>JAMAJW010000002.1:254853-758091 GCA_023628855.1 Coniochaeta sp. PK30-01 | reverse complement strand
AAGAAACCGCTCCGCCAAAATATTACAGGTGGCTCCTCGTCACATGACCTACCCTCCTGAACGCGATCCCCATGTCAATAAGAGGAGATCTCTGGGCTTTGTTGCGATAAAATCGCGAATTTTCGTGCGCAGCGGCCTGAGAATATCCCAGACTGCCTCGCCTCGTCGAATTCCTGGTAAAGGTCGCGGATTGGCGCACATATGTCGGTACTCGTCAACAAGGTCAATGATCTTGGACTGCAGTTTGTCGGACTCATTGTTCCCAAAGTACGGGACACTATTCCCTCTGTTCGGTTGCTTGAATACCTTCCTGGCCCGAACCAGACGCTCCACTAAGTTTCGACAAACTTCCGGAGGCTACTGCATGATGTCTGCAACTGCTTTAAAGAAAATATCCCTAAGATGCCGATACCCATGAAGAACATGATGACGCGCATGAACGCAACAATGACCTTTATGATACGGTCTGCACGACCGTTTTCGGGTCGGTAGAATGCCGAAGGACTCTCAAGGCATTCTAATACATCTTCATGATATATCGCCCCGTCAAACTCGAAGCCTTTGAGTCGGAAATGGAGGGGTGTTTGGCTTTGGGGCATTACCATGTCCCTTCACAATATTTTTCGTCATCGTAATCTGTTTCGAGATTATGCTGGAGATGTATTAGCAGGGGTTTATCAGAAGGCAGAACTGTCCAGGCAAGAGGGCACGTGGTGAGTCAAAACACGGATACGAGACAATTGTTTGCTGGTGGGCGGTAGATCCATCCCAAGTACCCGTACCTGGTCCTCATAGGCACGCCATTGCCACTGGAACTGTCTTTAATGTACTCCAGAAAGACAGTGGAGATGAATCAGAGAGAAACAAGAAGGAAATAGATATACCTGAGGATGATGTGCCGTCAGTTGTGGCTTTATTCGGACCAGAGGTGATCAAGGTCAAATGAGATGGGGTTCTTCTAAAATGTGATGTAGGGTCTGCAATGGTCGGGATATCTCGATAGAAGTGAGAATTAAGATGCTGAAGACGGTGAGATGGGACGCGTTTGTAGCAGAGATTGTGCTGCTGTAGGACGATCCAGAAACGATGTTTTGCTTTGACTTCAATCAGCCACTTGGTAGGGAATAAGTTGAACGATACTACTGAAGGGGAAGGGCTGAAGGTTGACGACGGGGTGATGGTTACTTGAGAGACGTGTGCGACTCTCAAAGTGATGCTCGATAAACACGTCTCATGTTTTGACAGAAGTATCTGTTTTTCAAGTGAATGTGTTGAGAAACTCAAAGGTACCTGCCTAGAGGTATCTACCTTGATAAGATCAACACCAAAGGGTACGGGTATACATGTGTGATGGGCCAATCTTGATGTTAGACCCGTAGCGCTCCGATGCTAGATAAAGTAAAATGACTTGACCTCCTTCAACAAATAGCGCAGGTTAGTCGAGTGGTTTAAATTTACATCGACAGTGCCGACCCAGCCAAGCTGAAGGTACCCTACCGTCCCCAGGTTCGATCCCCGGTGATGCTAACCATTATTTATTTATCACCCTGGTTAGAGTGTGAACGCAACAGTCACTGGGTTCGATTCCCGGTGATGCTAACTACGGTTAGAAGTTCGGTATCAGATGGCCCAACTCCGTATGAAAGCCAAACATAACGACAATGCCGACCCAGCGCAAGCTGAAGGTACCCTACTGTTACACGATAGTATTCGCCTTGTCATGGCTTATGGTGTCCATGTCTTGGTTGACATCATCACGAAGGATCACAAAGGATATGGTACTGATTTCAGGTGTTGTAAAAGGTTGATCCTCCTTCCTAGGAAAGGAAGTTCTCCTACTACTTTTATGTCCAGACTATCTGTCACGTGGATTACCTCAGCGCATTGAGCGCTGAGGTTGTCTGGTAACACCTACCACCTGTGGTTCAAATCCACAATGGTGCAAACCTAGGACCGCGTTTCTTTTTTTTTTTTTTTCCTTTTCCCCCTACAGTACAAAGATGAAGAGGTAACATTATGGTAGCATAAACTTCATAACTAACCGCCATTTCATAAATACTTGTACAGCAGTCCTTTACAGCGGATCACTGAGATACATCTTTATGTTCTTTACACTGAGTCGACAGGAATATCTTCGATATACTTCTCCATCCGGCGGTATGCATCGCGTTCTACTTCTTGCGCCTCTTCATGTCTGCCGGCCGCCGTGAGTGCATCTTGTAGCAACCACATGTCCCTGACGACCTGCGGATCAATTTCACCTTCGGCATATCCGCGAAGTGTTACGACAGCGCGCATCCGCTCAATATTGTTCGTGGATGACAGTGAATCCGCGCCGCCTTCCTCGGCAAGACTTATCAGAGTCCGTATCGCGCTGGCGACGGGCGCGGGGTCAACCGTTGGCACATCTGTCATGGTAGGCTCAGCCGCCTCTGACAGTTCACCAGCCAGACACGTACTTTCGAGGACCTTGGCTGTTGCCAGCACTGCCAGCATACGTAGGGATATCGTGCTATCAATATCAAGCTTCTGCTTCTTGTCAGATACGGAGTGTCGTCCATCTTGCACCGCTGCGAGACTGTTTCCTCGGAGGAATTCATAGATCTGCGGCGAGTCATCCACGAGGCCTATACTCAGCGGGGTAAGCAGGCTTTCGAGCATCTTGTCTTCCGTGGGGAGGGTGTAGGCCAGGAGCTTCATCGCGTGATGGCCGACGGTCAGGCCACCTGCCGCAGTGTTGAGTAGGTGCTCCGCCTCCAAAAGGCAGAACCATTGTTTGGCCGCGCCTATAAGGCGTGCGGGCGCCGGTATCGAGCATGTATCCCACGTCGGATACAGGATGCGGAAGTAGAGAGGGAACAGGCGGGGGTCAAAGTTGTGGAGGAGCATCTCGGCATTGATAACCCATGCTCGCTTTAACAGAGTTGATAGGTTGCTGGATTGAAGTTTGGGATTGATGAGACTCGAAAGAGAGTTCCCTGCCGACGAGTCTGAAGATGAAAATTGCGAGTGGCCAGAAGCTGACCCAATTCTCCTAAGACTTGTGGCTAGTCTTTGCAGACCACGGAGCATGGAAATAAACGGATGCGTGCCTGGCATAGCCTCTCGAGCCAAAGCCATAAGATGGCCCAAGAGGATCTGAAACAGCTGCTCGTGGCCGGTCACCATGTAATGCATCAGCTCAAGGAGATTCCACACCAGAGCAGGCCCCTCAAGCGTCAGCATGCCCTCAGCTAACAGGAAAGCTTTCCGGGCCATTCTGCCGGCCAAGAGTCCGTGACCCCGGTCCAGGAGATCAATAACCAGCTTAAATGCGAAGTTCGTTTCTTTGGTCTTGAACTGTCGAAGTTGACTTTCCGTCGGGATTTGCTGCGGATTATCACCATCGGACCTATTGGGCTGGAGGGTTTCAAAGAAAGATACGCTCCATAAGCGCACGCTGGTCAAGATCATGAGCATCGTGCTATCATCTTCCCCGAGCTCGAGCGACGTCGGAACGCAGACTACCTCTCCAGGACCCCTTGGTCTTGCCCTCAGCACTCTGACACATTCGCCTTCTTTGACAGTCGAGCGTTTGGAGTTCTTCTGGAAGCCCCACTTTGTGAACCGCTTCTTGTACATCTGAGGTCTGCATGGTAACACATGTCAGTCGATCCAAGACACTGATGGTTTATACTTTCATAAGATAGTTACGGTGCAGCAGGCGGGGAGAAAATGTGGTCATAGGTCATGGACTCAGGGGTTGTTCTTACGTCGCCTTGAAGCCGTACTCCTGCTGCATGTATTGCATGACATAACGCAGCTTCTGGCGTTCGCGGACGTAGAGTCGCTCGATTTCGGGGTACACAGCTGTCCATTCTGACTCGCTGTGGGCCACGACTGGCTCTGGCGGCGCAACTGATGGGAGCGGCACGCCAGGTCGAGGTGCTAGTACTGGAGCCATCATTGCCGGATGTATGAGGAGGTAGCCATGGAACTTTTTCTGTCGTTTTCGTTGGAGGAGGAGATGTGATGGTCGGTGGCTAGAAGAAAACCAGCTGACAAATGATTGTTGGCGACCGAATTAAATGTCCAACGGAATGTCGGAGGGTTGTGGTTGATTTAAGTCTACCCGGTTAGCCTAGGCTGCATTGCTTGTGTGCATGACGCTAAGTGGGCCAACGCCGGTCACTACCACGGCAACCAATCAAGTTACGAGAAAAAGTTCCCTGCGAATGTGGGGGCCACGGAATGAAAGGTGGTCCCGCAATGCTTCAACCTCGCTCGCTCCCTTAACACTTGGGAATTCACTTGCCATGTTCCTACGCAATGAGGGTCTGGTGGAAGGGTACTTTGCCTGGCATTCCTACCCGGACAATCGGATCAATCGCAATGCCGGTGACTCCAATGATAGAGCTTGACAAAGTTCCCTTGCTCTGTCCCCCGTCGGGCCTATCCACGAATCTGGAGCACATCATGGGCTTCACGGATGTCTCAAAGATAGCCTCGCTGGGGCTAGAGCGCCATGCTCGATCCTGGTTTTGGGACAGCTTAAAAAGGCTCTTTCTCCCATTCTGTTGCTGCTAAGCGTTGTATATCCCGTCAACCATCATTGTCATTATGTCTCAGCACAGCATGTCCGCTCAGCTCGAAAAGCGAGCGTCCTCTCACGCATCCCCTCTCACCATCGTAACACGACTCTTTCACACCATTCCCCCAATACCTTCAGACTTAGATCTCGCGGGGAAGACGGTTTTAGTGACAGGCTCCAACGTCGGCCTCGGTCTCGAATGCTCGCGCCACTTCCTCAGGCTGCGGCCCAGCCGCTTGATAATGGCCGTCCGGTCTCCTAAGAAGGGTGAGGCAGCGGCGCAGGGTCTACGTGCTGAGTTCCCGGGCGCCGAGATCGACGTCTGGGAACTCGATATGCTCTCCTACCGCTCGGTGCAAGCCTTCGCCAAGAAGTGTAATGAGGAACTAGAGCGGCTGCATGTAGCAGTGCTCAACGCCGGCTTCGGTAATGCCAAGTTCGAGCGCGCGGAGGAGGGGCGCAACCATGAGACCACACTTCAAGTCAACTATTTTTCCACCGCATTGCTCGCCATCTTGCTCCTTCCAAAGATGAAGCCGACGGCGTCGTCACCAGGCCCGGGCCGCCTTACCGTCGTCGCTTCCGAGGCCGGAGCCGGGATCAGGATCAAATATCCCGGCGATGGTGGAATCATCGACTCCCTTGAGCGTCCGGAGAAATACTCGGGCTTTCCACAGTATGCATACTCGAAGCTGCTGATCATTACGTTCATTGCCAGGCTGGCCGATTTCGTCGATCCGGACGAAGTCATAATCAACTCCACCAACCCCAGTGCAACCAAGGGAACTGCTTTCCTTGCCAAAGTTGAACCTGGCCTCATCAAGACACTTTTTGCCGTCTGGCTCAATCTGATGGGTCGGCCGGTCAGGGAGGCTGCGAAAATATATGTCCACGCGAGTCTGGTCTTGGGGAAGGAAAGTCATGGATCGTTCACGGATTGGGAAATTAGAGCGTAAGTGAGATCCCAGGCTGAGCTGTAGGACAAATGTGCACTAGAACTAACACGAACTCAGGTGGCCTGTGATGATGTACGGCGAGAATGGACGTCGATTTATTGGTGAAATCTGGAAGGAGACCCTGGAGGAGCTTAGCTTTGCCCGCGTCGAGGAAGTGCTGCAAACTTCAAAGGATTGATCCCCAAAGGTGGGTACTGTGTGTGGGGGGGGGGGTTGGGGGGGGGTTGTGCCTCAGATGGTCTTCCTGACGTTCCTTTCTCAGCACTGGCACAGTGGCGTTCGGCACTCACTTCAAGGTTTGTACCAATTCCAACTCCCTCACAGAGCAAAAATAAATTAAGAATAAGCAAAGGGACCGCGGCCAATGCAGCGCTAAGATAGCGTCACAGGAATTGAACCCGAGGTTCTTAATCACTGTCATCTCATTAATCTTGAATGATAAGTGAGCGATTCCTTGCAGCCAACTTCGTACTCACGTCTACTCTGTTGGAGGACTACGAATTACTGTTGTAACCTCCCATCATTGACTTAGACGTCTATATAGCCTAGACACAAGTCTCGTATAAATTCACTGAAAGGCTTAATGCAGAGCACGAACAAGCTCTGCACGACAAGAGACACGCATCAATGTCTTATAATCTTCACCATATCAAAAGGTACTTGTTACGGCCCTAGGTTCAGTTTACTTCGGCTCTGTTCTGTTCAGCCCAGTTCGGCCTTAGCGCAGGTAGGCCTACTTCACTACGAACCAGGAACTAGAGACCACGTAATCTTGGAGGGTCTATGCTCCGGGTCCATACGCGTTTCCAACGCTCCTACCTTTCCTACCTTTTCCAGTCCTTAGCCTAATAATCTACAATAAAAAATAGGTTTACTGCGATTTCCAGCGTTCAATCTCCCGACTGTGACAGTACTAATTCTAGAAGTACTAGTTTTAGAGATACTAATGCTAAAATACTAAGCAGAATCGGCGCATCTATCTTGGGTCAGTATGGGTGCAAGACGGAGACGGTAACCTCAGGAGTAAAGCAGCAGGCCGGGCGAGTCACGTGCCGCCGATGCCCTTTGTGTCTCTAGAGGCTCTTCTGCGGTCAGCACCTCCAGGTTACGCAGTTAATGAACGGCGAAGAATTACGTTTGCCGAGCTTGCGTGGCCTCTCAAGGAGTCTAGGGTTCCGAAACCGCTTGCTTGGATATCTCTACACAAGTCCACCTTGCTCTTGGTCATCACTGGCGACATGATACATGATCAAGAATATCAGGTCTGCTGTGCTACGACTCCAGAAACACTCACAGACGCCTGATTACAAGTGATTCAAAAGTGGCTTGAGTGCACCAACCCATCTGCACTCCACGGCGTTTCCATCAAGAACCACGAGAGAGAGACATGCGTCTGCTTGCTTCGCCTAGCCGGAGTAGTCCAACTGGCTCTAGATTCCTGATGCTACACGACTGCTACAGGTACACGGTATTCTGGGCGCCGTAAAGACAGTGCTCACATCGTTTTTCGTGGAGCAAGTGCGGAATATATGTGGCTACAGTGATATCATAGGGTGCTTCAGCTGATAGAATGGCTGCTTGGTTCCTTGATGATCAAGTTTCTGAACAGGCGACAATGTGAAGTGAGCTATAGCCAATACTACGTGACAGAGGACGTGCTCTGGGAAACTGCGAATATATCCTTGACAACCAAGCAGGGCGACAGGTGGCAAGCTGCACGAAGTCGGACAATCATACTTACCCTCAAACATGGCTTATCTAATAGGCCGATCAACTGCAAGTCTTACCGGTGGTGGAGAAAGAAGCGTGTTTGAACCAATACGTAAAAGAAAATGATAATGGGAACGTGGACGGCTAGAATAGGAGTTGACAGTTTCGCATCTCGTCTTCACCGGTGACGACAACCCTAAGGTGCGTTGACGAAGCCACCGAGCGTGATCTAGCCAGTGAATTCGAAGCTACTGACCTTAGTGATAGTAGCTGAACCATGAGGACTGAACCCGATATTTCGCCATGAGGGGGCCAAGTGACCTTAAATACAAAATGGGGATTGGTGCACTTACTTGGGAAATTCCAAGCCAAGCATCCTGCAACAAATGTGGGTGCCACTTACAGATATGCCAGCTTCTGGTTCCACACGTCTACTAACTAGTAACCTAGACTCCCTTCCGCGGAACCATAGATTTAGGACCAGCTTAGCAATCAGTATTGTAACCTGACTTTCCTTCCGCGGAAGTATGTGTTAAGGAACAGCTTGGCAATCAGGGTCGGTTCGCAAAAGCAAACCTTTTGCAGGCATATATAATGAGCGAACAATCGCCATATCCTGAGGGGGCGGCCATCTTTCAAGCACAACTATCTCCTCACTGTCCCGGTGTGCATATAACACTCACCATGGCGTCCCCTCCTATGAAAAGTTTCGTCTCGTTCACCGAAACATGGCACAATAGGCCTTACCGGGCTATCTCGCCCACGAGACCGGAGATTTCAGCAGGTGGGAAGAACGTCGTCATTACAGGCGGAGGAACGGGCATCGGAAAGGCCGGCGCCATTGCCTTCGCCCAAGCCGGCGCCAAATCGGTTTCCATTATAGGGCGTAGGGTGGACCGCCTCCAGACGGCTGGGCAGGCAATTACGGAAGCCAACCCTTCGACTCATGTGGTCCTGCAGCCGGGCGACGTCACCAATCGCGCGTCCATTGAGGCCGCTTTGGGTGCCATTGTGGCGAAAGTCGGCGGCAAGATTGACATATTCGTCAACAACGCCGGTATGCTTCCAAAGGAGGCTGCGGTAATCGACTACCCCGAGTCAGAGGTCCGGCGATCTTTCGAGGTCAACCTCATGGGCTCTTTCAACGCCCTGCAGGTGTTCACCCCACTGGCATCGCCCGGCGCAAAGCTCCTCCACATAGGAAGCTCCATCAGCCACTGGTCTCCTCTTCCGGAAGTGCCTGGAGTGTGGAGCTATGCAGCCGCAAAGGCAGCGGCGCTGAAGATGATCGACTATTATGCTTCCGAGAACCCGAATATTCACGTCGTAAGCATCCACCCAGGCATCGTTGGCACGGAGATCAACCCAAATATCCCCGTGGGGCCAGACACAGGTATATCTTCTTCCATTTCATGCCATTAGGCGTATGGATGCGCTAAGTAAGATACTAACGCACCTTGCAGTCGAGTTGCCTGCACACTTTCTTGTGTGGATTGCGTCGCATGAAGCGGCATTTCTGAGGAACAAGTTCGTTTGGGCAAATTGGGATGTGGAAGAACTCAAGGCTCGGGCGGAAGAGATCGAGACATCATCTCTATTGAGGGTATCTCTGAATGGCGTCGACATGTAGTTAGGACCACGTTGTTCTCTAATAAGCTGCTTCTACGTGAAATTTGTGTTGCAGACAGCTCCATTTTCGTTGTATGTTGCCCACTCAGGGACTTGGAACTGATCAGATGATTCTGCCATCAGCCACTTCAACGTTATCGTGCGGACGGTTGGACTTTTGTGTTTCTGACCACTTGCGCTACAAATCACCCACTAGAGTTGTATTCAGTAATTCCTCGCAGAACCCCTTTCAAAAGCTGAGGGTTCGTATCGCATCATGGCCCGCCGGCGAAGCTTTATCTTCGGACCTGTAAGCCTGTTACCACCATCAAATGCAGCACAAAGCAACCATGTAGTCAGCAGCTTACATATCAGGCTTACTTGTGGCCTTTTAGTGCACATCTTTCCCTCCTGTCATGGCGATCATTTACCGAGGAAACTCGCGTGCTGCTCACAAAGGAAACAAAAGGTGCCATCCTAAACGTCCCCAGGCGACAACGCACAAGCATAACGCAAGAGCTCTTCGCAGGCTTCTTGTAAATCTTTCAGAGGCTTATGCCCTGTTTGCTTTATGAGATCTTCCAAGAGGGAAATGGACAGATTCACCAGTGACAGGTCTTGTTCCACACTGGCGTGTCGTGGCTGAAACATGATGTTGGCTGTCAAACAGACTGATCCAGAGATATATGTGCACGCAGTCATCCTGTAAAATGTAGCAAGTTAGCGGCCGTCCCAACATCAATGCTATAAGCAGTTCTCTCACCAGATGAACGCCTGGTTTCTTCGTTCTACGCCCCGAAACAGCCGCATATACCCTCGAGTCTCGCCAACGAGTTTCTCCCAATCCGGCAATGACGGTGTTGGCAGGGGTGCTGGAACACTATGCCCTTGTTGCGTAACTGTTTTGCCAAAACTTCGTAGGTCCTGCATCCAGCGCGACGCCATGGCATGAGCCCGGTAAACCTGAGTCTGACAGGCAAGATGAGTGGAGTAGAGGACTGCAAAACTTCTGCACAGATGTGGCTGTCCAGCTTGCAGCACAGAAATGGGTCGAAACGGTGGCGGTATACTAGAGATCCAATCGTCCAGCATATGATTTAGACGCACTATGTCCTCGTTGTCCATCGTCCCGGCGCGAGTTGCAACCATGGAATCGTAGACTTCGCCTTGGATCCGAGCAAGGTCTACACGGCATCGAAGAAAGTTGAACGGATAAGTACCGTCGGCATCGCTCACGCTTCCAGCTCCATCTTCGGGCTCTGCTGATGGCCACTCAAGGTCGATGTCAACATCACGTTGCACAGGCGGCTGACCTGTGCGCAAGCTGATATCTCGATCAAGAACATATGCTATCCAAAAGACTCGGTCCCGTTCCAAAACCTGGGAAGTCTCTAGGTACTCAGCTCTTCGAGCTCTTCGAGTATGTAGCCCCAACTCATGCGCCAGACGCAATGCAATGGCAATTAGCATCGTCGCGGGCTTAAGATCTTGCGTACCTTGAAAGAGCATGACCATGCCGATAAGGATTTGGACGCTGAGAAGTTCAGCGTCACCCATGATCACCTCAGAAAGTACTGTCTGGGCGTTGTGCAGGTAGTACGCCGCGCTCTCACTCCATTTCGCTTCATTGGGCGGTATTTGACGATGCGCCAGCGCGAGAACCACGTTGATTGCCGCCCATGTTGTACGCTCTCTTCGACCAGGATGAGCGTACCAGTTGTTGATCAGTTGCAGTAACTGATCGGGTTGGAAGAGCGGAAGAACCGCGTTCAGCGTTGTGAGGTAAAATTCAGTCGCAGATAGGACTTCCTGAAGCGGTGGCAATTCCATGCGTGCATCAGGATGCTCATTTTGGACCAAGTCGACCGGATCTTCATGGAGGCTATCGGAGTGACTTGAGGCAGCTCGACCGCCTGGATTCTCATCCCATCTCGGTACAAGGCTTTGAAGCTCGTCGATCCTCTTCAAAGCCTGGCCAAGACTTGATTCGAGACGCTCTACTTGCAATCGCAGAACTTCAATGTCTTCGCCCGACTCCTGATGCCTGGCCCGCGCTTTGCGACTTGTCGCCCCAAAAGCACAGATTGAGTCATGCAGTATACAATTAGAGCATCGGGGCTTTTGTGCGTCGCATTTGATCCTCCTGCGATAGCAAAAGTCGCACGCCTGGCCAGGATCACGTTAGCCTTTGGGTACAGCAAGCGGTTGCAGTCAAAACAAGAATTGCGATAACAAGACGAACTTTCCGTGTTCTATGTTGCAACATTTTAGCTGTGTAATAGTCTGCTGGATACTACAACTCAGCGCAGGGGAAGACAATGTAGGGTAGCGTTATTGGGCTGGCTCAGCTTCCGCGGAAGCAACGCTGACAAATGTAAAAATAAAGGCTTTGTCGCATTTTAGAAGTAATATATAAGCTAAGCCAGACGGGTAGTATCTTTCGACTAGCCGGGTAATATTTGGCTAGCTGGGCCGTCTAAGCCGCATGTTCCACTGGGGCTAGCTTTGGTGGCTTTTTGGGGATGTAGGGATCTGACACCATTGTGCGGCTGTTCCGTCAGGTTCAGACAGACGCCAAACAGTGAGCAGCCAGATGGAAGATAGAGTACTGTTGGATTTTTCCATCTGCTTGCGAAGTGATCATGTACCGTGAAATAATTTCCATCTTGCGGTGGCCATGCATGTAACTTGTCACCCTATTCCGCACTATCTTGGCACGTGTCGCCAATTTCAGCGGCGTTAACAGTGAGGCGGACTAGTAACTGTCTTGTACTGTTCTTAGTACCACAACGCGGCTTAAGCCTCCATACGCCTTGGCTAGCATGGCGGATGAAAAGTCGTTAACGGCATTGCCACACATAGTCTTATATACAATGAAACCCCTCGTTTGCTTCTGGTAAATCAGTTGGCACCCCTACGCCGTTACATTGGTCCCCGGAGTTAGATCAGGCGGAGGCATGAGCAGCGTCGTGATGTTCAACTTCTGCGCAGCCATTGCCTGACCATACAGTTCGTACAGTCCTCTCCCTCAGATTAAGTGGTGACAACAGTGATATAGAAGTCCGTGAGTGGCACCAGCGTTGGTTCCGAGTCAGTGACGTTGCCTGGAGCAGCGTCCGTAGAATTGGCCGAGTTTTCGTCTCGCTTGTACCCACAGCAGCGAGGAGGCATTGCCAGAGACGTCGCGAGGTAGGACAACCTGGGGGAACGCTCCCACCACGGGCAGGAACGCGATGAAGTGTCGGATCAAAGACATCGACCGTGAGGTAATATCTGAAGCTGGAAAAGGTACAGACTGGAGGTCATTATGACTTATAGAGCTTGATTGGTAATGTTAGAAGTGTTTTGTGACACGGAACGTATCTGGAGACAGTATCGTGTTCATGGCATCCTCCTGCATTTAAGGCTCTTTATTCTTGAGCAGTATGAGTTAGACGGCCACTTTTTGTATGTCACCAGATCTCACGGCTCCCAAACTCGTCCCTGTCGGTCACCAGTTGGTCCTCACACGGTCGACAACACATAGATTCCTTTGCACGTCGTTCCCACCACCCTGCATCGATCTATTGATTTTTCTTCTTAGCATCTAGTCCCTGTCAGTCGTTAATTAGTCCTTACACGGTCGATAAGACATAGTGTCTCTTGTACGTCTAGACCACCACCTTGCATCGATATATTAGTTCTTCTTCTCAGCATCATATGCCGTGCGGTGATATATCCTCTTCCAGACTGCTCACCGTATACTAGCGCCAAGATACCTCCTCGTGCATGAGATTTCAACCTCTGGGGCCTCTCAATCCGCAGTCTTTGCATTCTCTTCTAGTTCTCTGGACCGCCGTACGATAATTAGTCACTCTTAGCGGCCCAGCCGGCCCGGTTCCTCGCGCCTGTGCATTGTAACTCTAATTATCACAGACACTAACCAGAACTTCAGGCTCATACGATTATTCTTTGCGAAGCGAGCAGTTCCGAGACTTCAGGTCCAGCAATCAGCTGCTGTCAAGCATCCTATCTGGCTTCATAAGTTGCGACTAAGACGACGTCTTCCCGTTCGATCCACTTCGTCCTTGAATCACAACAACTATGTTGTGACTTGCTCCATTGTTGGAGAGTAGCATCGCCATGGGGCTTGCCCTCGCCTTGCATGATGATTTCATTGGATTTTGTAATTAAGCAGTATCGTTCTCCAGCTGTTGCTAAAATTGGATCATCGTTAGGGGCCGGCCCGCCCCTCAAGAAAGCAACCCCTGAGACTTATCAGTGCCCGGAATGGTTAGATCTCGGCATCAGGTTTCTAACGAGGGGTTTTACCACAACTTTCGGTTTCCATCACACGATTTCTATCAACACTTCACCCTACCCATTATATCGCACAGCTTTTCGCTGTCCGAAACTGGTGTATTTGTTCCATCTCTGATTCATCTTTTTGATATCACGCAGCATCTGTTCTTACATCTCCAAAATGGGTGGCCTTCGGCAAACGTCCGCCCTGCTCATCCTCTGCAGGGCCACTTCGGCCAGCTTAACACCAGGGACAGTCAACCTCGACCTCGTCTTCCCCCTCAACGACACCTACGCGCCCCCAGCCGGAAAACTACCGATTGTGTTCGCACTCTCATCACAGCCTTTTCAGCCTGACCTCACATCAACGCTTCAACTGATACTCAATTACACCCTCCTGGATGCCCACAACCACTCCAATGTCGTCGACTCCGGCCACTTCGACCTGGTCAAGTTATCCTCCGGCAGCGATAAGAACCCATTCTTCTTCTTCAGCTATACCGATGCACTGGCCGGTCGCGAAGGCCAGGTCATGATCCAGGGCGACGTCAACATGAAAGCCGGTATCCCGAGTAACAGCGATCCAACCAAGAAGTACGTCGACGACGTTGGTCTTATTAAACAAGCCCAGTTCACCCTTAAGAATGGTGCGCAGGCTCCGAGTGTCCCAACGGCTGCGGACAACAAGACAAGTTGCCTGCCACATGCCAGCTGGAGCGTGACTCTCGATATCAGCGACTACATCCAGGACAATGGCAACATGTATGCCGTGCTGGGGCCGGATTTCCCCATCGATGCCTTTGGGCCGAGGAAGTGTGCTCTCGTGGTGGATGATTCTACTGCGTCAAGCATTTCTGCCGGCATGAGTACGGCGCCGACGGCTAGTCCGACCAGCAGTCCAACTGCTAGCCCAACACCCAGTCCGGCTGGCTCTGGCGGAAGCTTGTCCGGGAAGAAGTCGCCAGGAAACGGAATTTTGACAGTGGCCTGGACTATTGTTTTGTGCGGCGTTTCGGTCCTGATATTCGGTTAGACTTTAGAAGAAGTTAACCCTCAATAATGACTATGAACTCTATCTGTCTTGATGGCTCGGCTGTCGATATCCTTTTCCCACGTATTCTGGGTATGAATGTATCTCTTGTCTGCTTTTACCTTCCAATGCCTCCTTCTCTCATCCTGGTGCGTCTCTAGGAACCCCGAACGGTTGATATGTGCTCGGAGTCTTGCAGCCGGGATTTTGCAGAATCACAACCACATACCCCTCATAAATGTTGAAGTATCACTGAGCGACTCCCTCGCAGCCAACTTCGTGGTTACGTTTACTCCGTTGGAAGGCTACGAGTTACTGTTGTAGCCCCCTCACTCAATGTCTTGGACGTAGAGTCTATATATCCTAGGCACAAGACTAGTATAAGTTTACTAACAGGCTCATTGCAGAGCACGAACAAGCTCTGGACGACAAGACACACTCATCAATGTCTTGTAATCTTCACCGTGAAAGGAATACCCCGGTGATCCTTTGGACAGTTTCATCACCGCCAAACTTGCCGTGCGAATCGAGCCCTGCATTCCGACGTTGGGCTCTGCGCCGAGAATCCTGCTTTTCTCGGGGTCTTGTATCAGATATTTGCATCTCCCAACTGTGCGCAAGGGCAGCGCACTACTGAATCCTTTGTTTGTCAAGGTTGTTAGTCGTTGAACCATGCAGAAAAGAGAGAGATAAGCACTCACCGTAGCCGGCTATCTTGTCAATAGCTCTTGGATCGACTCGGCGCATGGTTGAATCCTGCAAGGCCAGATACGCCTCGCACTCCTTTCTTTTGCTGACCGTCTCCTGCCCAAACCGCAGATTACCCCCAAAGACAATTTGCTCCCAGGCTTGAGCGAGGTCTTCTCCGACCGTGCGACCTTTCCTTGTGCCACGTCCCAGTGAGTGGCAGCCCATGCCAGAGATGGAGCCGAGGAAGAAGTAGCACATATGATGCGCTACGACGGCCGCAAGCCGAAACTGGTACGTTCGATACCGAGCCATATCAGAAACAGAATCATCCACATCCTCTGTTGTACAACTGGCCGCCCGTACCATACTTTGAACGAGCTGTTCATCGTTAGCGCTCCGTTTCTTGACTTCTTCTCAGCGTCGGATAGAGACAAAACATACGCTTGCATTCAACCTCAACACTCCGGCATGCTTGGTATCATATTCCATCAAACTCTGGCTCCAATCATTCAACAAAGCTTGCGCGTCCCCTTTAACAGAAGAGGTAACATGCACATTCACGAAACTGGCCCTCATTTTCTGCAGAAAAAGAGCGACGTGAAGCCCCATCCGCGACCTGCTGTGTCCGCCGGTGTAAGCCGTCGGATACCCACGTCCTAGCGTACTCAAGAAAGACAACCCTATCTCGGTAAGAGCTTCTATGCTCCTGTCCTGCTCCATTATTCGCAAGGCGAGGTTGATGGCTGCGCCAATCCACCAAAACTCGGGTACTGATGGGCCCATCTTGGCTTGTGCGGCAGCGGAGCGGCCCTCCCAGTGGATGTTCAAGTTGCCGAGGCTGTTGTCGAAACCGGTGAGATTGCATGATGAAATGCAGGACTTGAACGGCTGGAATAAGCGTAGTTCGTAGGCGTCGTAGTGTTCCATAGTGGTATATGTGGCTCTGGTGATGTATAAGGCGTGTCTAACAGAAGAGTTATTCGTGGCTATACCCTGGTGGAATAAACTTATTTAATAAGGGGAGTAGCATACTTAAGGACTCAGGCTGTGTTGTTCTCAATACTTTGAAGTCTGAAGAGCCAGGTGTTCGATGCATATCTTTGGATTTGGATGCGGCCGACAAACGGACCAGGAGTAGGGGGATTCTGTTCGTTGACAACCTTGAACACGGCCAGGTCAACACCGGTTTCAAGAGGAGTCGGCATTTTGGTGCGTGTGCATCTCACGTAGCTCTGTATCACATATGACCAGTGGTTCTGACCGTTTACCAGATAGGGGTGGGACGTCAGGTCGGGGCAGGCACGATGACGAGTTGCGCCACACGAGATAGCGGCACATAACCCATTTTGGAAGCAACCTGGCCCCTCTATTTGCGATTTGTAGTGAATTGGTTGGTATGAACGGTTGTGTGGCATGGTATGCGTTTGTGAGGCACAGCCAACACTTTGATCTCGAAACATCAGACCAAAACCCAGCCCATGGCGAGGAATATAATCAGAGAGGCGGCATCAGCAACAGCCAAGCTTTCACTGCATGAAGCTCTAATTCAGGAAGTGTCATGTTTTACAATGCCGATTGTGGCACTGCTGGTCCCAACTGGATCTGTGAATAGCACTGCCACATTGTCCTTAATACCGGCTAGTAATAAGCAAAGAGAACACTTTTTTAAGTGTAAATTCTGCATCGTAACTATGGAATGCAAAAGGAAGAAAGAACCATCCACAAAACCAGGCTTGTACACTGGAGAAGAATCGTTCAGAAAACCAGACGTACATATAGACCGACCAGACAAAGTACCACTGCCCTCGCTAAAAACCTCGTATGAGGCAAAAAGAGCTGCAGGCTCCGTCACCCATACGGATGAGGGATCTTTTGTTGGTGTAACTCCCTGAACCCCGTGTTGTGCGGCTAGTGATAGGGATGTCGCTTCAAACATCTGGCGCCGGGGCGGCAGACATGCCGCTTTTAAAGATGTAGCTGCACGCTGCCAGGGCATCCACTCGGAGATGTAAAATCGTCGTGATCGATCTGCGGTTGCTTGAGAAGCGCATCGAAGCACCGCATTCCTCCACCAAAACCACCTACGCCATCACGAGGACGTAACTCAAACACCCGACCTCGGGAACCCAGCACTCAAACCACCACACTTGTTCACTCCATCAAGATCCCTTCCATGAGGCATGACACTCATACCACCGTCCCTATACCACTAATCCCACCACATACACCACTACCATATTTGACCATTAATTTGAAGAAGGAGTTGACGAAAGAAGGATGTTGCTGAGATGAGCGGTGTTGATGAGAAAGCTAAGCACATTGACATTAGTGCCATATCAAAGAACTAGGGCAAAGGTATCACAAACCATCGTGATATATGCCTCTGCTCTACAAGTGCTCAGAGTGTTGGACAGGCTGCAACTTGAACTTATTTCTGAGCGTTCTTTTTTTTTTTCTAAGACACTGCGACTTCGAATGTGTGATCCTGATCGAATCCAGTGTTGGATTTGATCTCCATAAAGTCAAATGATGTAATGAACTCTGGATGATGGCAGCCGGGAGCCTCTGGAATGATGTGTTCAGGGCAAAAATGCAAATTGGGCCGAATTGAATGAAGCCTGAGCGAACATCTGGTTAGCGAGGTTCGATGTTAGAGGTCTTGAGACTCACCTGTCCAACATAAAACTGAGCCCGACGGTTGCCAGCCATACTTGCCAGCCATACAGCACCAGGGATTCCCCGGTGGTACCAATCCAAGGCCTGACAACCGCACAAGGAAAGAGCCAGCCGACCATCACCCACCAAACGCCTGATCACCCCGCAGAAGCGAAGACCAGCGGGCCAACTGAAGACACCGAACCCCCACCCCAACTTGTGACACCAACCACGTTGAGAGCTTCACCCCGGGAACAGGGCGGACGAGAGAGCGCGATCCAGGAGACCACGAGAGAGCGAGAGAACCAGAGAGATCATCGACGGACGACCAGAAGGCCCGGCAAGGGCCGAAACAGCCTGAACTGCCATCCGGCAGCCGCCTCGAAACCCCATGGGCCCGAAACAGCTGCCATCCGGCGGCCGTTTCAAGACCCCTCCCTCCCCACAGGTGAGACCAGCTGCGAGTCGCTGGGGACACTCCATCATCGCGTGGGGCCGAGCCAGAACGCGTCGACTGGCCTGTATACGCCCGGACCAGCTTGCAAATCGGGTCCTGTGACTGTTAGCAGCTGCTGTGTCAGCAACACTCCGAAAGAGGGTGAGGGGGGTAGAAGTAAGTTTCCTATTAGTCAGCAGAGAAACACCTGTCACCAGCAATGGCATGTCACGGGAGAGCGCAGCTATATACATGTATAGAAGAAAAGAAGGAAATGACATGAAAAAACAAAAAAAAGAAGCAGATAGAGGCTGGATTAAGAGAAGGAGTGATCCATGGGAGAAGGAAGCTCTTATCTGAGAAGTCAGGTTACGTTACCGAAGTATGGTGGGCAGGACACTCGGAGGAGTGGAAATGGCAAAGGCCCCCTCACCCGGTACATAGTCAGTCAATCAATAGGAGAAGAGATAACAGAAAAGCAATATAGGAAAAACAGGAAAGGGGAAATACATGTCAAGCCACACCCAGTCACCCAAGCTTGAAGACCACACTAGACTTAGTGAGCCAATACATGAAAGAGAAGAAAAGAGATGATACTTGCCATGCTTACTTACCATACTTACCAAATGGTAATGCGGCATGGAACGGCTAGGCTTGCGGTCTATCGATGGCCCGCGCTCCCATGCTAGGAAGATGTCGCAGCTCCTCCGCCGGTGCTCACCCGGGATCAACGGGTAGCCGGGCACAACCGGAAGTCACGATCGAGTCACCCTCGGGCTCTCAAGCTCTCTCTGTGGAATCCTGAATCGCAGCTCTCTCACCGGCCCCATTGCCAGAGTGAGGCTCTCGCTGTAGTTAGTATCGCAGGTTGAGGTGGAGGGTTCAGGTTTCGTAGAATAAGGTTTTCTATTCAGGTGTGGTCAGCAGCTGAATCAGAGAAAATTGCCAAAGGAAAATGAGAGATGCGGTAACAGAAGAGACGCTTCATATAGAGATGATAAAGACGATCGGCTGATAATACCAACAGATTGATGTGCAGGTGGTGCTTCTTAATGAAGACACGCAGTCTTGAGATGGAAGGTGTTGTTTGATGAGGGGAATATTGGAATGGAAGATTGAATGACTGAATGGAAGGAAGAAGCTTTGATTGAAACCTCGATTGGGCAAAGTAGATGAAGTTCCACAGCGTAGAATGAGTGATGAACGCGGTGAATTTTGTGGGCTATTTTAGAGGGGAGGAAGGATATGAGGTGGTAAAAGCAGTGAAAAAAGGGGTGTCTGGCTTACTTGTCCTGGTAGTTGACCGGCTGGCAGACGCAATTTTCGAGCGGAGCGCCTGGAATCGAGAAGAAGCGCAAAGGAAGAGGTGTGTACTGCGTGAAGAGATGGTGAGTAGTAGATCAAGATAAGCCGTGTTAGGTGATGGAAATCTGCGTATGAAGCGCAACAACTGGCTTACCTTGTCTCGGCCGCCACTTGCTGAGGCGAAATTCACAAAGCTTGGAAGTTGGCCAAGAAGCGGGACCAAACGCTGGCAAGGATATGTACGCTGCAACGTAGCGTGGAAGCAAAGATGGTCAAGAGGTGGACCAAAGGTTTGGCGAGGATATCCGAGCCATCTGGCAGGAATACGAGGATTGCAAGTAAAGGATAGACTTTCTAGAATAGTGATTTGTCAGAATAAGTTATGTAGGTTGAAAGAAGCAACAGCTCGAAACGCAACAAGATAAATAACCATACCTTGTTCAGCCGCGATCGGATGGCGAGATGAAAGCTTCGAAAGTTGGTCCGCCGATGGATTTTACAGGTAGAAAGTGGTTGGAAGGTGGAAAAGATTCTGGGTTGAAGTGTTAACTTCAAGAGATTGATATAGAGAGGAATGTGGGAAATAGGGGTCCAAAAACTGAATTGAAACGTTAACTTACGTAGGTATTTTTGCGGCAATCGGCGAGTGTTAACTGGAACTTGAACCAGCTTCAGGTGAAAACCTGGAGTCGATACCTGAAGAAAGTCGTGAGTTAGGCATCAAATATTGGGTTAGGCATCCAATATGTGCAACAAAAGATCAGTGAAAGAAGGGTGAAGAAAGCATATTCCTAGTGAATCGGAGTTGAAGCTTACCACTGGTAGTTCAGTAAACGCTGAGGCCTGAGGAGCAGAACTTGAAGTCTGGAAACCTGCTCGGCATTCTGGAGGCTAAGACTAGAAGAGGTTGTAATTTGTAAATACTCTGATAAGATGACCCAAAGAAGATAGATTATAGCTTACTTTGTGTTCCCGTCAAAATAGATGTGGCTTTCGCCGTTTGGTGTGATGGTTTGGAAGAAGTTGCCTGGGGTTCCTGTGAGGTGATGATAAAGTAGGAGTTGAGCCTTGGGTTCGTATGAAGTGGTGACAAAAGTAGGAGTTGAGCCTCAGGTTCGTGCGAAGTGGTGATAAAAGTAAGAATTGAGCCTTAGGTTCGTATGAGGTAGTGATAAATGTAGGAGTTGAGGAACCAGGTCGAGTTTTGTAGTCGAACCACCATGTCACCATCTTTCAAGAGGTGAAGCCAGCCTGTGGGAATGAACAGAGTATCAAATGAAGCAGAACCTCACATCTTGATAGATATGATCCGGGAATGAACTGGTTGGCGGTAAAGTCTGGATTTGAGTCGAGGTCCAATACCAGACAGTCGCCAAGATCACTTGGGGAGGATTGGATGACGTTGAAAGGAGAACGGCAGAGCCGGGAGCTTCCCGATAAACTTAAAGACGTGTGTGTATTGGTAACTAAGTCATGATGGGACAACTGCTTGCTTGAAATAAGTATGAAGGCTTGTAGAAGGGGTCTTGATAGTTGCTTTTCTCCTCACGATCCCTGGCAAGTTATGACTCGTGAACTAAATTTGAATCTAAGGTAGATAGACTACAATATCTACAAACACCACTTCTCAACTACCTACCTTGGCCGACCCTTCATCCCGCTGTGATGCTATGTTGCACTCGCCACTCTGTGTCAGCAAAGTCCCAAAACAAATCCCTCGTAACAGCCTCCCGATGACTTGACTTCTATATGCAAGCTCATGGTACTTGCTTTTGAGCATGGTCTTCGTAAAAGGGCGGGCAATAATGTGATGCCTACTCTTCCAAGCCTAAGGAAGCGATGTCAAGTTGTTATATCATGAACTGGATGGAGCAACTCTTCTAACACTGTTGTCAAGTAAAGAAATAAAATCCGACAGACCAGACCCAAGCAATAATCGGTCTCCATGATGAGTTAGGTTTTCAGGATGCAGGAGGTTCATCGATGTGACTTGAAATAGTAATAAATGCGTTGATGATCTCTACATGAGTCGATCATCTCAACGTGGAAATTTCCGGATCTACCTTAGCGTGAAGAAACAAAAAGTCAGTGACGCGTTGCCTGTCAACTGCCGGCGACAAGGTTACCCCAACATCCCGAAGCTTAACGATCCGTGGCGTTTGGGTTACACCATATATAGTGTTGAAGTGATGCTGAGGCGCCAAGGGCCGGGATTGTCGAGCTCCAACTCTGTCTCCACAATGGGGAAGCCTCGGTATGTGACATGATGGGCGGCGCATATGATTTTCGCAACCTTGACCAATTTGGTACTGTATAGTAAATGATTTGGTGTCCATATGTAGGAAGGCTACGAAACATAAAGGATCAATCCATGCCTCCTATCAGGATGTGGGAGGGTCGAACCGTCCTAGTACACATCTTCGAATCGAACCTATCGCTAAAGAAAGGGTACTTAGACCCAATATGCGACTCTTGCCATCACTCGTCCTCGTGTCGTGGGCCGCGGCTGTCCCAACAGCCAGATCCGCTGTGAAAGGCATCACAGAAGCTCTCTATAACAGACTCGTACACTTCAACGCCATCTGCCAAGCTACATATGCCGGAGACCTTGCGTATTGCCTGGCCTCACTCGTGTCGCCTCCATCCTTAACGAGACGATGGACATCCATGGCTGGGTGTTACGCGACGACGTAGCGCAAGAGCTGATTGTTGCCTTCAGAGGCACGCTCAGTCTCACAAACCTGAACACGGACGAGAACTATACCTTGGCTAGCTTTGACACTCTCCCAAGCTGCTCTGGCTGCCAGGTCCACGGGGGCTATTATCTCGCGTGGCTTTCCGTGATAGATCAGGTCCAATCTCTCGTCAACACGCAAACAACCGCATTTCCAAGCTATAATCTCATCATCACAGGTCACAGGTCGGTCCAAGTATCTTCGTTCCATCTTTCATACAAGCTGACATGCTCATCATCCAGTCTCGGGGCATCGCTAGCAACCCTTACCGCAGCCCAACTCTCGACTGCCTACACCGATCTGACGGTCTACACCTACGGCGAACCCCGAGCCGGCAATCCAGCCTTCGCCGACTTCCTGGACGCGACCTTCGCCACTGCCAGCGCCGAAACAACGAGGCTCTACCGCGTCACGCACGAGGATGACGGCATCGTGGTCGCGCCTCCCCTCAGCGACGGGTACGTGCACCAGGGCCTCGAGTTCTGGTCGCGCGACCCGCCGTCTGCGGCGAATACGTACGTCTGTGGAGGAGAGACGCTGGATTGTGCTGCTGGGCTGAACGGGAGCGGGATTAATCTCGCGCACGTCACGTACTTCGGGAGAGTGAGCGGCACGTGTCTGCCGGGCTAAAAGAAGACAGGCCACTGGAGATTGTTGAGACAGGGCTGGAAACAGTTTGTGATGACGCGATGCCACACGAATTTTGCAATTTGAACAGCGTTCTTCTCTTTTGACCACGTTTGATGCAATAGTTGGTCATCAAGTTTCAAGTTTTCGAAGACGTGTAGAACGGATTGACTGAATCCCGGGAATAGAGCATGTGGTAACCTTCCATCGGCACTCGTGATAAGCCCCACAATTCAAATCTTCAACTGTTTTGTGCAATCCAAAGAATACCTAGCAATCAAGGCCGGAAAGCTGGTAGCTGCACGCTAACGTGTATATGCCATGTCAAGGCCGGAGAAGGAACAGTAATGAAGAACCGAGAACGCCCAGAGTACCGAACTCTATCTACTCATCGTCCGCATCCTCACCCTCCTCCTCCTCATCGTCGTCGTCATCGTCGTTTTCTTGCACGAAGCCCTCCGCACCGTCAGACTCGTCCTCCGACACGGGGCTGAACGACCTTGGCATGACGACCGCACCGGGGACACCAGCGACCGGGACCGGTTGCAGCGTGCTCGTTGGTCGGTAAAGCGACTTGCCGCCTGTGGCGGGCCGCTGCTGGGGTACTTGCTGTGTCGGGTAAGGGGACACATAGGGGGCAGCGGCAGGAGGGCCATGACCAGATGGCTGCTGGCCTTGTTGCTGCACGACCGGTTGCTGCGGAGCCTGTTGCTGCGGAGCCTGTTGCTGCGGAGTCTGTTGCTGCGGAAGTGGCTGCTGCTGCTGCTGCTGCAGCTGCTGAGGTTGCTGCATCTGGACTTGCTGTTGCTGTGGTTGCTGCTGCTGCGGATTCTGTTGCTGGGAAGGCTGCTGACCTGGTTGTGGAGTCTGTTGCTGCTGCTGTGGTGGCTGCTGGCCCTGCGCTGGGTGCTGGCCTCCGGCGGCTTGAGGTTGAGCTCGGGTTGGCGGAGCCGGAGGCGGTGGCCCATAGTTCTTCCACTGAAGCGGACGCTGACCAGGCGCAAAGGTTGGAGGGGGATAAGCCGGGTTGACCTGAGGTGTTTGCTGCGAAGGGATGTAGTGCTGAGGGGGGCCGTAGTTGGGCTGCTGGGGATATTGTTGTGGTTGGAATGCTTGCTGTGTGTATTGTGGAGGACCCTGTGGTGGCGGTTGCTGTTGCGGAGGGTTCTGCTGCTGCTGCTGCTGTTGTTGTTGTTGTTGTTGCTGCTGTTGCTGCTGCTGGATGGCGGTTGCTGACTGGTAGCCAGGCACATTGGGCCAAGTTTCCGAGACCAGCTCGAACCGCACACCGTTGGCGTAAGGGTCCGGAACGGGATTGAGGAGTGCCGCCATGAAGGCGGTCATTGTTCCCGGAGGCAAGGGTGGCGCCCCGGGCGGACGCTTTGCGAGCTCGCGCTCCTCTTCTCTCTTGACCTTGGAGAGCATATTGCTGACGTCGGCTTTCTTGATGAACTTGTACTTGTCGCCGAACGTGGCTCGTAAACCGATAGTCAGCTGACGGAGGTTGAGCTGGGCCTCGCGGTGCATGATGAGCAGCCACCGGAGACCCTCGCCTTCGACATGTCGGAAGGCAGGCGGGATCTCGTCCGGTGAATCCGGGTCGAAAGGCGCATGGTTGTGTTCTCCGCACATGACGGTAATGCGCCAGCGGCCATTCCAGGGCCAGGCGTCTTGCTTGGTGCATTTTATCTTCATGGGACATCCTGTCTTCTTGCTATAGCTCCGGCGTTTTCCTTGGGCCGTTGGTTTGTAGGTCTTGCCGCCCTTGACGCATGACATGTTGTACCGTCGGTACATTCCTGCCGCGTCGCGGTTGGAAGACGCATCGATGGACAGGGCGTAACCCTGGTTCAGCGACCACTTCTTGAGATCCTCATGGAGATCCTGGAAGCTGGCATAAAGCCGCTCCTCTGGCGGAGGGAGCATCGCCCTTGGGGCTGGAGCAGACATGGTAGGCTGCCTAAAGGCAATTGTCTAAAAGTAAACTTACTGTGTTAGGTAGTCCGTGAATGGTGAATGGAGGATGGCTGAGTGGATTGAGATGATGGGTTAGGTGCGATGAGCAGAATCGGCAGAGTCTGACGCGTCATTTTAGTTGCGGTCGTAAGCGGACACTAATTTCCGAGCTCTCCTGGGCGGGACTGTGCCTCAAACTGCCCCTCATCTGTCCAAGCGGCAGGTGCTACCGTGCATCTGACTAATTCAACCGTGATTTGCCGTGAATCTCGCTCTAGCGGCATTAAGGTTCTCTGTTTAAACGGAAGCTCCACCAATAAAATGAAAAACATTTGCGTCGCGTTGTCGCTGTAACTCCCCGAACACTTGTAAAGCTGTGATTCGCGTGGTCGAGGGTCCGACTGCACCGCCCTCCCAGGATAGTACGCGACCGAAGTCTCAGCTGTTTCAATTAGCAACGCACACATTATCCACTCAACGCCTGAAACTGTACAGAATAAGTCAGACTCTTCATCCGTGCAACGGTGTACCTCCCGATGCTCCGCGCTTGCTTCGGAGCAAGCTCATAGGGCCGTCGCGTAGACGAGCATCTCGTATACTCGCCACTCTGCATGCCACAGGTCCTTAATCGTCCATGATATACGGTGTGGCTCTTGCAATGCCCGGCTTACCGACTATGGAGAGGACGGCGTAAAGTATCTGTTCAGGGGCAATGGTCGTCCGTATGGAGCCTCCAGTAAGGTCTTTAGATTTATATCAGTCGAGCATGTCTATCTCGCCTCACTCTTTGGACGTGTGCGAGTGCAGCCGTCAGCCTCGGGATAGGTAGCGGGGGGGGGAAGTTCGCACTACTGCTACCTATACAAAGGTGAATTAACTTCCTCTATAATTACTAATCACATAGCTTAGCCGCTGCGTCAAGTCTTCAGCTTCCTCTCTCGGTCTAAAATTTCTACTAATCCATTTCTAGCAACTGGTGTTCCATTCCTAGCGGCTCAGGCCTACAGCTCCGGCTCAGGCCTACAGCTCCGGCTCTTCATCCCCAGCTACGGCTCTTCATCTAAAAACATGTAAGTACACACTCCCGGAGGCTTGACAACTTAGCATTTCTTTTTTATTCTTATTTTTCTTCTTTCGAGCTCGTCGTTGTAAATCGAACAGAGACACTTTTTACTTACGAGCTTCTTACAAACGCGTCGGCGCTCATTTCGAGTTACATACGTAGACTTTGTCTTTTACCTTCGCTTCGTTGCGACGTTTAGCATTAGCGGTATCTACGCTTTGGGTTATGGTTAGAATGTTCATGTACTTGTCGTGGGGAATGTTGGCCCGGAGACCTGGTGTGCAAGTTGTCGGTGACGAGGTGCAGTATCCCCCCCTCGAGATACTGTTCGCGGCTACATCTGGCGACTCGTTGAGATACGCCAGGTTAACAGCTAGGTATCTATCCACTAGCCAATGTCTTCCTATCAGTGGCAGGCAACCTCGATCTCGATACTTGCTATACAATGTAGGCGTGAAACACCAAATAGGCGGTGGGGGTGGCTCGATAAACGGACGACGTCATCGACATCATCAACTACAAACCCCACCAGATCTGCAACGAAGCCAAGTACAGATCCCAACTCAACATTGACATCACAAACCAACTGGAACTTGTCTCCCATATCACGTAGTTATAGTCCTGCCAAAACGCTTTGAACATGTCCGATTACCGATCAGGCGAGTCGGCATCCCAGCCAACCGAGAAATCGGCCTTCACAGCTCCCGAGAACCCAGTTACCCGCACCAAGGCAGAAGCCACAGAGGCCAAACTCGATCACAGCGACGGCAGCTCTCGCTCCTCGGCCCATCGTGGCCCCGGACAGGACCATGATCCACAAGGGGGGAATGAATGGGGCATGGGCCGCGGCGCTCGCGGCTCCGAGCCCGTGGACAAGGAAGAGATGAAGGAAACGCGCTACGCAAACACCGACAAGTCTGCAGAGGATGCGAGTGCGAGTGTCGACGCCGACCTGCAGATTGCCGATGTCCCCGGTGCCGAGGGCAAGGTTGCTGACGCGGCGGATGCGAAGCACGGGGTGCAGCGTTATGGCGATGAGGATGTCAAGGATGAGGGGCATGAGGGCGACTTTTCGTCGGATCTTGATCAGTAAGACATTCAGAGGTCCCAGTTCAGAGGTCCCAGTAATGCCGGTGACAGAGACTGACTCCCTCGCAGAAAAAAGGCCGAGCAAGCTGCTGCCCGGAACGATATCAAGCAGGCAAGGCGAGAAGGGGTTGATGTCGATGGTGGCTCTGAGCACCGAAGGAGCCAGGTGGGGAACGAATCACTTGTTGAGTCGTGAATTGGGTTTAGCTCTCTTGTAATGTATTCGTGATTCCTATTCTTGAGCAGCATTGCCCTTACTATACGATGATGACGTTCTTGGTATGTGATGTGGGACCTGCCGCGAGACCGAATTGGAGCAGGCGATGATCGCTCCAGCGCCAAACAGCCATGGTTATCACTATCAAACCGCCTTATAAGTGCATCAATAAGCTCTCTAGCATTGTTTTGGAGGAACGCAAGCGGCGACGGTTATCGGCGGACTGAACAATCTCCGATGAGTCATACAAGCGCCTTGCATAACCATCCCACCTGAAGCCCCCTATGACCACCACAATAAAATGGTTCTCTCTTCAGATTCCTAAATACGTCGTTACTCGATATCATTGAACACTCAATCAATCCTCGACAGGTCGCCATGTCATCCTCGACCCCATCACCAATAGCCCAGGAAAGCTCTCGAGCCGGCCGGAAAGTGACATACCTCTCCACATTTGAAGCCTACGAAAAATGGGCAACAGTATACGACAGTGACGGAAATGTACTTCAAGCGATTGACGATGAAGAAGTGATGCGGCTCCTACCGGAGGTATTGTCGATTGTCCCTACCCGCTCGAATAGGCCGCTCAAAGTCCTCGACCTGGGCTGTGGGACCGGTCGGAATACCCTGAAGCTCCTGGGATTTCCTGGAGCGCAGATATTCGGACTAGATCTGTCACCAAAGATGCTCGAGATTGCCGAAGAACGATGCACAGCGGCATGGAATGCGCTACCGCCTGCAGAGCGTGCATCAAAACCCGAGTTTCGGACATATGACGTCCTTGATCCCGCAGGGCTCGAGCTACAACTCGGATACGTGGATGTCGTAGTCAGCACACTTGTGGCCGAGCATATTCCTCTCGCCGAATTCTTCGCCGAGGTGAACAGACTGCTGGTGCCGGGCGGGCTGTTACTAGTCACGAACATGCACTCGGACATGGGAGCCAAAAGCCAGGCAGGGTTCAACGACCCAGAGACAGGAGAGAAGATCCGGCCGGTAAGCTACAACCACTCGCCTAGGGACTTGATTGAAGCTGCGACAGTAGCAGGCTATGATCTGGTTAATGGCTCCCTCCTTGAGAGGGGGGTAGATGAAGAAATGGCACAAAGACTTGGTCCCCGGGCAAGAAAATGGGTTGGAATTCAGATGTGGATGGGAGGGATATTCAAGAGATGGGATCAAAGATATGACTGAAACGCAGCAAGCAGATTGGACTTTTATGTGCAACTACCTTGGTGTGTATACTTTGCGTTTTCTACTCGCCATCTTTCTTGTCTTATGCATATCTCATTCGAGATACTCCTGAGGCATGAGATGGAACTACTATTTGAATGATATCTACGGTCCTCCCCGCTAAGCCAAACACCTGAACCTCGTCGGTCCTATATGGACTGGAGCGGGCACGATCCCTGGCTCATGACTTGAGGCTGGTGTCGCCCGGTCTTTGCTACATAGATAATACAGTAACCATGTCAGCGTAAGAGAGATTCTTGCAATCTGGCCATATCGATCTATGTCATCCGGGGGTTTTTCTTCCACGTGGACTGATGTCAGCGGCGCTGGCAAGAGATCCCATTGTTTCAAGGGACCGAGAGAGAATGTTGCCTCCACCGACGTATGTCCGAGACTCCTTGTCATTCGTTTGGACTTGGTCTTCCAATGGTACGTCGTAGAAGTGCCGATTCACTGGTTACATCCATGAAAGCCAATAAGTCTTAGTGCCACTTGCCAGTTAGGTAGGTATACGAAAGCAATGCTAGATCCAGGCCAGTATTTGACTAAGCCCTGCGGATCTAGTATGTAACAATGCTGTAAAGAGATTGGCGAAATTCGCCCGATTGTAGATACCTTGGACCAGGATCCCTGCCTCCTGTTTCGGATGTGGTGGTGCTGGCGCCCTTCCTTCAGGGGCTGAATGCTGACTTATTAGCGGGCTATGCAGACCTCTGTTGCGGCTTGTGGGGGGTAGTGATTGGTGCATGCATCGTAATCGACGCACGTGGACTGGTCATCTCCGGCGCATCCACCATCGGTGTTGTGGTTGGGGGCTTGACAGAAAGGGACATAAGTATAGCCGTAATGGTTGCCTACTACGACGTTGACATGAAAATACCGAGGCAATGGGAAGGGGTGTCAGATTCGAACGCGAACAGGTGCCGCAATATGGGTCCTCAATCCGCATGAAGTTATATACAGCTACCGTCCCGCCCGATATAATTGAACCGGAGGCGGACAAAAGCAGCGACCAACCTCCAGAAACGCATTTGACTTTGTATGGCCTATGCCTGGACATCAACCAGTCAAGATGTGGTTTCTATCATTAGCTTCATGTCTTGCCCTCTTGGCTGGTCTCACCGCAGCCACGCCGAGCATGGCGCTCAACAAGGACTTCCCTGACCCAGCCATATTGAAAGACCCCAACTCTGCGAACTGGTACACCTTCGCGACGGCTGGTAACGGCAAGAAAGTCCAGGTCGCATCTGCGCCAGCAGCAACGGGCCCCTGGACATGGCTCAACATCGATCCGATCACGAGCGCGGGCCCGTGGGCTCTGAACCAAGATATATGGGCCCCAGACGTCCGTTATCTTTCACAGACGAAGCAATTCGTCATGTACTATGCAGCGCCATATGCCGCCAACTCCAAATTCCACTGCGTCGGTGCGGCGATAGCAAGCAGCATCACGGGGCCTTACACGCCGGTGAACGACCCCATTGCATGTCCCACGGACCAGGGCGGCGCTATCGACCCGAACGGCTACTTTGACGTGGCAACCAACACGCGCTGGCTTGTCTATAAGGTAGACGGCAACGCGATTGGCCATGGCGGGAGCTGCGGTAACAGCGTGGAGCCTCTCGTGCCGACGCCCATCATGATGCAACAGCTCGCGCAAGACGGGTTCACAAAGATCGGTTCTCCATTACAGATCCTGGACCGAGGCCAGTATGACGGGCCACTCATCGAGGCCCCGAGTTTGATCAAGGCTGCCGACGGGACGTATGTCCTCTTCTTCAGCTCCAACTGCTACTCGACAAGCCTTTACGACATTAGCTATGCGACTGCACCAACCCTTAGCGGGCCATATACCAAGAGTAGCGCTCCGCTGCTTGTCACTGGCAACTACGGCCTCACGGCGCCGGGAGGAGCAACCAGCGTCGACGGAGGTGGGCAGCTTGTCTTTCACGCTAATTGTGCTAATGTCGGAGGATCTGGCCGGTGTATGTATGAGACCAGCTTCAAAGTTGCGAACAACGTGGTTACGATCACATAGACTGTCAGCAAACTTTCGTCTATTGTATCACGATAATTCTGTATATAGCGGAACATATCCTGTAAATATCATAAATTGTACTGAAAAGGAAAGCAAGATCGTAGCACAGCCAAATTGAAGCCCTGTCCCAGCGTCAGCTAATTAGTGGTCCGCTGTGAGAAAGAGCGACCCTCACAGAAAATATGATCAGCCATGGCTTCACACTTCAGTTATATCTTCCTCTTCCCCGTCGTTTAAGTCTGGTTTCTGCACAAAGCAAAGGGCAACCAACGCCAGAGCACATAGCGCAGCAGCGAAATAGAAGGGTAGTCCCATCCACCCCGACTTGACTCCTCGTTCAAAAGTCCAGGCCAGCGACGGAGCCCCAAAGAATTTGCCGGCGGTATCCGTCATTCCCGTGAGCGCGTACAGCCTCGACGTATGCTCCTTATCGACGTAGGATGCTAGGAGACTCTTTGCGAACGAGTCAATCCCTATCGCAAATGTGGAAATGACCAGACCGCTGATGACTTCTGGAAGAGTCTCCCCTCCCATTAGAATGCTTCCCACGATCAAGAAAACGAGGGATAGCTGAACCAAGCGGAGGTCTCTCTTGAAGATCGACAGTCGGTACTTTCCGAGGCGTGGAGCAGTGAGAAACGAGGATAACAAAGGCATGAGAGCCAGAACGACCACCGTGAGGATACCCTTTACCGAGAAGAGATAACCCGTTTGAGCTAGCGTCCAGTGAAATCGCTTGCTGATGGTTTGAGCGATGGTCTGCCCCTGCGATATGGTGACGGGTGCATGGACGAAGAACAGAAGCAGAAGGATGACGATGGAGCGACTCCGGAGAACAGATATGGATTCTGCAAGACGTGTTCGGGTGTGTTTGATATGCGAGAGGACAGCTGCACCGAAGGATCTATTGGTAGGGGGAGTTGTGGGCAGTTCTATCTGCCGTGGTCGGGTCTCCGGGAGAAATATAGTAGCAATGAAGATGAAGGGTGAAAAAGCGGCGGTAACGTAGAGAGGGACCCAAGGGTTTGTCGCTTCCATCAACTTGGCGGACAACCCTGGTCCAGTAACAGCGCCGGCGACACCACCAAGGGAGAGCCAGAGGAAGCCGGACGTCCTGGGGAGAAAGAGATGAGTAAGTGCATGGGAGCGGGCCGTGGAGTTCCTACCTCTCTGTACCAGCTACATCTGCAATCATCGAGCTGACAACTGCACCAAAAACGGGCACTCCGCCGCCAAAGATGGTGAACAAGGGAGAAAGTAGCATGAACCGAATCGAAAGGCTGTCCGATCGGATTATACATGTTACGGTCCACATGCCCCCAATGATCAGACTAAGGAAGGACAAGCGAAAGACGGGTTTGCGGCCAATTCTGTCGAGGGGTCAACCATTGGCTGATACATGATTGGGCATGGTCGGCTCACCTGTCTGAGATTATGCCCCAAGGGAAGGAGACAAGGAAGCCTATATCGACGGTTAGCTAACATCTGGTTCCAATGCGCCACGACAGAAGACGTACCGACTGCCGAGTCTATAACCACATACAGACCACCCAGCCAGGCAAGCTCGGTTTGCACCTCGTCCACCTTGCACAGCTTCTCGTCCACAGGATCAGACGACCCATAGTACTTGCGGCATACAGCATCCTCGATGAGTCTACCTAGGGGAATCAGGCCCATGGTGCCGCTCAAAGCCAGAAAAAATATGATGAGCGAGACCAAACCGATAATTGCCTTGGGCGATGAGACCTGGTATCTTGAGCTCGACCACCTTGCTTCGATCGCCGGCTTGGCATTTTGGCGGCCATCTTCTTGCTCCTGTTGCTCGTCCGTATCTAGAAAAGGCGTGTCTTCAGTCGCGTCATGTAACGACAATTCGTCGGCCATGGTGTTGCTCAATCATGCCATCTACAATACCACAAGTCATGAAATGCAGAGAGAGCGGATAGATGTCTCTCTAAATCACAAGTCGGATGTTCAGCTGAAAACGGGGACGCGTACTCTCGGGCAAATTAAGCACCGGATGACATACTGAATTGTGGTTGGCTCACAGTTCTCAGCGCACCCCAGCCAATCCCCATCGTACCCTAGTGCTCGGGGACGGAGCGATGGCATTTAATTTACGGGTCCAAATTCTGAAACCTTACTTGGACGCTCTCCTCGTAGACAATGGCCAATGCCAGAGCTGCGCGTTTACCGATGGATATGTTTGCCATGTTCATAATCGGGCACACAGAACCACTTGCCGTAACCACCGATTATGACAGTCGTTAACGCACTGCACTGTTGAAGGGTTTCTTTGACTAAGGTGCGCAGGTAAGAGGCAATCACGGACGGGCTCTTGCTTGCACTGACCTGTTCGCTGCTCTACGGGCTCTCTAGCTGACCTTTCAGACCAATGTTATCCAAATGATGGCAGATCCGTCAAAGAAGCCTCTCCAGTATCTTTTACAAACTCCGACACGTCGATACGTCCCAGCATGCTCGTCGACAACCTGCATCAACAACATAGTTGACACCTCCACTTCCAAACAAACCAGCTCAGTCTCGTCTCCATCAGGTACGTAGCCACCATCGTGTGCAACTTTCCGTGCAGGGATGGAGTAGTCTAGCTGCCCTACTAATGGTTCTGTGTGGCCTTCATAGACCAGAAGACGGCCGTCCTCAACGTTTCTTGCGTGCACTGGTATGCTTGGATCGGCCAGACGGTACTGTTCTCCGTGGGTACCTCTCCAGGATACAGATTCCCAGCCCACCTTTCGAGACATGGGACCTACGAGTTTCTTAAATCGTCCTCGGATCCTGACCTCCTTAACATCTGCGCCTCTCTTGACAGCATCGAGAGCATCAGCAGGATCTGGGCAGATTCTCTCCTCTTGGAGTTGGAAGTCGGGAGCGGTTTTGCGAGCCGAGGATATCGTTATCGCTTGGCGCAGCGGAAGAGATGCCCATGACCACGAGGGAGCCACAGCCCTGAGGTTCTTTGCCGGATCTCCAGCCTTCTCGACAGACCAACCAAGCTGCCCCGCAAAATTTCCTCTCCACAATCCTGCAAGGTATTCCTCCCGCGGCATCTGATTCCTTATTGACGGCGTGAGAGCTTGATAAAACTGGACCGCCATGCCAGATATGCCTGGGAACCGGTCTGTTGCGGCCGCGAGATCTCGCGCAAGATAATCCTCCACCACACGGAGCCATTCAGCCAGCAACTTCTTCGTTTCCCTATGCCAGCACAAATTCATGAATCTCTGCGGCCCGTTTGTGTGCATATCGGTCGGTTGCTTCGCCGGCTCAACAGCAAGTTCGTTACGCTGGATGCGCGAGCAGGACCAGTACGCCATCTGACCGCACCAATACACCAGACGCGGCGACAACCGCTCTTCCTGCAGTGTCCACGCTCTACTGGACACCGGAACCCTGCTTCGACCGCTTCGCATCTCGTCGAGACGCGGCGTGAGTGTCTCGAGTGAATATCCCGCCAGCGTGCACGGCAAGCGAGAGTACAGCCATGCGGCCCGATGGCTTAGCAGTGGCTCGGTGGCGTTCTCAACGGCGCCGGCAACGAGTGTGAACTTGGCGTTTCCGTATACTTCATGCATACGAGACGCCTCGTCGTTCCAGTCTGAACCTTGAGGGATGCACACGGAGTCCACCCAGATATACTCGATACCCAGCTCTTTCACGATCTTTATGGAGTGCTGTATCGTCTTTGAGAGCTCGTGTAGGGGAAAGCCGACCTGCCTCCGCTGCATCTTCTCTGTTCTCGACTTGTTGCCCAGGACCTTTTTCCAGCTTGCCTCGTCCATTTTGGCCGGGTCCCCCCAGGAATAGCTCAGGGCAACGTAATCGACCAACTCGAGAATCCGCGCCGGCACAAGCCTAAGCATGTTGTTCGGAAGTATATGGATCAGCCACGTCGGGTTCTGGTTTGACCACCGAAGGTTGGAGCAGGAAGGACCATGTTGATCCTCACATTCTCGTAGCCACTTCCTAAGAGTATTGAACGGAGAGGACGGGCTATGATCGGACCTGGGATTTGCCGAGAGTCGAAGAGGTCCGGAAAGTGTGTCTGCCTGTGCTTTGCAACTGACTGGAGCTTCCACGGTCTTTTTATCGTCCATTCCAATGCTGATACATAGTAGGTTACCGTACAGCGTGGCATACACCGGCTCGGAGCAGACCTCCAGGCCTTGAGCATCCCGGTAGGTGCATTGCTCCAATAGGACGGCCCTCTGGAAGACGCGACACGGTAAACACTTCTTTGCGCATTCGCTGAGCAGGGCATAACTTGTGTGGACTTGGACGGTGTATGGTCTCTCGGTGCGGTTGTTGAGCCTGGCACGGTCTCGCTTGCCGAATAGGCAAGTCCGGACTCTGCTGCATCCTCCACAAATATGCTCGGAGTTAGCTTCGTAAACCAAGGCGGTCTCCAACTGTGAGCTGGGGCACATGGAGAACGTCAGCAGGCGAACATCAAGCGAAGTGATGCTGCGCAGGGGATTATTTGACGTTTATTGGGGAAAGTGGCTAGGAGGAAGGCGCTAAAGCGAGTGCTAGGCAATTACTGTCTCTTTATGCCTAATTTCTGGTTGATGTTTTGCGCGAAAGTGATTGATGAACGTGAACCGTGACTCCTTTTTGTGTCAAGATCTTCCAGTGTCGCGAAGGGTGACTTCAGAGACATCACTCCTACTATATGTCAGATTGAAGTAAGGTACGGTGCCATAAACAGGTCTGGTGTACCAGGCTGAATATATATATATATATACAGCATGTTCCAAAGCGGAGACCCAGGCACCAATACAGACTATCTCGGCGATATTCACGACCGAATCCGTAATATTTCTCGCGAATAAGCTGGTCATTTTTTAGTCTGGGTGGCTTCGCCAGGCCGCGATGTAAGGTACGCACTGCTATGTGGGGCTTATACGTGACACAGGTGCCACGCCTTCCCGATCAAACAAGCGGTTGTGGCTGAAGGTTCTTAGTGAGATAGGCTGTTAAGGACGCCTTGGAATAGCAGATTGGCTGATGCGCTTGCACTCCAGTAATTACCTGCCTTAGTTTTCCTTCGAGTTCCCAGACAGCTATCACTATATTGCGCGTCGTCTTCCGTGTCGACGACTATCACCACCGTAACACTGCAGCAAGGACCAAGGCAAGCTCTGAGAGACCATCCAACTCTGATGTTATTGTTACTTATCGGTCGAAATGACACCTTCGCTCCCTGAAAGGATTTCATTGCTGTCTTCAAAGCGCCCGTTGGCTTTCCACGTTGATTAACTTTACGGTCAAAGTTCTTGGCACATCTTAACTTCACGGGCATCGACACCCTCATTGCCAGTCTCGGCGAAACCATGACTTCCCCAGACTATTCCGCGTCCTTATAACGGACTCAAATGACCCATTCCGGTTGTGCATATCATGGCATGCGGGTGGGCAGGTCTACGAGGGATTGGGACCGTCCAGAGCTTCAAGGATGTGCTATTGGTGCCCGTCACGCGTGGGCGACACCATGATACAAGGTGAGAAGATAAGATGGGTTGTAACTAATTGATCGTCGAATTGTGTTCGGTGTTGGATCTGGGATAGACATTGCTAGAATAGTAAAGTACATGTAGTTCGTATAAGCCAACTGAAGCAGTTCAAGAATTCTCTATCTGTTTCCTAAACATACAGAGAACACCATAACAATAGAAGTATCGAAGCACGACGACATACTCTGGACGTCCACATCAATTCCGCCATTCTTCTTCGGCTGAGTCCCGAAAAGATGATAACGATCTCAACGTGACAATCATATTGACTCGATAGCAGCTGGGGATTGCCCTGATTGGTGATGCGTTGTTGAAGAAGGATAACGGGGAGTGTAACCCCTGAAAACGAGACCTCTGATGTATTCTTTTTGGGTCGACCGAGGATATGGCTTACGGTTTTCTTGGGCATCGGTCAGCTCTCTTGTATCCCAGATTGTATACATGGCTTCTCGGGGCAACTAACGGAGAGGAAATGAGCCGCTGGACAATCGCCCTCGGAGTCCATTTCAGCGTCAGGCATATTCGATATTAGTGGTACCAATTTGGAACAACTCGTTTCATCAGCTCGAAGAATATTGCTCTGCTTGCCATACATTTCTGCCTATCTACTCTTGTGACTTCTTTTTTGGGGTTTCTTCGTCTTTAAAGTCGTGCGCCTAACACCAAGGATTGGAAGGATTGACATTCGAGAAGCCACTCAGTCTGTACTTTGGGTTAGTTCAACTTCTCGAACAGTGATTCGTTGTAAAACATTGGCCTGTTTTGGCTTACCGACAGCCTGGACCAAGGTAGGCCATGTTGTCAGCACCGCCCCTGCTCTCGGCAGCGTGATAGGGGGCTGAGTCGAGAACGCCTATTATGTCAATCCACGACGCCAAATGTGGCAAGTTCTAGAAGCTAAATATTCCTACTCGGACGGCAGGCACCCGATTTGCGTTCTCGGACTCGCATAGAAATACCTATCCACAAATCCCGACAAATGTTTGACCTGCATTGCCTTTATCCGGCTACCAGGTTCGTAAGAACACATTGTCATCATTGTCAGCCAAACATTTTCCCTCATTTTACAGCGATTTTCCGAACACTCCAGCTCAAATTCGCAACAGAATAATGGCGCGGAGCACTTGGTTCTGGGCGCATACGGCGACATTGTTGATACACAGCGCATACATGGCAGCAGGTGCTGTCGCCTTTGTGGTATCAAGCCACAAATCAACAGGCAACTTTACAGAGCGCGACGACCAGTGTAATTCGTCGTGTATTATCAAAGCTTGGGGAAGCAGTGCCCTAGTAAGTCGCTATGCGATATTGCAACACGTCCAATGTCTGTCTGGGGCGTGAAGTGGTTGATTAACCTACTCACACCTCTGCAGGCCATGTGTGCTGGAGTCGTCAGTCTCGTCCTCTTCGGCGCCACTCGTCGATGGGATAAAAGCGGACCAATAACCCCAGAACGCTTTGATGGAACCAGCTTTGTTATCAAGATTGGATGGGGCATTCACCTGCTACTCGCGTGGGCCGAGTACTATTTAACCGGCCTCATCAGCAAGAATCTGGCGGGCTGCCCGATCATGAGAGCTCCGTTTCTGCTAGGAATCGCAGCTCTGTAAGTAAAACCGTGAGTACGCAATAATTCGATCACTGTTGCTAACATGACATACCCCTAGATCATCTCAGCTCGTTGTTGTCTATGCTGATTACGCCAAATGGGTTTCCGACAGGACGGTTCTTGACGAGGTCTTGGCGCCCGATCTCCCATATCAAGACGTCGAAACTCCTGCAACACCTGTTTCTGGAATTCCAATACCCGTATGGTCATCAAGGTTCACTGATCGCCTGGGGGAATTATAGTCCGGCGATGCCGGTGGTTGTTGTGAGAAGAGCAGATTTATGGCATCATATTATTTATATCTTGTGAGAGGAGAACCCGCTCAGAGGCGTTGGAGACAACATGAGTTAGCCAGACTGCTGGCTGCTATTGGGTGAGGGATATTTGATACCAGTGGGTGGCAATAGAAGGGAAAGAGCTTACACGTGTAGATTATGCAGCGGACATATGTGCTCATGCACAGGACTTTTGTCGTTGCACAGACGGTACTGTACCTCGGCACTAGTCCCGCCAAATATGCAGCCGTCTGCCCTACAGGTCGTGACAACCACCTCCCGCGTGGTGCCACCAGCATTACCGTTTCTGCTAATATACATGATTTTCCCCTGGTTCGGTGCTCCCGAATCGCCGCCTTCAGGTACCTTGGTTGCCTTGACAAACCAGCGGAGCATAACACTCTTTTTGGATGATAGGCCTGTGAGGGTCTGCCCTTCTGCCGTGCGCGACAAGTCGGCCAAGCCAAATAGGCAAGAGTGGCTGCGTGTTACAGCCACAATCCTACGCTGGTTGTCAGAGTGCTACCTGAAAGCGTCGGAACCAGGTAAGGTAGGTGTGCCGTAATCTTACGCAAGTTTGCTCCCCAAAATCATGTCCCGACTTCCATTTTCTCATTCTCAAACTCTAAATCGACAATTGAAATCACAGTGCAGACGCCATTCCCTTCCAAAGAAGTTGAACGATGTGATTTATGAAGCCATTTGACATGGCTTCCGATCCGTCGGCGACCGTTTCTTCTCCACGGCAGCCGGCAAGCGAGGATGCGCCACGCGAAGCCAATGCCGCCGTACCCGCAGACATCCGGGGTCCGTCGGCGGAAGACTGGGATCGTCACAAGCGGACAATCATCAACATGTACGGCACCATGAGGCTTAGAGATATCCGCGAGCGCATGGCGACTGACCATGGCTTCCATGCGACGTATGTCATATCCAATGCATCCATCCGGCCGCCCGAGCTGAGTGTGCACGCTTACGTTTTGAACGCAGTAAACGAATGTACGATCGACGCTTCCACAAATGGGGCGTCTCCAAGTACGTGAAGAGGGCCAAGCCTACACAGGTAAAGCCACGCAAAGATCGATCACGGTCGCCTCCATTAGGCTGGAGCGATGAGAAGTCGCCAAAGCGGGAATTGCCAGGCCGGAGTCCTGGCGCGGGAGTGCATGTCGGGCGGACAGCTGGGACAGGAGCGCAGCTGACCGCCCACCACGGCAATCCAGCCTATGATGACAGCATGGAATCACAGTCGAGTGAGTCTCCGGATGCCACGATATGTGGTTCAGGGATTGACTCCATGGAGGTCATGTCGGGTGCCAGGTTATTACTGACGTCCGCATCGACATCGCCCGCGTCAACCGCGTGCAGCTGCAGCGATGGTCACCACCGACACATCGATGACGGCGCCCCGCCGACAGAAGACAAGCCTGATGTCTACGGAACGGGGCCATTCGCCAATTTAAGCATCGTGAAACCCATACCTCGAGATATCGCAGCTTTTGACATGGAACACGTCCTGTCCAGCCTACGTACCTTCTGCTCATCCCATTTTGACATCCGATCGGGCAGCCACCTCTACCGATCTACCTTACTCACAAATCCGACCTCCCCTGCCGTACGGCAAACGTGGATGCAACTCCACGACTGCATTTATCTCTTCAAGCTCAACGACACACGACGAGCCGTCGCCGCGCTGGAAGAAATCCGACGGCTACCGCCATCATCCCTCGTTGACCACTCTCCACAACTCGCCCTCGAAGTTGTCGCCTCTCTGGCGCCCGTCAACACGACTCGCTATCCGTATGTCCGCAGCTTCATTCTCTCCCTCGTCCTCAGAGCAGCCTCCTCGGAGCTCGGCGCTCTGCACCCCATCACCATCATCTGCTCCCAGCTGTCTCGCGACGGCGACCGGCAAGACGCGTCCCGCACGGCGCTCTCCTGTCTCGCGCAGCTAGTCTCGGACAAAGACGCCGCCTTCCGCCTGCGGGTCCGGCTGGCGGCGGTGGACATGCTCAGGCGCGAGCGCGACTACGCCGCCGCAACCCGGCTCGCGGAGGAGGCCCTCCTGGCCGCCGAGGGGGAGTTCGGCGTCGACTCGCCGCAGCGCCGCCGCGCCGCGCGGAAGCTGACGCACGTCTACCTCGACTCGGGGGACCACATCCGCGCCCTGGAGCTGTGCCGGTCCGTGGTCGGCCGCCAGACATCGGCGTCGCCGTTCAGCTTCCGGGACTACGACGCCGTGCGGGGGATGGAGGACCTCGCCGAGATCCACCGCCTGCGGGGTGAGTACCAGTCCAGCAGGCTTTGGCTATCGGCTGCGGCTGATCTGTCGGCCAGCCTGCTGGGGAGGTCGTTGACGACTGTGCATATCGTCGATAAGTTGCTTGACATGACCGAGAAAGCCGGGCAGAAGGGGGAGCACGTTTCATACCAGCGAACATATGCATCTTTCCTATAGAATCTGCCAGCTTTGTATTGCTGCGGCATTTGAGGCAGGATCGCCCGGGAGGAGTTCGAAGTGGATTTCACCGAGGTAGTGTGCAACGCCACTTACGCCGCAAAAGTCACTTTTAAGTTCAGGAATATCTTGACGCTGAGCGGAAAGATACGCCGCTCGGGTAACAATCCATTGAACTCTATGAGGTCTTTTGGTATCTAGCACAGCATTGATGCTACCCTCGCCAATCACTCGTAAAACACCAAGCACCTAACCTCAATACTCTCCCGTCCCTTCGCATCAGGCGGCGTAGCAGGGTCAATAAACGCCGTATGCGGCGTATAATCCGCCACGCCCGGCCTGCCGCCCGGCCGGCCCTGGCTGAACGAGTCGAAGCACTTGATAAACATGGCCTCGTCGGGCGTCATGTCCTTGACGTAGTAGAACTTGTGCTTCTCGCTCGGCGCCACCGAGAACGTCTCCCCCCTGACCTCGTACCCGGCCGTGCTCTCCATGCTCTCCGGATCGGGCAGCACCTCCTTCCCGCGGTCGTCGTCGTCGCGGTCCCAGTCCTGCCGCAGCGGGTAGAGCAGGTCGACTTTGACCAGGTCCTCGGGCGCGGTGGTCCGCCAGTCCACGACGGCCAGCGGGAAGTCGGACGCCGGGTGCCCAATAGGCCGCCAGACGTTGACGATTTGGTACCGGCCGCGGAGCAGCTCCTCGGCCTCGGCCGGGTCGGGCACGTGGCGGCGGACGCGGGCCTCGGCGGCGCGCGGCGTCTGGTCGACGTGCACCTGCTGCACGGGCTGGCGGGGCGACGACTTGTCGTGCTTGCGGATCGTGTGGTCGAACAGCACCACCTTCTTGACGCCTGGAAGCTTTGACCGTAGCAGCGACTCGACCTCGGCGTAGTACCCCTCTCTCACGGCGCGGTCGTCGGTGAACGACTTCTCCCTCGCCGGGGCGTGGTGCACGGCGAAGCCGGACACGTCGGTGCCGAAGGCGGAGAAGCCGGCGTCCCGGATGTTGGCCACCGAGCGCCGGCGCTCGGTTCGCTGGAAGGATGTGGCGTCGACGTCTACTTTTGCCCAGGGCTTGACGAAGGGCTCGTCGCTTTGCGAGATTGTGGTCGGATCCAGGTATTTGAATATTCCGGTTGTCATTGTGCGGAGCTGCCGGTGAGGCCGGTGACCTGAGATTTGAAAAGCGATTTTTGGAGTTGGACGTAAGAGTTGGGCTGTCCGGATGAGGCTGGTTTTCATCGACAATGGATGTACTCTATAGGCTAGGTACCTTAAAATGTTCTTCGCGAGTCTATTGTGCAACTTGGTCCACAGTGTTTTATTCAGTGAATTTATTGAGACTTGCCGTCGTGGATGGAGATCCCCTCAGCTTTTAAGCTGCCTTAGCGCCGGTTTCTACATGACGCCATTCGGGTCGCCCCAGATTATTAAGAACTCGCATTATTAATTGCCGGGCGCCCTTCCCAAACCGCAACCATTTCTCATCCGATCCGTGCGGCCAAACAAATCGCCGGACTTGACATGCTTTAAGTCAGTTCAGTACGTATCTCCATATTAGACGTCGAGTGATTATTTCGTTTATGATGTGGTTGTCGTGATTGTTTTTATTTTTTTTCCTTAAATACCTTGATGTTCGTCTATTCAGTTGTCAACCCCTCTTTTGTCCAATCAACACGAGAGCCTTACAGAAGCCTCTGTTGATGTTTGTGTCGTCATGTCCTGAGAGGTGAAGCGCAGTTCGACGTGCCAAACAAGGCATTGGCCTGCATGTTCTTTAATTAATTTTAGACGAGCTTTCCTAGTGTCCCACAGTCCCCCAATCTACCTCGACTATGTGGCTGACGAGACGTACGCGGGTGCTATGGCGACGAGGCTTCTCCTTATGTATGTCCAAGCTAAGCTGGCACCCGGCGTCCTGTTCGACTACACAGTTGGACTGGGTCGTCGTGAGATCCGGCACCTGCGATGAAATGCAATGAAACGCAAGCGCAAGCGTACGCCTACGCCGCTGAATCACCTTTCATACCGTTGCCGAAACGCCAGACCGAATCAAATCTCGAACTCAAGACCAAGGAATATATCGGGATCATTGATGGCAAGATTCAATCCGATATTGCCGCATCCTTGAATTTTCCATCAGCTGAGAGGGCCAATCGGACTGTGTCCCTCATGTGCGGTCAGCTGTCCGAAATGTTTGGAGGCTATAACAAGTTTTGTGCCCGAAGTTGGTCGTGGCGCATTCCATGAGATCTCCACTGTGCTAGGTGGAATGCCACTGTTGTCTGCTGGAGGACTGGCTCTGGAGGGGAGCCCAGGTGTGGTGAGCGGGTATCACTTCCACCGAGCCATGGTGTGGGTGACTCAAGACGATTCAACTTCCGCAAGTACTTCTCTTCGTCTCCTGATTTCGCCTTCAGCCCAGAATCAATGGTGTAGCGCGGGGAAGGCTCATGTCTGAGGTGTTCGGCAGCAGGCGTCGAATCAGAGTCTATTCCGACCTTGTGGTTTGGCTTTTTAGCGTGATCGGCATATGATTGTGCTTAAGGTATGGCCCGGTCTAGACCGGCACCACCCGACCGCAGCCGCACGGGATCGTGCCCCAATAGTATGCGACTCGCAAAAGAACACGATGTGGCTTGCGAAGAACATGATGTCGCTTTGCCAAGAGCAAGCCACACATCCTCATCGTGTGATGTTGTTGCGGGACCGGATGTGACAATGCCATTGAACAGGAAGACGTCTGTACCATAAAGTAATGACGACCCCCTTTTTGCCACCTATGGACCCCAGAGAATCCAAGAAGATTTGTATGCTAATAATCTGTGGACCCAAACGACCCTAAAACAGGAACAGTCCTCCGGTAACGAAACAGTCCACAATGAGCAATACGCACCCAGGCGACACAGGAGACGTCAACGTCAGGTTGGACGTCCACAACGGGCACTCCAAGGCCAACATCATTAACGTCAACGTCACCCCAAACAATGGCCATGTGGGAGATGAGAACTTGGAATTGGTGTGGGACAAGAACCTCCCCGAACAGGTCGCAGGAGGCCGTGATCGCAACTCAGTGGTCAGCATATTGGAACCCGTCATCCGTATCGAGCGCGACCAGTCACAGTTTCGATTCGTCGTCACATTTACACTTCAGGTCAAGATCCACGCGTTCGAGCGAGGGTACGTTGATGTATTTTCTCTAAGTTTTCCCTGTATGCTGAATTGTGCAGGTACATGAAGACGCACAACAAGATGTTCGACTTCATCTCCCTGAGGTATCTCTACCACAAAGGAGAGGACCACGAGGTCAAGCCCGACGCCGACGCCATGGTGGATGATCTCAAGCTCACGTATGAGATGGCGGAGTCCAAGTCAATGGAACTGGGCGTTAGTGGCGAGGGCGGCGCAGTTAAGCCATCTGCCACCGTACACGTCCAAAAGGACAACAAGATCACCACAGAGCGGATAACCAAGAGCTGGAGGAAGGGCTTCACATACGAGTCGTGTAAGTCAAACTCATGTTTTAGAAGCGATATCAGCTGAGGTATGGCAACCAGATAAGCACAAGGCAGGGATATCAGAAGCCCGCGCATTCGCGGCATGGCCCGGCGAGTCATTTGTCCCTGAGAGCCACCACCGCCACAATTTCAAGGTCAGAAGTGTGCACAAGGACTGCAGATGCCTTGATAACCGTTTACCGCCTTGGTTCTGCCACCTACGATATGGAGAATACTACGACCGCTGCGCCCACTGGTTCTGGCAGACTGAGGCGCAGTCCCATCTGTGGACACCAGAGGTCTACGAGAGCATCACGATACCCATCACCGTCGTACGCAAGATCCCCGTCACCAACGTGATTCCGGTCAACACATGCGAGCGATACCTCCACTTCGACTTCTCGCTCAAAGTACGCCTGAGGGAGCTCGGATGGCGCTTCAAGGACACTCTTCCAGCTCTCCTTCATTCACCCAAGCCGGCCGAAATACGGATCAAGGAAGACTTCGGGTGGCCGCTCGCGATTGAGAAGGTTAAGTTCTGCATCCTCTGCTGCCCGACGCGGATCTACTGGCCGCAGCGTCCGACGAGGAACCTCGGGTCCGAGGCGCACGATACGATAGCGAGACATGGATACCATGTGCGGAAGCTCGGGAATTCGAAAGAGTACATCACCAATTGGCTTGAAAAGTCTAATGCTCATAAAAAGGAACAGAGTCAGAAGGAAAAAGAAGAAAACGAGAAGCGCCAGAGAGAGGAGAAGGAGAGAAGAGACAGGGAGGAAATGGCCAACTTCGAGAAGGTGGTGTTAGGAGCAATCGCGGCGAACATGAAGTCTGCGCAGCCGTCTGTCGTTTGCTGCCGTTGCCATAGTTCCACCTGCTCTTGTTCAAACAAGGATGGAGGTCGCGGTTATAATGGGCGTCACGCCGAGGGACATCACGGAGCCCACCGAAAGTCTGGACATTGGCATTCCATGCATCCACCTTCGTTCTCCCTATCTCCTTCCGAGTCACGGTCGAGTTCTCCTTCTACATCAACCACAGAGTCTTTACAAGGTTCCTATTTGACGGATTCCGATTCCGACGCCAGAGACGAACATGGAATACGCACAACTCACGCCAATCACTCGGCGAGATCGTCGTCAGACCTCGAAGATCTTGATGTATATGTAATGGCCGGTGCCATCCATGATTTAGCAGGTGACCATGGTAGCGTCGAGGGAGATCTTGAGGAACAGCGGCATATTCACTGGACAAAGGAAAACCATCATCATAGTGGACACGAATCGCACGATGGCCCCGAGAGATTCGAGAAGCACCACGAGCAACACGTCCGTTGGAACGATAGTGAAGGATCAGCCACAGACATTCTGCGGGAGAGAATGCGTAGGAGGCGGGTGTTCATACCAGGCCGCGGCTTCGTCGTGCCGCAGGGAGACGTGGACATTGAGCCACAACCGTCGGTCGAGGATTACGTTCTTCCTCCATTTTATCCACTGCGGACGGTCGGACACCCAAGCCACCGACGCAGCCATAGCCACGAGACCCACCACTTGCACGGGCATGGACACGGACACGGCCATGGACATGGACATGGCCACGGACATGGCCCTGGGGTGATTCTCGTCAGATCAAGGTCGGCAAGTCCTCGGAGACGGCGCGCGAGGTTGATACTGAGATAGTCTACGCTGTCTTCAAGCCAGCAGAAATGAGCAGATTGTAGAGAGGTCATATACGGAGAGCTGTAACCATGTCTTAACCTACCCTCGATGCTATTGGATGAGATGAGGACGGAGTCGAATATAATGCATCATTGCCTTCGTTATGTAGACAGTGAGACCCGATACGTTTGTTTATGGAGACTCGTAGGTGACGAGCTTATCGCGTCAGACCCTTTGGCGCCATTGGTATTCTCGACTCCCGAGACTCTCACAGCATTTCCTGTCAGGCGGGTACTCGCCACATCATCATCACAAACTTGTCCAATATCTGTTGGAAAAAGTACATTCCGCCACTGACCTCGCTTACTTTCAAAATGCCCGCGGACGACTCTCGATCTCAGCTGGCAAGGATGGGAGCGAAGACGCCAATCTGGTATCGGGTTACAGCGCTCATGTTATCGAGCGAACCTAGGTTTACAAAATGACAAAGGTGTGGACAATCCTAAAGATAGTCGCCTCATCGGGTAGCCTACCTATCTGAGCAAGGACTGTACTATATCATTCAAAATGTTGAGTTATTCACTCACCGAACGGGTAGGCAGCGCACTTTCTTGGCGTTGGCCAGGGAGAGTGCGTTCCAATGCACTCCCGTTAGTTCGAAGGAGAAGATGATTACTTGCAGTGACAGAAGAACTGTTACAATGGCCAATTCTTGAGCCGGAAGACGGAAGCATTGTGGTTGCAGCTTGCAAGCGGTCCCCACGCACGGCACGGTGGTGTTCAGGCACTACGGTGTTGAGACACGGTGATGCTGGGACACGACAATCTTTAGAATGAGTTGAGTAATAAGTGCAGAAATGAGTGCCCGCGCCTAGTTGCCCTCATCGCTAGTTCTCTCAAGAGGGTGCGTTCGTCAACCAAACTCGAAAGAGAGGGGCGCATTTTGAAATGAGTACCGGGCGACTATAAGTACGGTACCTTGGGCCTATTATTTTTTTTTTTTTTTTCCTGATCATCATACTACTTCCTGGTGGGGGTTACTGACAGTGGGAGGAATGGTTCGTTGGCTGTAAAAGCCTACTACCTGCTGGGCACCTTTGGCTTGGACATGAAGGCGAAAGGGCTTTCATCCTCCTTCAAACGAATTTGTCCGAAACAGAACTGACCTCGGCATATTCGAATAGCCTCCCGTTTCGTTATCCTTGACGCTCGCTTACTACGCTCAGAGTCATCAAGACAGCCCAGGCTAGACATGTTTGCAAGAGCTCGCCGTCTATGTAACAAACTAAGGATTCACCAGAAGTCTCTTGTTTGTGATCAGCTCACCTCACTGCCAACACCGCCAATACCCGTTCATCTCAGACAGGAACTTATCAAAGTCCTCCTGTCTGCGACTATAGGTTCAAGCAGACGCACACGGCCACACAGGTCCGCAGTCCCAGAAGACAGATGGGATTCACCCCCGAGACACTGGCATGTCAAATACCCAGTTGATGGCATAGGAGACGTATGATCCTATTTTATGATGGCTGACGGACTGTTTTCCTAGGCTTTACGACAAATACGACGGACTGTACATAGGCCACTTGGGTTGGGCTCTTGAGAGTTGCAACCACTGACGAAGGATCGATTATCAACAAGAGCAATCATGCGACACGGGCGGTGACCCCTTGACAGTATAGAAGACGACAGGATTATGCCGACAATGCTGTATACAGCCTAGCCAATCTATTCTTAACTTACGGCGCACCATGTGGTGCTATCGTAATTTGCTATGCCAAGCCTGCACCGGCTCAAACAAGCAAGACATAGGGCCAACAAAAATATACTGCTTACATACCAGATAGAGTCCAGGCCCTTAGAGGGCATCTACGGCAGTGAGAAGGGGGGACAATTCAGTTTTCTCGAAGGATTTGGAGCAGCCTTGGGAATCAGCAATACGCTTCTTCTCCGCGAAGAAGGCCTGCGAGCGGCGATGTCGGACGGAGCTGGGTTGGCACAGATAGCTGTTCCGTGTGGACCGAGATAAGCGATCCGGTTCTCTTGATACCCTGCTGCCAGAACTTTGATTTCGATAATCTGTAAACCTTGAGCACAAGATAGTTCCTGTTCGTGCTGTTGTCAGAGATATGTCGGTTTTGCCACGGACATAACTGAGGTTAGCTTGTTCGAAGTTCTAAGTCCGAAGTTCGAAGTTCGAAGTTCGAACGGGGATAATGGATTTCTTTAGCCTCGCAGTCCTGAAAACGCTGGGCCTTGCAACGTTGCTAGTGGCATACTGCCGGTTAAGTGGTTAGACGGCTTGACTCCCTGTTAGTACCTCTGGTCAGTCCTGGAGGAGACAGATGGCGAGATCCGGCACTTGGAGTTTGGGAGCGGTTACCGGCATAATAGTGTGGCCATGACTTCCCAAGATTGCTTTCAACATGATACTATCGACTTCAGTTTGACCATATCTTCTTTGACTTAGTGGACTTCACTGCTTCAGTTACAGATATCTGGTGTTTTTCACGTAACATAGCGCCGCCATTTGGGTGATTCTGCATCCTTCCGTTCCCTTCATTCACCCAGCAGTAGAGTTCTACGACGCAGGTTCAAGAAATCCTTCATTCTTGGAAAGTCAAAGCTAGGCTCAACCAACTTCCAATAGCCCGATCATCCACAAAGCGCCCCAATCTCTTACCACTTGTTATCGAAGACCTTGCCATTGACCCAGTTCACCATCTCCTTCACCGGGCCAAGGTGTGCTGTCCTCCCGCCAAACGAAGTACCCCGTCGCACCACGTCTCGGAAGTTATCTTCGGAGGAGATCTTGCCAAGTACGTACTCGTCGTGGGTCTCGACACGCGCCGGCACCAAGATCGACCGCCCCGCCACGGCCTCCATCCCCTACCACGCAAAGGTTATAGCCTCCTTCGCCCCCGCGGGGATGCCGGTCTGGTCCAATAGCATGATCTTGGTATCCGGGTAGCTCTGCTGTATGTAGTCGCTAATGTTGGGGTTGTACGAGCCCCCGCCGCACAGGAGTATCTCGTCAATATCCTGCCGCGGTGCAAACCGGCGGTAGTGCTCCACGATGCTCTGGGCGGTGATGCGCGTCAGCGTGGCGACCACGTCGTCCGGCGACAGACCCTTCTACTCGCTCTTCTCGATAATCTCGAATGCCAGAGTGTCGCGGAAGTCTTCACGGCCTGTCGTTTTGGGCGGCGACCTAAGAAGTACTCGAGCCGTAGGAACTCGTCGACGATCTCCTGGTCGACCTTACCCCGCCTCGCCATCACGCCGTCCTTGTCGTATTCCTGCTCCCCGTTCGTGTAGTATCGGACCGCCGCGTCGATGTAGACGTTGCCCGGACCGGTGTCGAAATCGTAGCATTCATCGACGCCGCCCTCACTGTCGGGCGGGATGAAGCATACGTTTGCGATGCCGCCGATATTCTGGCATGCGCGAAGTTTAGTTGGGTGATACAGGAGCAGAGCATCAAAGAACGCTATCAGAGGGGCTCCTTGACGACTGGCGACTTGATCACTGATACAGAAGTCGGTGACGGTGATCACGCCAGTCCTGGCGGTGATCAAGCTGTTGTCTAAGAATGAGTCGTCCGTTTCCATCCAAGGTCTAACACTTGGCCGAAAGCCAAATACAGCTGCGCCGACCCTACGGTTGCACCGTTCGTCCAGTGCACGAAAGCCAGCAACATGTGATGGCGATACGTCTTCTTCACCATCGGTACTCTGATCTTCGTTCTCAGCATCCTTTGTGTGACCATCATGCGACTCAGAGAGACTCCCAAGTTCCTCCTAGGTCAAGGACGTGATGCCGAGTTGGTTGAGCACTTCCGGATCCTGGCCGCGAAGTACAACCGGCCCTGTTCCCTGACGCTAGCCAAGCTCGAAGCCTGCGGTACCATCAGCACTGCACACACCAAATCCCGATGGTCGCCCAGCGAGTTCTTCCTCCACATCAGTAGCCTGTTCTCGAGTCCCAAAGTCAGCATCACCAGTGTCCTACTGGTTCTGTCCTGGATAATGATCGGTCTCGCTTACCGGCTGTTCAACGTCTTCCTCCCTTCCTACCTGGCCAGTCGGGGCGTCGAGTTTGGCGTCACGAGCACCTACGAGACGTGGAGGAACTATGCCCTCAACCAGGTTTGCGGCATCTTCGGACCGATCCTCGCCGGACACATGTACGACATGAGGATCTTCGGCCGCAAGTACACCATGGCCATCGGCGGACTCGTCACCAGTAAGCAAATGACACCCGATTTCTGTAAGCAGGTTGCCGAAGACCATGGGCTAACAGCATACAGTGGCGTTCTTCTTCGCGTACTCGCAGGTGACCTCTCAGGTGCAGAATGTCGCGTACAGCTGCGTCATCTCCTTCACGCTGGAGATCTACGTTGCCACCCTCTACGGCTATGCGGTCGAGGTGCTCCCGTCGGCGCATAGGGGGACGGGCAACGGCATCATGGTGGCATTTCACCGCCTGATGGGCATCATCTCCGCGGTAATAGCGACGTCGGCGGACTCAAACACCCCGGTGCCTGTCTTCATCTGCGCTGCGCTGTATGGCGCCCTGGCACTGATCGCGGTTGTCTTCCCGTTCGAGCCGTATGGAAAGAGGGGCATCTTAGGCTTGGAGAGGACTTGACAGGTCATGCTTCTAGGCAAGATGTCAGTCGAGCTATAGTCAGCGGGGAGTGAGTGCCTTGACAAGTTGCTGTATGTTACGCAGAGTAATAATGTCGAACTTGAGCTATCATGACCAAAGGGTGTGGTGTAAGGGAAATCATGAACGAGCTTTGAGCAAACAGCGCATGAGATCAACTGTTGTTAAGCTATCCTATGGCGATGGAAAATAGTAGGAGATGCGAGTAAGGCAAAGATGCACAACATGACGGGTGGCCTAGATACAGCCACTTTCTGTTAGTAGCTAGTTATCAAGAATTACCTCACTATTAGAGAAGAAATTTCATGGTCATTAATGCTATATTATTTAGGAGAAATAACTAGCTGTTAATTTCAATGAGAATCGAAGAACGCCAGTTGAATAAAAAAAATTATTCCCCGTGAACTATTCCAGTCGGAGTCGTAAGATGATCCAACTCTGCTGAGTAAATCACTTGCTTGTTTGAGCCAAATACCGACCACCTCACAGTAATACTGTGACTTGTTCCTTACTTCATGTGAACCTCGAGGATAGCGACGCCAGAGATGGAATTCTCATCGGTAGCCAGATTTGTGCCCGTACCATTGGCAGTGCTGAGAACGACATAGACCTGGCCTGTCGGAGGCAGCTCAGGGGCCATGGTGTAGTTGAAGCCCGGGATCTTGTCGACCTTGTACTGTGACGAAGAGGCTCAGGTCAGCCCTGTTTCTTCTTTCCCAAAAGAAAAAGAAATGAATGACAGCACTTACGTCCTTGTGACCCTGGCTGATATAAACAGGAACATAGTAAATGTCCAACCCGCTGTAGAACACGGCATATACTTTAGTGTCCTGTGTGGCCTTACCCATAGCCATGGCATTGGCGTATGCGTTGTCAAAAGTGACGCTGCTGCGGCCCGCGGTGTAGGGATATTGGCTAGCCTGGACGGCGAGCGGCGGCAGGGCCATGAACGGCAAGGGTGCGCTGCCTGGCGCGAAACCGGTGACGAACTGCGCGGCCAGGGAGTAGACCTGGTTGAAGTCGAGCGGGGTGTCGTACGGCTTCGGGAACGGCGACTCGCCCAGCGCCGCGCGCACGTAAGACGCGTGGCGTGCCTCGACGGTCAGGATCGAGCCAGCCGCTGTCAGGTAGGCCTTGTTGGCGATCGCGGCCGCGGCGCCCAGGTATGCGGAGACGCCGACTCCTTCGAGGACTGGAGGAGTTGGTGGTGTCAGCGGGTGGTCTGAGGAGGTATGTACGCAGGGTATGTTTCGTGGTGTTATGGAGTACTTACTGGCTGATAGAGCGACGAATGACTTGGCATCCTTTACAGGGAAGGAATACGTAGCTTCCTGAACGGCCTTGTCGCCAAGGGCTGTGGCAAGGAAGGAAACGTGGGATTGCTCGTCGGCATAGATCTCCTTCAGGTTGGCGTAGAAGGATGCATCAAAGCCGGCCTCGCAGAAGTCGCTTGCCGTGAAGTTTTGCAGGCCTTCCTGGTAGAATTTGCGCTCGAGGTACTCGAGAGTCAGGGCGTAGTTGAGGATGTCGATGTCACCGCCCGGAGGCGCGTCGAAGTTAGACTTCTTTACCAGCAGCGGCGAAGCTACGGTAGAGCTGACGGCCGCAGCGGCTAAAAGGATGTATGAGGAGCGCATTATCTGGAAGGTATGTATTGAAGTAGTATGTATTTAGGAGACAGCCAAAAGGAGGAACAAGAAGAGGAATAGTGTAGCGGATGATGAAGTCCAGATTAAGTTGATCTATTCAATTCCAACTGTGCAGCCCCTTTCCTTGTTATACGTACCTTACGGCCCAGTGTAGCTGATGGATTGTGGATGAGCAAGAAGGAAGCGTCATCTTCCAGGGTCCTGTCCAAGTCCCGCCGGATATGAAGCCAGCCGAGCAGTGCTATAGTCTCGAAGGGGACTGAAGGCTGCGAGTCTCGTTCGTCTTGGCTAACACTATTAAAATAAAGCCATTCCTTGAGAAGACCCGGCGCAATGGATGCCCCGAAAACCCCTGCTTCCCGCCAAGTCCATGAAGTCAGCATGCTGCTAACGTGTAATAGCTCCAGTCATGACGGTCGTCATGTTAGTATTTTGTCCATATATCACAAACCCAAAGCCCCAAGATAGACTAGAACCTCGGAAGTAGGTCTATCCAGGCGTACGATGTAACTGTTTAGGGCAATGGCGCAGTTGATCATCTCTTTGACACTGCCGTAAATGGACAAGCTAGTGTATTTCCATGACGAATTGACGATGCGCAGAAAGCGGGTATCTCCGCTGGTGATCGCCAAACTTAGCTTCCGCAACCTCCGCCGGATCCCTCATCTCCCGAGATTTTCTCTCTTTTCTGTGGAGCTTGATAGACACTAAAAGTCCCTAGACGGAGTTAGCCTCATGAATGTGAGTCGTGATCACTATCATCAGCTAGTCTAACGCCAACATTGACGCCGGCAATGTTGGGGACGGTATACGCGTCGCGATATGAGCCTAAGAGTGTGTCCTTCTGATGGTGGCCTTCGTCGTGACCTTTCACCCCCGGGCTAACAGGGGCCAAGGAGCTGGGCGGCGAACTGGCGCTCACACATTCTCTCTGGTCATTGCTCTGTTGGTCCAGCGAGGCCGGGGTACCTTAACGTCGGCGGATGCTATTGCCGGTGCCATGCTGTTAGAATGCCCAGAACCAGGCCCTGTCAATCCTGTTGGTTACCCGACGAGACGCTGGCTGCTCAATGGCAGGTCAGCATCAATGCATCGTCGCGCGTACCAGTTGTTTATGCTTGTTGATTTGCTTATCTTCGCAGATGCTACCGGGAATCATTCGGGAGCACCGATTGTAACTGTCTTTCTGTATCTTAGTAGGCTCGGATCAGCAGTTACTCGGTCTTCCAAGCAGAGAGATAGCAATCTCCTAGATATGTTACCCCTTCCGTAGCGTCAACACGCTGCAGTCTAACTTACTTACTGCCGTAAATACATAGCAGTTCCACCTGGCAGAAAAGGATCAGAATCCGCTAAATGGGATCACCTTTCCACTATGTCGCAGTATCGAAGGCAGGTACAAGCTAGCGGAGATACGCGTCTTTCATAGGAAGAGAGCAGTCATGTTGTTAAAACAAGAATGGCAAAGTCAAAAATATAAAAAAAGCGCGATGTGTACCAACACCTTATTTGGAGCCGCGTGTTGGCTCCCTGCCTCCCGCCCCCCGAAGGCGGATTTATCGTTCAGACATGTCAGGAATCGCATTTCTGCGATATTCCGAATCTGCTTGCCAATCAACTAGGGGTATGATACTAAGCGGGCTTTGAACTCGGTATGTTTCAACCTTCCACCATATACCTCTGTAAGGTAGGTATGTAAATTGGTTCCGCTGTTCTCGTCCTAGTATAATTGGCAAGATAGAACGGCCTTTCAACCAACTCTACCACGGCATACTAATTTTGTCATAATTATAAATTATAAACCACTGCCCACCCACTCGTCACCCGACTGCGATATCCGTGAAGTCGCAGCAGATAACAGGAGAAATGCTACACGTCACGCACCAAAGCGATCCTCGAGCTCAACAACTCTGGCACCAGGCCACGGCACATGGAGGTGAAGGTCCTCGCAGCTTTCGTGTAAGGTGGTCGTTCATGCCCGGCGGTCTTTACGATGAGGCCTTATCGAAGGAAAGTGGAACACCACTCTTTGGCAACTGACGGACTCGACTGAGATTGAGGTACCACGACCGAATTCGATACCCAAGACGCCAGACTATAGTCACTCATACATAACAACCCGGAGCATACTGGTCCAGATCAAGACAGCAGACAACCTTGAACCTTGGAAGGTACATAACAACCCGTATAATACACAAGGTGACAAGATGAAATACGAAAAGCGAATCTCTAACACCCAAGGTACTCCCGAACACCGACTCGAAGCCAAACACCAGCAACCAGTCCTTCCAGGTCTCCTATGGCTGGCTAACCCACACCAACTCCGGGCCGGCGACCGTGATCCCAGCCAAATCTCTAACCTTGCCGTCACCCTTGTTAACCAGCACAGCCCAGACATGCCCGTACAGCTCGGTCGGCACAGGCGCGCTCCCGTCAGCCGCGACGGGCGTGAATCTCAATGTGCCCCACGCAGCGATCCACGCAATCCACAGACCGCCGGGATTGCTCTTGCTCCAGTCACCGTCCAGCTTGAAAGTCACGCTCCCGACCCGGCTCGTGGAGCCGAGCTTGTTGACGCTGACGACCTCCAGCTCCGGCCACGCCTTGTCGATGCCCACGCTCGGAGTCTGGCCCTGGCAGTTGCTCGTCCAGTGCTGCGAAGCGTAGCTCCACGCCAGCTGCGACGGGACCAGCGCCTCGCGCGGCGCCGCGGCGGCCATGTGGTTCTGCATGAGGTTGACGACGGCCGTCATGCGCGACTTGGCGCCCAGCTCCGTCGCCAGGGCGGGCACGAGCCACGCGTCGGTCGCGGCCGTCGTGGCAATGACGTCGATGAGCACGCCGATCTCGAGCAGGAGGATAGTCAGCGCCGACGCGAGCCACTCGTCCACGGTGGCCGAGGGCACGGCGTAGCTGCACGTCCCCGCCAGCGCCTTGCCGTAGTGCTGCAGGCTGTCGGTCGCCGTGGCGCGGTGCACGAGCGCCTGCGCCGAGAGCGTGCCGATCGTGTCGACGATGGTCTTGGGGTACACGCCCGCCCACTGCCCGCCGTCCGAGAGTTTGGTGTGGCCGTCGATCAGCGCCGCGAGGAGGATGTTGTCCAGGTACTCGAGGAGCTGCAGCGCCGCCGTCGCGTTGTCCGAGATGCCGGTCGCCCAGTTGTACGAGTCCGGCTGCCCGCCGCCCGCGGTGTTCCAGATGTACGAGGACATGTTGCTCCCCGGCGGCGGCACGTCGGTGATGGCGCCCGGGTCGAGGGCGGCGTCCGGCTTGAAGACGTTGCCGTCGAGCGAGGCGATGACGGTGCCGTTGACGGAGAGGACGCCGCCGAGCGGTGCCTGGGGAGGGATCGTGCTCGTCGAGGCCTTCTTGGCGAGATCCTGGAACGCTGCGAGGGTGTTGCCCGTCGTCGGGGCGTTGATGCTGCCTACCATGCCGGACTGGCAGTGGTTGCCGGTCGTCTGGGCGCAGTAGAACCAGATCGGCTTCGTGTCCGCGACGACGACGTCGAAATGCGCGCCGGACGGCGACACGGCCGTGGGGATGAAGCCGCTGCTGAAGCCCTTGTCTAGGGGGTGGCAGGGGTCTTGGAAGCTCGACTGCACGACCGAGTGGTTTTTGGGGTTGAAGTTGAACTGGACTACCGTCCTTGGCAGCTCGGTGATGTTGTTAGGTGTGAAGGTGAGGTTGCCGCCCAATGCGAGGTCTACCTTGAGCAGTCGCAGGCCGCCGATTGGAAGTCCATCGGCCGGAGACTTGCTGGTCGGAGCTGTGGCAGCCTTGGATTTGTATGCATCAAATGTGTTTCCACTCGGAGGTCTGCACGGTGGTTAGACTTGGACGTTTCCTGATCAATTCCCAATGTTCACTGCTGTGAACTCACGCATTGATGGCGTGAACCATGCCTTTTTGGCAGTGGTCGCCGTTTGTCTGTGGGCAGTATATCCATATCGGCTTTGTGTCATTTACTGTGATGGTGAACGTTGTGGGCGACGGAGTGTCCGTCGACGGGTTTGGCGTGAAGCCGGAGAAGACGCCGCCGGCAAGGGGCTGACATGGCTCGTTGAAGCTTGACTGGGCTACTGCATGGTTCTGGCACGGCGAGAGTTAGCTTGGTGTTGATCTGGTGTTCAGTGGCAAGTGCCGTTTACCTTGGCAAAGAATTGGTATGTTATTGTGTCGCCGACTGCTGCGGTCAGTGTCTCTGGGTTGAACTTGAGCTGACTGTCCTTGCCGACAGTGACGACATAGTTCTTGGAGGCTTCTGAGATGGACAGCAGCAGCGACAACGGCAGAAATGCCAGAGATGAGCCGCGCATCTTGAACGATGTTTACTTCGCTGAGCTTACTATGCCTTCACAATCGAACCGAGGGCGGGATGCTCCTCATATTAGAGGGGTGCAGCACTTTATCTGATGATCCTTTCAGTCGCGACTGTTTGCCCTCTATACCGCAAGCACCCCTGTCAGTCAGACTTTGGGTGTGAGCTACCCGCATGACGGCTGCATGATGACAAGGGCAGGCGATTGGCATAGGCCGCCCGATACGCTATTTTGGGCTGCTACCAACAGCGCTATCAGTAATCTCCCGCCCACACCTTGTCAGACCGCCGCCTGTGCTAAAGAATCGTGTGTCGTTTCTCGAAATTCTTCTTTCTTCGCCGACTGGGCACCCTCGGCTGCAGAGCTCCCGTCGCCTGCGCCTCAATTTAGGTGCCGAAGGGCAGACAAGTTGCAACCGGCGCGGCTAAGAGCAGCATCCGAGCGCGTTTCTTGACCACTGTCTCGGCATTTAGCGCGATGTCGTCGAAACTCGAAACATCACCCTCAACCCAGCCCCCCGGCACGTCTTGATCCGCGCTGAGAGGCAGCTGAGCGACCCCGGCATCAAGGCAGATTTGCCTCATTTCCGCGATAACACGGAGCCGAGGGGCATTCAGATGTCGACGACTCGATGAGAATCATAACGGTGATAAGGCCCGGGACGGTGGTTGATCCCAACAAAGCCTAACAAAGACCCCTGACTGTTCCCCATACACAGGGCTTCTCATTGGCAGCGTCATTAAAACACGCCGTTAAGCTCAGGTTAATGTGCGCTAAGGCGGGTAAGCGCTTACTGATTTTGGCATCCTACGTGTAAGCCTCCGAGCCAACGGCGGTGCGTCGCTTGACACACCTCACGTCAGCGGCATGCGGGGTGCCGTCTGCTGGCGTTGGTGTGCTTTCTTGGCCCCAAAGTGGTTGCTCGCCTCGAGAGTGCGTGGGCTTTTTACAAGTCTCGGGTGGTACCCAAGCCGAACCTCCGTTGAGGCGCGGTTCTGACAACAAAAGATTTGCGATCCCCTGACTGCCGCGAACTCACACTGGACTGACTGCTACCTCGCTCTCACTATCATCCTCTCGCCTTCATTCAGCCGCAGCGGCGGTTGAGCGCCTTATCTGCGCGGCCGCACCAAGAGAATTCACTCGGTACTTGATCAGGGCAACCGAATAAAGTCCGTTCTCAGCTCATAAGCAACTCATTAAATCGTTAACTTGTCTAACTTCTCTCACGAGATTGAAGACGGATTCACTCCCTCAACCCCAATTGCCCCAGCGCGCCTTGAGCGCACTCTCCAGCAATCACAATGGCAGCAAGACAGCCCATCCTCAACTTTCTCCCTCTCCTCTTCTCCCTCCTCTCCTTCGTCCTCATCCTCCTCATCCTCCTAGCCGGCACCAACAACGCCCTCTCATCCCTCTACTACCTCAAGACCGACACGTCATCCCTCTCCGTCCCCTCCAAGCTCTCATCCTCCACCTTTCTCGCCGACCTCTCCGCCGTGTCGGGCGCAGACTACACCGGCTCCGCCGCGACGGCGTCCTCGCTCGGGTTGGCAGACACCTACACCCTCCTCCTCCTCACCTCGTGCGCGCACTTCCCCGCCGGTGTCGTCTGCGAGCGGCCCAGCATCGGCTTCGCCTTCGACCCGGCCTCGCACCTGAAGCTGGACAGCACCTCGCTGCAGGGCTCGTCCCCGCCCGCGCTCGTCTCCGCCCTCTCGGCGTACCACCGCACGAGCGCCTTCCTGGCAGACGCGTACGTCATCTCCGCGGCCCTCGTGGCCCTCGCCCCCGTCGCGGGCGTGCTGGGCGCCGCCGGGCGCCGCCCCGCGGCCATCGCAGCCGCCGTGCTCGCCTCGCTGGCGAGCGTCTTCCTCTTCGGCGGCGCCGTCGCGGCCGTCGTCGTATTCCGCGGCCTGAGCGCGCAGATCAACGCGGCCTTCGGCGCGGCCGGGCTGCGCAGCGAAGTCGGCGCCGCGCCCGTGGCGCTGGGGTTCGTCGCCTTCGTGCTGACGCTCGTGACGGCGGTCGTCTTCGTCGTCCGCGCGCGCAGCAACGTGAGACAGACCACCCGCGGCCGCGTCGTGGCGCGCAGCATCGGGACGGACGTCAAGGGCGGTCCGGAGGCCGGAGGCGAGGGTGTCCCTGGGAAGCCCGGCCTCTGGAAGCGGATCCCGACGTGGAGCGCCCACCGGTACGTGCAGGTCGAGAAGCAGCCCGCGCTGCTGCAGACGACGGACGTGGCTGCCGGGTCGATGGAGGCTGTGGTCGTCACTTCGCCTGCGGGGACGCGGACGCGGGCCGAGGGGGACGATGACTGGGCTGGGGACGACGAGTATGTTTCCGGTGGTGGTGGTGGCAACGGCGGGCGCGGGCAGAAGGGGATCCCGATGTTGAGCCTTGGGGGGAATAAGAGGGAGAGGGATGTGACTACCGCGTATGAGCCTTATAGTGGGGGGCGTGGCGGTGCTTAAGGAGGGCAGTTGGGTTGCGAGACTTGGGCTTGAAGCATTGTGTATGATACTTTCCTTGGATATGGTGTTGGGAGTTCTCTGGGAACAAAAAGTGAGGTCGTTCACGAAAGCATGCTCCATCTATTCGCTGTTGGGTCTGACCGAAGCCATCGCTAGTGTACATATGTGCTGGAGACCGATATCATACCGAGATGTCGCTATGAGCCAGTACCTACCTCCCTCTGCTTTTCTTCCCACCCCAGCCAATTAATACCTGGCCCTGTGTCCAGGCTCTCCGGATCTCAATGATCATCTGCATTGGTGCCGTGTGTGCCATTGGTCAGGTCATGATGACTGCCAGTGCCGTTGATACCATTTATGCGGTTGCTGCCATTCGTGACGTTGTTCCCATTGGTCAAAGCAGGAGATCCGCCAACACTGTCGATACCATTCGTGCCGTTGGTACCATTCGTGCCGTTGACACCATTCGTGCCGTTGATACCATGATGACCTGCAGCGCCGCTGCTGCCATTCGTACCAATGATGCCGTTGGTCAAATTATAAGCACCGCCAGTGCCGCTTACTACTACGGCTGGATTAGATTGCCACACAGCCCGCACAGCACCGGGGACCAGTTCACCATTGGTAGCCGCCACCGAACCGTTGCTGACGGACCCCGTTCCATTGGCAGTTGCACCGATCATTGTTCCGGCAGAACCTTCACCTGGGCCAAATTGGAGGCTCGGCGGTTGAAAAGGCAGTCTGATGATCCTGATCTCCGTTTCGTCGATGAGTTGGTCATCAAGGGAGGCATTAAGATAGAAAAGAGAACGAGACCGGCCGCTGAAGAGAGTACGTCCCAAACGCTGGACACTGCGGTCAAGAAATTCACCTCTACGTATAGGTGATTGAACGGCATCTACTCGGCGCGAGCCCATCCTACTGGACTCAAAGTAAATCTTGTCAATGACCTTGGAAAAGTCAGAGCCAGAAGGAAACATCTGGAAGAGACGATCGGTGCCAGCTAACTGGTTGTATGTCGGGTCGAGGCCGAATGTTGTCTAGCCAACCAGCCCCGTGGTATACAACCGTAAGAAGCACTGTGTGCTAAAGGACATCGTTAGTTTGCTTTATCGGCCATTTCATGCATACGTCCGTTGCAAGAGCCGGTGCCAGGGGAGAATGGGAAGAAGAAAAAGACAAAACGAGGAACGGACAGCACCCACATCCAATCTCGAGTACCGTGTTGAGGTACCGGCGGAGTTCCATTGGACTTTCTGAAGCTGAAGCGTGTCAGATCACCACTATCTGCTAGCAAGCGGCCTCGCAAAAGTTTAATCCAATCTCTCAGATCCCAATCCCGCCGCACCGGAAATTCGAACACAGCTAGACATGATGGATCGGAGCAGAAGCGCTGCGACCCGAGCGAGATGAGGAGAGTCCCCTCAGACAGCAGCGATGTGTCGGGTGGTTTCAACATTGTGAGGCCAAAACCCCCGAAGATTTGTGACACGTGTATCACGGGTCTATCAACCTCGATAACGAACGAGATCGCTTGTTTGTGTACCAGGGTCCTATTGGGGTCCTGAAACACAATCCAGAACCTGGCGGGCTTACGTCCTAGAAATTCGTCGAAGTATGCTAGAGTGGGAAGTCGGAGACCATCCACATCAGCAAGATCGAAAAAAATACGCAAAGGCGGAGGCGGCGGGCCAGGTTGTTCTGATGGAGTGGAAGAAGACACAGATTGGGGTGTAAGGGGTTCCATAACGACGGGATGGAAGTATGAGGTGATATACAAAGTGATGAGGTATCTTATACAGTTGAGCCGGGATTTCTCAGCATGTCTTGCTCGAAGTTGGTGTAGTCGGAGTTGTAGAGAGACGGGACGCCTACAGGTAGGTTTGTTTTTAGAAACCAAGAGTCTGGGTAGATGTCGTGCTTTGCTTACAGAGGAAGCTCCTGCCAATGGAACTTGCCAGGTACACAAGGTAGCGCACTCCTGACTCCTTCGAGGTTTGTCCTCCGCTCAGGCTGCGACTGCCGACAGTGCTCTTGCCATCTTGGTACCCCCTTCCGGACCCTTACTCCGGACGGGTGTCAGATGCTCTACACCTCAAGGAAGTCAAGGTAGGTAAGGCAGGTAGGTACCCTGTGTACCTGCCCTTCCAGAAGTGAGTCAGCATGCTTCAACCTCGACATCCTTTGACAACATGGAAGTTACAGCCGGCGCACCGTGCTTGGCTGTTTCCTAAGTTCTACTGTGGCATCCGCACGACAGAACGACCGATAATGCAATAATCGGCGGGGGTGCTTGACTCGCCCAAAGAGCTACCTCTAGGTATTCCAGTCTTCGAAAACTCGTAGACCTCACTGAACATTTGGAGCCAGCTCTTTCCTCCTAAGTCTTCGAAAGATGGACTGGATGTTCGACCGAACTTGTGATCGACTCGATACTAGATATGCGACGATGCAGAGCGCCACCACGGTTTAAATATCCACTCCATTCTATGTATAATCACAACGGGGTTAAGAAGACATCAGCAAAGGTCTATATGGGTCCGTTGTATTACAGCAGACGATACACCATCAGTCGTCGACTTAAACCATCTGGGTGATCTTGCCACACTGATAGGCGCCCAGACAATCACTCTCAGTACTTGCTGGTGATCTCCTTGGACTGTCTCAGTTGAAGTAGTAATAAGGTTATTTCCACCATCAAATAAACTCTTTCTTGAACGGCAACGGAAGCTAGATTGATTCCTACACATATATCAAGAAGATATCGACACATTCCTATCAACTCTAAGAAGGAACAGCGACAAGCAGGCAAACACCCAGAGTCCTACCGAGATCTACAGCCTAGAAATCAACTTCGGCACGACACCGCTCGCCCCTCCCCCCTCGCCAAACATCTCCCTCAAGTCCGCAACCAGCTTCTCCGGCCGCTCGTGGGCCGCAAAATGGCCCCCGTCCTCGTGCCAGCGCTCGAACACGACGGGGCCCAGCGTCCTGCCCCAAAGCATGGGCGGCAGCACCAGGTCCTTGGGGAAGTAGCTCAGCCCCAGCTTGACCTGGCCGTTGTACCCGAAGATGCGCTTCGTGAACGCCGGGTCGGCGTGCATGTTCTCGTAGTAGATCCTCACGCTGGCCGCGGGGCCCGCGGCGCTGAACTGGTACACGCTGATCCACTCGAGCACCTCGTCGTCGGTCCAGGGGTACGCGTCGGTCCAGTCGCGCAGCTTCTCGTACACCCACGCCAGCAGGGCCACGGGCGAGTCGGCCAGGGCGAAGCCGATCGTGGCCGGCTTGGTGCTGTGCTCGAGGTTGTACCCGAACCCCTCGGTGCGGAACCAGGCGCTGCGCGCCATGCCGGCCTTCTCGGCCTCGGAGTAGGCCGTCACGCCGTGCCGGAGGTAGAGGAGCGGGTCCGCCGCCAGGGAGGGGGGTTCGCTGACGCGGACGAAGTTGAGGTGCGAGGCGAGGCAGTGCGAAGGGTAGAGCAGCCCCACCATGCGGGTCACGGCGAAGCCCCAGTCGCCGCCCTGCGTGGCGTAGCGCGCGTAGCCGAGCTGCTGCATCAGCTTGTGGCAGGTCTCGGCGTAGTGCCGGATGGTGAAGCCGGGCTTGGTCGGGGCGGAGGAGAAGCCGAAGTTGGGGAGGGAGGGGGCGACGACGTGGAAGGTCGGCTTGCCCGATGGGGGGTTTGTGAGGAGGGGCAGGATCTTGACGACCTCGAGGAAGGAGCCCGGCCAGCCGTGGCAGAAGAGGAGGGGGATGCTGTCCGGGTCGGGGGATTTCTGGTGCAGGAAGTGGACCTGGAGGTCGTCGAAGCCGTCAACCTGGATGGTGGTGGTGAACTGGGGGAGCTCGTTGAGCTTGCGCTCGTGGGCGCGCCAGTCGAAGTCGTTCTGCCATTTCTTGGCGAGGCGCTTGACGTCGGCCAGAGGAGCGCCATAGCTCCAGTCGTTCGAGAAGGCGACCTCGTCGGGCCAGGTTGCGAGCTCGAGCTTGTCCTTGAGGCGCTTGATGGCCGAGTCCGGGACTGCGATCTTGAAGGGCTTGATTGGCGAAGCCATGGCTGTGAGTTGTGTTTATTTGCGTTGTTGTATCTTCCTCGGCTATAATTTTGTCGACAGTATGCGATACGAGTACAGGTCGATTCCTTGCAAAGTATCCTGATTCACGGGGTGCAGTAACATGCGTGTTAGTCCTCACCTCGTCCGGCTTCTACCCTTATATAGTCAACTGTTCAATGGCAAGCTTTAGCAGAGCGATGGAGACTTGAGGTCATCTTGGGAGATTGAACCGGTGCAAATACCACGACGTCCGTCGCTTCCGAGTCCCGAAGTCTGCATTTTGTTGCGGGTCTGAAGGGTGTCGGTTATAAGGCGCGGCATATGCGCGCCTTATCCACAGCAGTGTGGCTTCTCCACACCCACTGCACCTCAGCCGTCCTACCATTGCTTACCCCTGGTTACCCCAAACTGCAGAATGGCGGCATCGCGCAGCTCGCGCCTTTTCGGGGCTGATCGCTGCCTGCAGGCAGAAGGATCGGCATTCCTCTAGGGCGCCGTTGATGTCGTCCCGTCATCCCCAGCTTCCGCTTCCCCACTTCTCCAAACCCCTCCAAGCTTATCACCTCGCGCGCGATGGCGTTGTCTCTCGATACCATCATGACGGTGGCCAGTCTGGTCAGAGGGGCGGTCGATTTGTACAACCGCATCGACGACTGGCCTGACCAGATGCGGAAGCTGGGCCGGCGCATGAAGAACTTGAATGTCTACCTGACCGAGCTGGAGGAAATCGTGGCCAAGAAGGCAGACAATGCCTTCATCAGGTTGTTCTCCACGCAGAGGAAACACCTCGGCCTGCTTATCCAGGATATCCGCAAGGACACCGAGAGCGTCAACGCGCTGTTCCACAAATGGGAGAACGACATTGGCCCGCTGGGCCTCCAGTTCCGCTTCAAGACCATAACCCAGGCGTATTTCGCACTGGGCAGCAGCTCCGACAAGATCGCGACCCTGATAGAAGACATGAATGAGCACTTGCAGTTGATCCGCGACTATCTCACGCTCATGGGCTTCAAGGCAGCCGTCCTGATCGGGGAGCGCCAGAATGCAAAAACCGCGCCGGCTCCGGTGCTGGGCCAGCCAAGCAAGGGTCCGGCCGTCGACAAGAAGAACAACGGGAAGGACGACAAGAGCAAGCGGAAGCCGTCTCCTTCTCCGTCCCCAGCGCCTCCCCGAAGAGACTTCAAGATCGTCTTCGTCGACACCACGAACGTCACACGGAGCGTGGTCGCTGAGTCCCTGGCCAGACTGATGCAAGAGTGGACGAAAGCAACCAACGGCGATTGGCGGGTCCAGACGGCCCACTCCGCCGGTTTCTTGGTCAAGGACAAGACCGACCTCCCCGAGATCGAGTCGTTGAAGCGAGAGGTCGCGGGCGGCCAGAGCCCGAGCAGACTGGCGTTGGAAGCCGTCTTCGACAACAAGGCCTTCGACTTCCCGGCCAAGAAAGACGTCCACATCGCCATGCTGAAGAAGAGGTCTAACGGTGTCAAGAAGGACGTCTTCAAGAAGTACGACTTCGTCCTCGTGTTTACCTCGCAGGACCACGAGAACATGCTCAAGATCAAGTCTGCCTTGGCCGAGAAAGAAGGAGCGGAGCAGGTAACCGCCAGGGGCAAGGGGCGGATCGTGCATCTCGGGAGCTACCTGACCCTCGACGGCATACCGAGGGAGATCGACGACCCGAGGAAGACGGGGAAGGAACCGAGGGTCACGAGGGCCGACTGGAACTGGAAGGCGGCGCAGATCAAGCTCGCCATCAAGGAGTTCCTGAAGCAGGAGATGCAGTGGAGACAGCCGCCGCAGAGGGCCTCGGAGAGGCAGCTCGACACCGTGGTGCTGTTCAAGCAGGACGTAAAGGGGAGTCAGCCGCCGCCCAAGGTCGAGCAAAAGGGAGCTCCCCAGAAGAAAGATGGCGAGAAGTACGTTCAGAAAAAGGCGGACCACAAAAAGGACGCGGTTCATGGTGCTGCAGAAGGTAAGCCCGAAGGCAAGAAGAGCGGAGGACACAAGACCGCAGACGAGAAGCGCGAGCCAGAGAAGCAGCCCGAGAAGAAGGCTGCGGATAAGAAGCCAGCGGCGAATAAGCCGGCGGAAAAGAAGCCAGCTGAGCAAAAGGCGGAGGACAAGACGGCGTCTGCCCAGAAGAAGCCGGACGAGAAGAAGCCGGCACAGAAAAAAGAGGTCAAGTCGCAGGCAAAGTAAAGGAAGGCTTTCTAGAGTCTATTTTTCTTCTCTAGGTACTGACGGAACCGCCAACCAACCAAGCACCTGAAGCGCTTGTCGACAAACGCCAAACCTCAACCAGACCGTCTCTGATGAGATCTCGGGGCGCACTCGGCTGCCCTTAATGATGATGCGGCTCTCCCACCAACGTCTAGGTTTATGTTCGGCCATGCTTTCACAAAGATGCTGTCCTCCAACCAACTCTACCCTAAAGCGACGTCCAACGCTCACATTTCAATTGTCCTGTACCAGCTCGTAGCGACCTATTCCAGTGGAGGACTGTTCGCGACTCGGCCTTGTCCTGCCAAAACCGTTTGCCGTACTTTGACACACGTCTCGAAATCGAACAAATGAAGTCGGAATAGCGATTCACAAACCACGATCACTTTGTTAGCTCGACCGGGGTGATGACGGTCTTGAGCATAGACCCTGCTCGATTAGCCGCTCGATATCGTTGTTGTTGTTGATGCTTGACGCAAAACTGAACTGAATGCCAGTAGCAAAATATCCCCTCTGCAGACGGCGCCCTTTCCGTCTTATAGCCCGATGCTGTGCTCGACGCCCTGCGAGTCTTGCTTGCTCAGCATCCTCTTCCGGTTGTAGAGGTCCGTGTTGAGCACGTTCATGAAGCCCCGCGCCTTCAGGTCCTCCTGTATTTTGCTGACCTGTCTCCCCTCGCGCAACCACTGGTCGACCTCGACGCTCATGAAGGGCGGGAGCTTGCGCGCCCTGGGATCGGAGGTCTGGTCCGAGGGCCCGTGGTTGTGCACCTTGTGTTCGTCGTTGGGGTAGTGCAGCACCCACAGGTCGGAGCCCTTGGTGGTCTCGATCAGCTCGAACTTGAACATGCAGCCGCACTTCTTGGAGGAGCGGTCCGTGGTGGGCTTCCGGCGGCCCTCGGCCTTGGCCTGCTGGATGAGCGACTCGTCGACGGGCCCGCGGTGGTGCCGCGCCTCGCCGCCGCGGTAGCACACCCAGCGCACCTTCTTCTTGCCCGTCACCTTGGCGCCGGCGATGCGCATGCTGTAGCCGCGGGGTATGGTCCACTGGTCGAGCTCCTCCTGCATCGTGGCGCGCGAGGAGACGGTGTACCCCTGCGGCGGGGCCTCGAGCGGGATGTAGGACACGGGGTTCATCATGGCCGGCCCGTTGGGCGCATGGTGGAGGGCGGAGGCGGCGCCGACCTGGTGGTGGTTCGAGCCGGAGGGCGCGACGGGCACGGGTAATGGTATCGGGGTCGAGGACAGGGGCTGCTGTGGCGGGGCGGCATTGTAGGACGGAAGACGTAGGGCGGACTCGATCCGGTTGAGGCGCTGGTCGATGGAGCTGAGGGCGTTGAAGAGCGTCGACAGCTGGTTCTGTGAGAGGGACAGCGCGGGCTCGTCCATGGTGTCTGTCCAGCTAGCTCGCTGTGGATCGCCGTGGATGCACCTTGTTGAACTGAGACAAGACACAAGTTGTGTATTCTCAATTCGGCTGACTGTCTCGCGCCGACTTAGGCCAGCAAGCTGTTTGTTGGTTACTACCTGATCATGACTGCCGATGGTAACGTAAACATTTTCGAGGTTCGCGATCGCGACTGCTTGCGGATCGCGTCACGTGGGTATGCACGAATCAATTACCCCGCTCTGCATGAAACGGAACACAAGGACAACCCTAACCCTCTTCACATTCAAAGGAGGGACCACCAAGTTGGACAAGTTGGGCAAGTTGACACGAAGATACCGGAAATATTACAATCTATTCATCCATTCCTCTATTTCTGATACATATCGCCGTCCTTCCTGATGTTTACTACACCATGTTATCACAGACTTGTACATAAATCCACGCTTTACACCACGGCCGAGGCGCACCTCTCCGTCCCGAGGGATGCTCGAATTCGGCTGCCGTCCATTACACTTCTCGCCCAATAGTCTTGTCGTGTCTATCAGCTGAGTCCTGAAAGAGAACCTCAGGATCACTCTCCAGACGGCGGTGGCTACCCGGATAGTCTTGAAGCTCGCCTGATTGCTGTCCCGCCCTTCTCCTGCGGTGGATGGCGCCAAGAACGCCAAAAGACAGCAAAGAACCGACGGTAACCAGTAGCGGCTGCCTCGCAGACTTGTTTGCGCCGCTCTGGTCAGTGGATTCATCAGATGCCATGCCGCGAGCACGGTTTGCTTGTCTCTTGCGATAGACCGCTCCGAGGATACCAAAGGTAAAAACCGAACCCACGGTCACGAGCAGCGGCTGCTTCCCTGACTCTTCGCCATTTTCGAGTTCAGTCGTGCCGTCCGGCGCCAGGTACACGCGAGAATTCCTAGGCATATAGCGACCAGGGTTCCAAACATTCCACAAAGCCGAGTTGAGCAACATGAGCGTTGCCTCGAAGACGTAGAAGTACCACTCGTACCGCAGGATCGGACTGAGCCTCTTCAGTGATTCTGGGTCGCTGAGGTGCACTGCGGTGTTGCCCAAGTGCTCGATCAGCCGGTAGATGCACCGTATCAAGATCAAGCCCATGCTGCTGTACAGCGTGACCAGCGGGGTCGAGACGGCCCTTGCACGTATGTTGGCTCTGGCACATCGCCAGTGGAAGATGCCGGAGATGACGACGAAGATGACGATGACGCCGAGTTGAATCGAGAGTGCCGCTATGGTCAACTGGCTTCCCAGTTCTTGCGTGGTGGGTTTAGATGACGGGTTGGCGGACAGCGACACGCCCAAGGAGTTCAAAACCTCGACCAGACCTAGAAGACCGCCGAAGATAGACATGACCCGGTTCGGACGAAGAGGTGCGAGATGCGGCACGTAGTGCAGTATTCTGCCCAGGACGTGGTAGTTGGCGAGCTCGAGCAGTGGACTACATGGCGCACACGGTCAGCCGGTACTCGGAACTCTTCTTTTGGCTGGTAACTTACGGGCACACGAATATGAAGACCTGACTGAGGATGTAGATGATCAGGGTCTGAGGGTTGTAGAGATAATTAAATGCTCCGTACTCCCGCAAGGCATAGCCTGCGGTGAACATTACTGCGCAAAGCGGGTGCAGTCCGATCAACTTGAAGCACTTGTACCGGCTGGCCCCGATGTTAGAAGGCAGTGCTTGTCACTGCTGGACGGGGCAAGACACTCACTAGCATTGCCATATATGTCCCACGGCCGAGATAGCAAAAAGGACAGTGAAAATCACAGGAGCTACCTTGTTCGGGCGATAGACGAAGAGACTACCAGGCACTAGGGTACATCAGCACGGATACGCTCTTTGGAAGCAGACGATCTCAAGACATACCAGGTTGTCCGTCCGACATGTTGGTACAGTGGTTGGATTCCAGAACACAGATTGCTGCCGAATGTCCACGAAAAAAGAATCGCGGGCATTGCCCAGTACTTGTACCCTCATGGCCGCTGAGGGCCAAACAACCGTGGCTCCATATCCGCCGTAACGACGGCGAGATTTTCGGTCTTCACCTTTATTTCCACTGGCAAAGATAGACAGTGTTTAGAATAACAGTCCTCCAGCCACGCCGAAGTCCAGGACACGCGTCATCTTGCGAGGGCTGGGCAAGAATTGTAACCCAGAAAGGAGACTGAGGTCGCCAAGAGACGCGACGACCCCTGGCTTGAGAGCGGACACGCTTGGCCCAAATAGGAAAATAAAAATGCCAAGACAACCTCGAAGCATGGGCCACCTTACTATGTAAGGCCGTTATTCGTTTAAAAGAGCAAAAGCTTAATTCATTTAAGGCGAAGACCCGCTCACCGAACAGTGCGCAGAAAAGACCGTGGGGAGTGCCTCTGTTGGCAGCAATTCCGTCGCAGGTGAAGACTTGGACTCGAGCATTGCCAAGCTTTATAGGGCTGCAGCGCCCCATCTCCAGCTGTGTCCCATGTAACCCTCGAACTCGCCTTACCTTTCTCAACTACCGGTATCTCAGATGGCCGAACTCGACCAAGTTGTACGATGAAGACTGGCTTTCGAGAGCACGAAACAACGCATCAACCTCGGAGATCACCGAGAGCCAATTGCCTACCCGTCTTGGGGCGTTCACGAGTGCATGAGACCGCCAGTACACATTCACACTTCATCGGCGACGGAGCAATGGCCCCGATGATGAAAACGCCTCTTTTGACGGAGGTGATGAGTGATTGGCTTCACGTTGGCCAGGCCGGCCGAACCGAGTGGAAGAACACGCTAGCGACACCTTAGCTCTGAGAGCCAGCTGGTCCAGAGCTGGTTTCTGCATCTCAGCTTGGATCGCGAATTGCGGCAGACACGCCCAACCGTCTCCGACTCTTGCGCTCTGCACTTGCGTACTTGGGCACTTGATATAATGGGTTGGCGTATAAAACCCAGCATACCGTCCATGAGTGGCACTCGCCTGCGCTGCAGCTTCAGATTCGAGTTCTTGCAAAGGCGCGCTCCAAAATGCTACGTTTTGCCATCCTGAGCCTCATACTGAGCCTCGGCCTTGTCGAGGGTGCCTCTCCTACATGCGATGCAAACAACTGTTATCGAGCAGTAGCAAACACCAAAAGTCTGTCGCGGGCAAGCTCCGATTGCTCCTCTTTCTTCGTGGCTACTGTTACGCCTGCCACCGTGTGAGTCGCCATTCCCATGCCTAGGGAGCGCGGATGCTGAGCCTGAGGCTGACTGTCCCGGCCCAGAACCAAGACAGTGACTCACACCCGGAAAAGTTCCATATCTACCACCAGAAGTGTCACTATTTCGACATCCGCGTCCCGGACCGTTACCACTCGGCCAACCTCATTTACCACGCTAGTTGTCACCGACACGACCACGGTCCCTGGGACCGTTATCGAGACCGATACCAGCACGTCAACGACAACTACGACGACCACCACCACTGAGATTTTCGACACCTTGGAAATACTGAGGTACATGCACATGGCTCGGCAAGCGACCGTCCTCCCCTCCCGGATCCCTGCGTATGCATCTCCTTGCTCCAACGCTGCGGCGTACTCCAGCGCCTGCTCTTGCATTGGTGTGACATCCCATCGAACAACGACCGTGTCGACACCGACGTCGACAACCGTCGTCACTGTCACCACTACTGCCGTGGGCACCCTCTCAGCGAGGACGACTACTACCTCCAGCGTCACGGCGACCGCCACGGTAGCTACGGTTGTGACAAGCACTTCGCACGTGATCACAACTGACACTACATTCACTACCACTACCACGAGCACCGTGACGACATCCACTTCTACGACCGTTTTCACAACCGACGATCTGTGACCGATTTCTGATGACGCGGGAAGGCCGGCTTGCGTTACGCCCATTGCAATGATTTAATTTCTGGCAATTGAGTTGACAGGCTGTGGACTGCTGGCTGACGGTGATGTGTATGTGATGAGGGCTTGTGAGCGATGCGTTATTCAATGGGTCTGGTACCTTGTTGCCAATTAGGGAAGTGCCAAGAGAACTGTAAAGTACGGTGCCTGCTTGCACTGTGCTGTGCCTGGTTCCGGGACTGTGGGTCAGATCTCCACATGTTCGTATGCATCTATCCGAGCTTGCGCCTCATCCTCTCCTTCTGCCATTACTCTCCATTTACGTCCCATACAATGTCGAGACCAAGTTGACTGCTCACCTACTCCCTGAAAACGGTCAATGCTTCCAGTACTTCTGGTTCTCATTTGATCGCTCAGCGGCAACTTTTGTAATTCAACAATGAAGCAATGAGGTATCCGGTCGAAACCATGAACCCGGACGCGCCCAAGCGTCACTGCTGGGAGTGTCGTCGGCGCTGTCTGGTGTGTGATTTTACGCAGCCCGAATGCAAGAGGTGTTCATCGTCCGGCACCGAGTGCCCCGGATACAGCGATGCCAAGCCTCCGCGGCTAAGGTGGCTTGCCCCTGGAAAGGTAACAGCTCGAAGGCACATGAACAGGAGAGCTCGGTCGAGCGATACGAAGGGCAGCAAGGACGCAGCCATGGTCGCCGCCTCATCAGAGTTCCCCCAGCAAACTGCGGCTGCTCCCAATCCTCGGATATCCCGGATTGAGCTGAGAAGCGATGCATCTGTCTTGCTACAGGCCGCGGGATACTGCAAGTCCGATCCTGAAAAGGCGCCGACGGCACAGCCAGACTAACTTCTGACAGACAACACCTGTATCTACCAAGATCTTGCACCTCTCCAGGAACTAGGACCAAATCCCACGATATACCCCATCTTGCCTACACATTTCCAAGGGGGCACCCTGTTCCCTGATCATGTACGACTAGGCCTGGTGTGCATGACGCTGAGCCATCGCATCAACCGAACAAGAGATGCCGGCCAAAGTAACGCCCTGACCGAGACTTTTTACCGCTACCGGGGTCTTGCCATACAGTCTCTGCGGGATGATATCGACGTGGAACATAAGCGTACAAGCGACATTGTCCTTGCGGGGGTCATGACACTGCTACTCTTAGATGTGAGCCCGATCTCTGACCCGCCAGATTCTCCTGTAGTACTAGATGGGAGTTTAGCAGATGCTTACAACTGATTGTACTTAGGTTCAGCATGGCTTCTCGTTTAACTGGCGGTACCACTTGGACGGAGTGCAGCGGCTGATCGCATTGCGCGGCGGCATGCGCGTCGTGGCCCGATCCGAAAGTTTAGAAGCGCTGCTCCTTTGCTTCATATCGTACGTGGCTGCCAACGCGATCATCAAGTTGAGGAGAGATAGGCAAGAACTAACTCGCATACAGTATTGCTGTTCTCGGAAACACCACATGTCCCGCATCAGACCTGGCCATGGCCCAGTGGCACCTGGACCAAGTCGACTTCATTCTCGAGGAGTACGGCGGCAGCATGTTCCCATTCCTTACGTGCCCCCCGCCCCTCTTTATCGAGATCATCAAGATCAACCACCTTCGAATGCGTGGGACCCAGCCAGAGCGCTCCATCAGAGAGTGCATGTCGCAGCAAGCGTACGAGATCTTAGGCCGTATTGATGCCTTCTCGACAGAGCAATGGGTTCGGTCCAAGCCCTCTTCTTCAGAAGAGACATGGCGGATGGTAGGAAATGTATACAAGGCCGCGACGACGATATACTGCATCTCCTCGCTTCAAGGCCAGCTCACTCTCCCTCGGATAGAAGCACTGAGGGCACACTGCTCCACGAACGGCAAAATCCTGCACGAGTTGCTTGCCAAGGCCATGTCGACGCCGGGCATTGGGAGCTTCATGCTGTGGCCCTTAGTCATGCTCGGCATGGAAGCCGCGAATGGCCCCGCCGACATGCGTCGGTTCGTCGAGCAGCGGCTGCCAGAGTCTAGCCGCCAAGTGGGCACGTACGCGCCCCTGACTGCGAAGGCGGTTCTTGACAGGTACTGGGCCTCCGGGGAGAGGGACTGGGATGCTTGCTTCGACAGACCGTACGCTTTTGCAACACAGATCGCGGTTGACATGAGTCGGATGTCACCTCCTTGAGACACTCAAAGGACAGCTAACGTTCATGAAAGACACTCTGTCGAGGCGTTGTGACAAGTCGTGATTGGTCCACGAGCAGTTCTCGTCTCTAACACTGCAAATCATTTGCCTCCCGGTACACGAGCACTGGCAATGATCGAGGTCCAAGTGACATCCCAACCCTTACCACGATACTTCTCCTCCAAGTGCTCCCTAACCAGCGTCTTCACCTCGTCAATACCATGCTCCTTCCTCAGCTCCTCGCTCCAGTTCGAGTTCATCACCATACTCATCATCCTCTCAAAGCAAGCTACAAAGTCCGCCGCGCCGCGGATATGCTGCAAGTGCGCCATGACGTCGACCTTTATATCTTCCAGCCCGAGGTCCTCCAGCGTCGTCCGAATCCAGTTGACGCTACTCCACTCACCCCACCCGGTCGTCTGCATCCTCATGACGAACGGCGCCTCGAATGGAAATGACGCCAGCGCGCCTCGGAAGTCGGGCTCCCATCCAATTCCGTGGTCGTGCCATGTCGTGAAACCCAGGACGCCGCCCGGTCTCAGTATGCGGATGGATTCTGAAAGCGTTGGTCAGTCAGGTATTCCCCCGGGAAAGATTTACCCCCGGACGCGGGTAGAACTCGCCTTTGAGAGCCGCCTCCGAGTCCGGGACGACGTGGAAGCCAATGTTCATCGTCAGATGCGTAAAGTGGTTGTCTGGAAACTCGGTTCTCTTCCCCCCCCCACCCCTTGTCAGCAATCTCAGGTCGGAGCAAAAGGTACCGCTCCCCACTTACCTGAGCATCAACAACCCTGACCTCGGTGTCAATCCAGCCCTCTTTCTCGATCCTCTGCTTGACATACTCGACGGCCGATTCCGAGAAGTCGGCCGAGACAATGCTGCTCTTCGCCAGCACTTCCTTGTTCACCGTCTTCTGGATCTCGGCAGCCACGACGCCGAGACCGGCTCCGTTATCGAGCAGCCTGAAGGGCTCGGCCGTCTTGGCCAGCCCCGTCTGCGCGAGCATCCTCGCGGCTAGGGGCCCGCTGACGGTGTCGACGAAATTGAGCATCCTCGGCTCGGACAGGGCGTCGGCGCCGGCCGTCTTGAAGATGTCTTGGAGGACGCGTTCCTGGTTAGCTTGCGTCATGGTGGTCCGCTTGGGGAGAGTTTTAACCGTGAAAGATGTTAAGAGGAGTGTCGCTCTTTTGAGGAACATCACGATTTTTGGGGTTTGCTGGGTTGAACGAGCAGGGATTTTATATTGTGGCTATATTACAATCACAATGTCCCCGACAAGTCTCCGCAGCCACCGACCACCTTGTCCTTTTCTCCATCTTTTTTATATGCCCTTCAACGCCTGGGTTGAGGAAATCGTCAGCCAGACTCATAAGTCCTTGGGTTCATTTGTTTCCGAGAAGTCTCCGACTCTGTAACTTGTATCGGGAGAAAGTGCGTCGTGGGTGCGTCACATACCTCGCGAGTTGCCCAAGTGCGATACACGCATTCCTATCTGAATTGCGGGAAGCGATTCTTCACGCAGTTAGGTGCGACCTTCGATATCGCCAATCGACAGAGCTCACGAATCTCGTGCCGTATCCCCCGGTAGCGAGGCACGGGGTTGCCAACATCGCGGTCGGCAACCGTCACCCGGCCGCGTGTACCTCTTCTCGCTGTCGTACATCGGTAGGGAGGTCCAAGACCGCTCGGATTTCTGCCCATGTTTGTTGGCTACAACTCACTATGGTGCTTTGAATATAGGCTAGATGTATTGCTGCTTTGTCTGCATAGATCTTGGAGGCTTGAGTGTTGTTGCGAAGGGTGACAGTTGACTCGGATTACCGCCCGCGGTATGGAAGATTCGCACGGTGGTTTTTATATGCTGCTTGATACATCAATGAAGCTGTCGGCATGGCGCAATTTGCTGGGACCGTACTTGATACCAGCTTCAGCCCGTTTCGGCGGTCAATGAGGTGGGAAGGAAACTCTAACATGATGTGTTGCCCAACATGTCAAACGCTGGTCCGATGCATTCAAGAACCTTCCTGGACAACTTGAAGTGATACCGGCCTCCAATACTTTCCGACCTCCGAAACACGCAATCCGGTCCGGGACATAAACATTATGTTCCCTCCATAGGGCAGGCAATTCTCCCTCTACTCAAGTCCCCCTTCACGTCTTCTCCATGCACTTTCCACCCACTTATTGTCGGTGGCTTTCTGTTTGTCGGACGATTATGGAACCGGCTGTTTTGTACGCCAACGATGGGGAAAGTAATGTCCTAGTAGCGAAGTCAATTTATTCGAGTCTACCAGTCTAAAGGTGAAACCAATCCCGCTGGAATAGTAATACATATACATGGCATCTATCCGTGTCCTCGAGTGTCGTCATAGGAAGCCGTTCGACCATTATAGTTGCACCGTCTCGGGTTAGTCTGAACTTTTTTTTTTTCCCGCACAAGTGCACGCTCGACTCAGCAAGAAAACTTTGGGACAAAGCGTCTATAAAAATGCAACTCAAACAGCAGCCCATCTGGTGGCCGCCGAAGTCGGCCCCTCCTCTCCACGGTCGTACGCGACGGTGACGCTGTTCGTCTTCATGATGCCCTCACGGTCGTTCGACTGATACGTCCCGCTGTGGCGGTCGGACGACGTAGTCGTGGAGTTCTTGTCCGGGTTAACGATGTTCTCTTCGCTGTCTTCCTTGGCGTGTATCGTGAAGCCGTAGGCGTCGACCTTCTTCCTGGGCTTGCTGCGGAGTTCGAGAGCGTCCGGCTGCTGTGCGCTCTGCTTGCTGAAGTTTTCGTACTGCCGGTTGTTGCTGGAGGTCTTCTTCGACCGCCAGATGGACCGCCCCTTGAGCTTCTCGAGGAGTGGCTGGAGGAGCGGGATGCAGGCTGCGATGATGATGAGGTTGCCTTCGATGCTGAGTAGTAGAACTGAAGTCAGTGCTTGATACTTGGACGGGGGTTAGATAACAGCGGTTAGCACTTACGACGTCCAATATAGAGGATCGCATAGATCATCTGTTTGCAACAGTTAGTTTTGATAGTCCGGATTTGAGCGTCTGGTGTGTATTGGGCGGCTCGACTTACAACTGGCGTCTTGGCTAGCGAGGGTTGGAACACCTGTGGCCTTCACGATCCCGACACATCCTGACCTACATGGTCTGTCAGTTCAACAGCTTCTCACAAACGATGGCACGTCCACACTTACACAACGCCCATGCCAAGAGCACAGCTGAGAGCCAGCTTTTTCTGCAAAGGCATCTGAAGCTTCCAAAGCACCACTGCTGGATATATGGCCAAGTAGAAGTCGAGGAACGCGGAGGATGCTACGAAAAGCATGCGGTCAGTCTTTTGCGTCTCCATCTTGTCTCGGGGGCCAACTAACTGCTCGCCCAAAAGGCCAACCCCTCCAGGACCGTCGGGTGCAGACAGTTGTGAGGAAGCGAGAACGTCCAGAGCGCTTGTGGCGGCGTACACTGTAGACTCAGGGCCATGACCATGGCCGTAAGCGACATGCAGGTTACGATGCCCATCGTCCATAGGACTATGGTGTGAAGTCTGCTCGGAGCGAGTAGTCGGGTCAGGAGAGAAATGACAGCCAACTTGGGAAATCCGAGCGTTTCTATTCCCGGGACGTATGCCGCTATCATCCATTTGACTGTGTTCTGCTTCTGGTCCAGGTCGAGGACGGCAAAGTGTTGACCATTGCCCCAATAGACAGATATTGTCACCAGGACATTTGAAAGAACAGCACAGAACTATTTAGACGACAGGTATCAGCCATGTGGTTAGAGAGTGTTGACTGAAGAAAGATCTAACAGTGGAGTCAGCATAGGCGTGTACATACAGAAGAGAAGATGATCAAGTAGTCATCGCTCATCAGCTTTTTGTGTATAGCGGCTCTGACATAAAGTCGAGCTGCGACGAAGAGAAGGGCAAGGCATGTGAAGGTCCAGCAGACCGCAATGATCATGGGCCCCTTATTGTCGGTCATCTTGACGGCCGCGCGCCTCTGAGATACAGAGACCAAAGGAATACCTAGAGACTGCCGATGGGGCGAAAGATCAAAAGGTAGAGGAGAGCAAGCCGCTTATGAAGCGGAAGAGATAGTTCTTCTCACCAAAGTCTTGCCAAGGGTGAAAGAAGTTGCAAATAGCGATCTTACGGCGTTACCCCTAGGTCAACAGTGGTGCAATCACGCATAAACCCAGAACAATGCGACCGGCAGCGAACCCCCACCCGGGATGTGGCCCCTGGAGAGGCAGTACTGGGTTCCAAGAATCTGGAGGTTTGACGATCGGACATACAAAGCAGTTACAACAAAAGTTGGGAACAGGCATTGCCAGGTCCCTGTGGGATTCCGTTGCCGCAGAGTTTGCTGGTGCCCCCTGTAAGTGACACAACCTGCCAGGGGGGCACTAGCGACAGCCGCGCCAACCAGCCAACAGCTGCTCTTTGCATTTTCTTTTTTTCTCTTCCCAGCATTTTGGGGAATGTCTTTTCGGTTTCCCCAGGAAGTATTATTGTCATTAACTGACAGTATGGGACCACCTGGGGGACCAGGGACGCCAGGGACGCACGTTACTCTACCAAGCCTACCAGGATCTATTGTTACTGAAGGATTCACAGTAAGCCCGGAGCAGAGTATCCTTCCATGGTAACTGCCGCTGCCGATCTTCTTATTCAAAACCGCCCAGTCTACCGGGACGGTTCCGGTTCCTGGGACCTGCATAGATTCAGGGCAACAATAGAATTACCTCAGCTATTACTGGCAGCGTTTGCGGCCGGCACTCACTCACCTGAAATTCGTGTATGGTTGCCCTAATCACTATTGCAAGAACAGGGGTGATTCCAGTCCTTGACCTCCAAGGAGAAGGAGAACTTTTCAAAGGAGGTCCTGACTACGAAATATCTTCAACGTGTTTCCTAGATCCTTCAGATGCGCTTTTCCACTATAAGTGGGCTCGTGGCTCGTGGCTCCATCTCGGCATCTCCTGAGGATTTTCCTCATTTATCCACTGACGCCAGTGCAGAGAGCTTACACCGGCTTGGCGGGTAGGTTGCGAGTCAGCCATATATGTCTTTGGCATTGGATCTTTCCCTTGAACAATTGCGAGGGAAGCTGGTAACAAGTATTGCAATATAGAATTGCTTGTGAGGAAGATTTCCAGGCTGCCAGGGCATCAAAGATGTTGTCGCTCTTCCAGTTGTTGCGTGAAACTGATGTCTCCTTATGCTCGTATCCATGCCCTGTCAGCCTAGTATTCCATTATGAGCTTGTCCTGACAGAGGTAGGGTCGTGCCGATCCCGATGCCGGCCCCTGTCCACTTGCGCGTCGAGTAAAAACGGTCTTTAGCGTCCCCGGAACGCATCCCCGGGAATTCTGGCCCCGTCGTAGACTTATAGTACACACCAAAAGGGTACACACCAAAAGGGTACACACCAAAAGGGTTTACACTAAATGTTCAAGATTTCTCCCCCAGAAATAAGGTACGGTGTTTATGTTAATACTTACTGACCATGATAACCCAAGTCACATTGAACCAGGAATTTCTGCAAGTGAGCCAAAAGCAAGAGACTTCACCATGCAATGCCCTGAATGCCTGGCTTGCAGATATGGATACGTAAGTAACAGGGGTATCAATCACTGAAAACTTACATGTCATATTCCCTCGAATCCTACTGACACGTCCAAGCCGTATTTCTGTGGGACATTAGAGCCAGAGTAGCATTGAACAATGTGGCACCCGCCTCCTTTTCTCGCTGTGCATTTCCAGTAACAAAGAACCGGCAGAGACTCAACCTCTCTATATCACATTAAAGTCATAAAGAGACGAGATATATCGTTCGATTCGTTCCGTTACTTGCTTGGAGTCAGATCCCTTCTCTATTCTAAGCTATCCACCTTGAACAACTGACGAGAAAGACCGCTCCCTACTACTAGAGCCTTCGCAGTCAGTCCTGTATCGAAGCGGTAAGAGAACATCCCTGACACTCCATTCTTCAACCCCCACACTCCGGACTTGGCTGTTTATCGCCCAATGAACTCGCCTTATGTCGGGATATGCCACTCAACTAGCGAGTTGGAGACATGACAAGCAGGCAGTCTAAGCCTAGTTTAGTCCAGCTAGTTATTCTACTTTGTATCCTGGACTCCTTTCTGCTCTGTTTCATGAACTGTTGAGCAGTTATCGTGGTGGATGGTCGCACGACTTCGGCATTTGGCCCACGGCACTCCAGGGACCAGGATACCGGGACGCGCAGATCGGACGTGCGCGAGCCGTTGCTCTGCTCGCCCGCCGTAGTACTAATACACGAGCAACCTCTTAAGGATTTGACCGCTCATATTCCCCCACGATTATCAACATTTTCCACGTGGTATCCTGTAAAACTTGGTAGCACAATCACACGTACGCCCAACATGTCCCAAACGGTTGATCTCTCGCTCGCCACCCGGCCGAGCGACCCAAATGCTGTGCCCGGTCTGATCGAAGACATCAATGCTCTCCAAGGCAACTTGAAGGAAGGTGACGAGGAGACTCGTCACAAGCTCGTGATCAAGACACGGAGCCTCCTTCAATCCCTTCTCACCCCTCGCGAGCAGATGCTGCAGCATACATGGGCCGACGTACGTGACCAATCTTCCCGGATCCTGTTAAATCCTTGTTCCCACGTGCTGACCTTGAACTCATTTGTCAGCCCGGACTCAACGCTGCTCTGATCACCGGTGTCGATGTCGGGCTCTGGAAGCTCATGGTCAAGAATGGCGTGGACACCCCTCAGAAGGTCGAGGACCTGGCCAAGCCCCTGGGCATGGACCCTGTGCTCCTCGGTTAGTGACCTGATGCAAGAGTAAGCTAAGTAAGGGAAATTCCAAGCTTACATTTTGTTTCACAGGCCGTCTGTTGCGTCATGTCTGCGCCATGGGCCATCTCGTAGAGGTGGCCCAGGATGAGTATAAGCTCTCCAACTTTGCGAAGTCATTGAGTCTGGACGTCATCGGTGACGGCTACGTTGCCCTGTGAGTATTCCCGGAGGTCGCGTTGTCTTCGATCTTATCGAGCTGACATTCCTTCCTTGACAAACAGTCTTGGTGGAATTGGTCGCAGCCCAATCGAGTTCTACAAGTTCCTCCGCGACACCAAGTACCAAAATCCCACCGATGCCGCCCACACGGCGATGCATGCGTCTTACAACACCGATCTGCCAAACTGTTTCGAATATCTCCGGTCCATCGGCCTGGGCCCTCACACAAACCACCATAGTAAGTGCTCATGCCCATGGTCGGCAGCTCGAATGCTTGATCGCTAACCCTTGCTCTCTTCATAGTGGGTGGCTACAGACAAGGTCGCTTGCCATGGATGCACCCTACGCTGTATCCTGTCGAAAAGACCTTGATCGCCGGTGCTGACACTTCGCCTGATGCGCCGCTCGTGGTGGATGTTGCCGGAGGTCTCGGGCACGACATCAACGAGTTCAAGAAGTTCTACCCAAATCACCCTGGAGTCAGTACCCGAGCTCTCCAACCAACGCTCAAACATAGCCATCTTACTGACCATGTCTCTCCACACAGAAACTGATCCTTCAGGACCTCCCCGTCGTCATTAAAGATGTCAAGGATATCGATCCCGAGATCCAACGGATGGACCACGACTTCTTGACCGAGCAGCCCGTCAAGGGGGCAAGGGCCTACTTCATGCACTCCATCCTGCACGACTGGCCGGATGACATCTGCAAGCAGATCCTGGCTCGCCTCGCGGACGCGATGAAGCCCGGCTACAGCAAGCTGCTGATCTTCGAATGCGTCATCCCCCGGACCGGTGCTTACTGGGAGGCCACCGCCGGCGACATCCTGATGATGACGCAGCTCTCGGCTCTTGAGCGCACAGAGGACCACTGGCGCCAGCTGATCGAGGGGAGTGGACTGAACCTCAAGATTACCAAGTTCTGGTCGAGCGGACAGTCTGATGTCGAGAATGTCATCGAGTGCGAGCTGGCCTGAGATGACCATCGAGTGTGGGCAAAGCTCTATGCGGCCCCCGAGCAAAGAGATTAGGCCCTAGTTCTAGATATGATAAATAATACAAGCGTTCGTTGATCGTCGTTTCTGTCTCACAAGGTGCGCCGTACAGCACACCATTTCGCTCTCACTCACTCCGCGACCTTGTACAGCCAAATCGGCACCGCCACCCCAAACGTACAGATACTGGACAAGACGAGCCCGATCCGCTTAGCGACACCCCACATGGCCCACTTGTACGCCAGCGAGTCGGACCACTCGAACCCGTAGTCGACGTCGGCGTACCCGTCGGCATACTGCGTCTTGCAAGCCCTCAGCAGCGTCTGAAACCCCTTCATGTTCGCCGCCTCGACGAAGGCCGCCGTCTCGGAGCAGTTCGGCCCGCAGCAGCAGGGCAGCATCCCGAACCGGCCGGGGGAGGTATCGCCGTAGGCCGTCGTCCAGTTCCGCGCGCCGAGGTCGCAGACGGGTAGGGTGAAGGTGCCCGTCCACCCGGGCCCCTCGAGGAAGGGGCTCGAGCTGTTGGGCGATGCCATCGCGGAGCTCAGCTGGTTCCAGGCGTCTTGCTCGGTGAAGTTGAAGCCTGCGGCTCGGTAGGCTTTTGCTGAGGCTTTGGTGATGTCCTGTGGGTTCACGTCAGTGGCTAGGATATGAATGAGGTGGGGAGAAGGGGGCTGTCCTCACGCTGCCGCTGATCCCGTACGTCTCGTTCATCAGGACATCCAAGCCGTAGGGCTTGTCGAGGTACCCTTCTAACGTGCCGCTCTCAGTATACCTGTGACCGTCCGTCACTGTCAGCGTATTGTATGACTCGAATGTGAGATCGACAAAGGGTAGACATACATATAAGTGCAGTACACCCCGCCGTCCTCAGCCGAGTACCACAGAGTCTCGTTGGCACAGCCTGTACTCGCCGGATCGTCCGTCTGCTGGAACACAGTGAAGATCTTGGAGTGGTTCCACTGCGAGTTCACCGTAGAGGCCACCATATGTTTGAAGTAGAATTCCTCGAAGACAGTTGCACTTGGGATGCTGGTGATGTCGACCCAGGCGCCCTGTGACACATAGTCCAAGATATTGTGTTGCGTATCGTCCTCGTAACCCCAAAACGTCGTATTTGCCCACGTGACTATAGCATCTTGTGCTTTCTTTGACACGTCGCCGGCGAAGGTTTGCAGAGCGGCGATTGTCAGGGGGGTTGTGTCGGCACTGTCTCACGACGTTAGCGTACGATAGGCGGAGATGAATGCAGAAGTACCCACGGTATGGGCATGAACGTGTTTGCCACGCCGAGACCACCTTGTGCAAAGCTCTCCATAGCGACTATTGCCGGTTCCAGAGCGGGAAAGGCCATGCCGAACAGAGGGAGGATGGCGACGGCGAACTGTATCCATTTCATCACCTCTTGCGGGTTGACCAGGTTGTATGTCGGGAAGAACTCCTGTGACATGTTGCTGATCTTGGATATGTACTGTAGTTGGCCATTCGTGATGCCGGTCTGACGATTGTCAATATCAAGATCTCCTCCACCTTAGGGGTCTTGTATGCGTGACGCGTTTCACTTACATACATGTCGTTGAACGTAGTATCGAGATTCGCTATGGACAGGAGTGAGAGGTAGGACCATACTGGATCGCCATTGTCGACGTAGGCTTGACATTCTTAGTAAACTCCTTTGCACGTCATTCCGAGGATAAGTACATACTGTCGCAACCGATCTGAGTCCCGCAACTGCCCTGAAGACCAATACCACACATATAACCGGTCGGCCCTGACCCGAAAGACTTCGCCAGCGTGTTGGTGAATGGTCTTTGCGGGTTACTCTGCCACCCTTGATAGTAGTTTCGTAGCTGATTGTCTGTATCGGCGGTCGTATAGGCCGAAATGGTCGGCTGCCACGCCGGATCGGAGCCGCAAGCTGCACCTCGTACGGAAAGCATGACGCTGCTGTTGATGGAATCATCCTCTTCAATTCCACAGAACCACAAGTGTCCGTCGTGAAGGCTCTCGGGATCCTGATATATGTGGATTGACCCCCTGATTTCGAGGTGATTCAGAACCGCCTTGCCGTCGACGCCACCACCATCTGTCGGGTCCAGCCGCATATGCAGGGCCTGGCTGCTAGCACTTTGAAAGCGCTAAGATCGCGACAATCCAGCGAGTCGAAATTGACCAGGGGTCGATCGATAGTTTCAGCCATCCCAACCATGGCGCTGATAGTGCTGCTATTTCTTGCTCAGCTGGGAGCCAATACTGCCTTGGCACATGCAATCGCATGCAATCCTATCTGCACGGCCTCCTCAAGTCCTCCGCTCCATCATGCGGCTCCCTCGAAGCATGGATTGAGGCTGAGGCGGTGCAACGCCAAATCTCATTTCTTCACGTCGACCTTGCATCTGGAACTCTTGCTTTTTCGACGAGGCTCTCGGCAACCACCCCTCTTGCATTATGTCACACTCTCTTGACAGATATCCGTTTTCCAATGAAAGAAATGGTGTTCCTCTTTACGCGGCGCGGCATAGGCCTTGCCTTGCAGCACTGCGTGTCTGAAAAGTGTTTCCGAGTCTTGATGACAGCAGCACAGCAGCAGTGTTCTTTACTGCTGGACTCGCGACACACCCCGTAGTAATTTACGGCGCCGTTGGAAAGGGCCACAAGAGAGTCACCGTTGCTGAAGTCCAAATTATTAGTATTTATTCGTCTACGAAGGCCTACTATCTACTCACAGTATGTTTCGCCTTGAATACTCCATCGTATCAACCTGGCCTCGGATAAGCTTGTCGTGAGGACTTCACTATGTCCGAGAGGCACAGATGACAAAGTTCACGGCTTCTGGTCGTATCGCGATGGAAGCCGAGTAGCCGTACCCTACCCACGGGCTCGGCGAGTCCGTCCCTGAACTATATGCCGGAAATTCAACGTTGCATGCGGAAGGATACAACTTGTAGCTGCCGCAGAGATGTTATCAAGATGGGGCGAACACCTGGGTAGAACACCGGAGAAGTCGGCATTGAACTAAAGAGAGTGCCTCTCAGACCCCAATGCCAGTCACCAAGATGCAGCATACATACCCTTAGCTTCCCCGCATCGAAGACTGAACCTGTCAAAGAATATAGAACCTGGTTTAGCCTGCATAGAACACGCATAGGGGTCCGCACCAAAGACCTCAGGGGCCACGTAGCCAGGCATTTAGCCGTCCTATGAGAATGATTTCAGTCTTCCGTCGGCAAGGTTCCGAAGCCTGACCTATAGTCGCGGGCATATTGACCCTTTCAGTTATTGCGAAGGTATGCAGCGCAAACTCGCGATGAAGTGTGAGCTCATACGGTCTGGGACTCTGGAAGCTCCAACTCTATATTGACTCTCATGAAATGACCGTGACTGACGACGGGTACCTGTCATATCATTGGTTGAAATAAATGATGTTCATCTGTTCCTCTATAGCGAACATTGACCCATGGTAGACGGAGAATCTCCTGCAGTATGTCGTCTTCGATCAAACCATGATTCTAAGCGAGGAGAGCCTTAAGGAGCTTATTAGCACCGCCAGACTTCAGATGGCGTCGCCGGCGACTACGGACGACTAGCTCTCTTCTCTCTCTACCCAAGTCAGCTTCTGTCCTGAATCAAGAAAAACTGGTTTCATCAGAAAGACCAGCCATGATGCTATCTAACTTGATGAAGGTGACAGCTTTGGCCCTGGGATTCTCTGCCCTCGCACTGGGCGCCGAAGAACCAACACCTCAAGCCTGTCGCTGGTACGTGACGGCCAGAGTTGGAGACACATGCAACTCCCTCGCAGCTGAATGGGGCATCACGTATGCGCAATTCATACGGAACAACCCGACCATCACATCGTGTTATCTGACGGCGGGTACGAGGTACTGCGTCGACAATCGCGATGTTGGAACCCCGACCACTTCAACAGTGACAAGACCGGCGACTAGTACACTCATACCGCCGACCAGCCAATCCGGCACGAGGAGCTCAACAGCTGCGACAGCGACACCGTCAGTCTCCGGCTTCACACAGGACGGGCGCTGTGGGCCGCAGGGTGGCAGTCAAACGTGCATAGGCTCGGAATTTGGAGACTGTTGCTCGCCACAGGGTTGGTGTGGCGCTACCGATCAGCACTGCGGAGCTGGATGCATCCTCGGATACGGTCTCTGTGGCATAGGCCCCGTGTCGTCAGTGACTCCTAACACGACATCCGGCAGCAGCACGGCCTCAAGCGGGACAACGCCGACAATCTCGCTGATTCCCACTGTCCAAACAACAATCACCATCACGGCTCTGTCGTCCACAGTGCTCACATTCTTCTCGCTGGTTCCCCAGACGCAGACGACGAACATCACCCTCACCGAGACCAGCCTCGCGACCTCAACCGCGGTCATTACCAGAACACAGGTAGAAACGACGACCTCAACGTCTGTGTTCACTAGGAGACAAGTAGAAACGACGACCGTGACCGTGGCCCAAACAAGCGGATGTGCCGTGACTGTGACTGTGACAGGTATTGCAGTGCCGTCGACAGAAAGCAGTGCTGGGGTCTCAGCTCCCTCGACGACAACAAGCACGACAACGGTGGCTGTCACTGAAACGTCCACCGACACTGTACAGACGGGCAGCTCCGCCAGTTCAGCTCCTTCGCCGGCTCAACCAAATACAACAGGTAATTGTGATAACACTCCGGCAATGGCATAGTCCCGACTGATACCCGTACTTACAAGTAAACAGTAGTACCAAGTGAAAGACGGAGACGATTGTAATAGGGCAGCAAAATAGTTCGGAAGCTTTTAGCCTTGAGAATTGTAAGCAAGCGCGCCATGATACCAAAAACAGGCCGAGATTTTGACAGTTGCCATAGTTATACGTTGGACGCAAGCGTATGAGTAAGTATGGCTCGCATATCCTCTCCTGAGGCGTCTTCATGACAACACAACAATTGATCGAAACAGCGATTTTGCAGAGAGTCTTGGCTGGGATACAATGTTTGGGGGGCCAGCAGAACGGTGAACTCCCACGACGGGGGCATGAGCCGTGCAATCGCCCATCAATTCTTTTAGAGAATCATCTTTGGGTTAGCAATGGCAGGACACAATGGCAACGAAGTTACAGACTTCATGACAACTGAACCCGTCGCTGGCGCTCGAGAAGGATATTCCACTCCCGACGAATTGGGCCAGTCGAAGCAACGAGGAGATATTACTGGCAGGGAATGCAGCCTTTAGAGTCGAATCTCATATATCAATAGTCTTGAGACAAGATCGCATAGATAGCTGTTTGAGGGCGTGTTTAAAGTGTCCAAAATGAAGTTTGGTCAAGCTCTGAAGGTTGGTCGAGTGACTAGGAGTCTGGGACAAGCAAGGAGCATGCCCCACAATTCCAGCCACAGGCTCTTATCTTATCGCATGCAGCCACAACTGGCGGCATCGACTTTCCCTTCCCCAAAGTTTCCGCCGTCATCGTGGACGTGACGACGCGAACTCGACATCACCCCCCTATTGCTTTCCCAGGTTCTCAGATGCTTCGCACTCCCGTCCGTTCGAAATACCGGATTTTCTTTGGTCGGTAGGCTGGTTGATTTGCGGCGCGACTTCAACTCTCGACTTTGATCAGCGCAAAGCAACAAAGCCCCGAATCAATCATCGCATTTGAGCCAACATCTCTCAGCATAGTCGCTTGACCTCTCCCCACGTCTCGGAATGGCGCCTCATTCGAGCAGGGCGATGACGACAGTCGACGCACCCCCTACACCCGTCGAACCCTCGGTCCCAAAAGGACCAAATCCTGGCGCCATCTCCATCGCCAACCAGTACACGTTTGAGCAGAACGTGCGACAGATGCTACGTGAGAACGGTTGCGATCCTGCGAGAGAAGACAGCTATAGGATACAGGGTGTTCAGCTCATCGACAACGTCCGCGAAGCTCTGCAGCTGTTGGTGTCCCCACATCCTGTACTTCCTCCGAGTAGTCTTGCTGATCGAACATGCGCCGCAGGCCTGTCAAAACCTTCGTGACCGCCTCGACATACTACCACAAGTTTCGGATGTGCCACCGCGATGCCGAGTATAACTATCAGGATGCAGCCTTAGCGTCCCTGTTCGTGGCCTGCAAGGTGGAAGACACAATCAAGAAGTCCAGGGAGATCTTGTGTGCCGCCCATAACATCAAATACCCCGACCATCCGCTTGCGCAGGATGACAAGGTTCGGGCGTTTACTCCTGTTCCACAAAGTAGATGGACGTTGTGGACTGACACTCCTTGCTTTTAGAGTTTTGGTCGACCCTCGGAACTTATAGTCGGTCTCGAACGTCTCATTCTCGAAACGATCGGCTTCGACTTCAGAGTCCGCTACCCTCAGAAAGTGCTCATCAAGACGGTCCGGAAGCTTCTTCCTCCCGAAGACGCCAGAGAGTTCCTGGCGGTTGCGTACGATATGAGCATCGATATTTACAAGTCCTTCGCACCGATCAAGCAGACCACATTCACCACGGTCATGGCCATCGTCGAGCTCACCGCCCTCCTGACCAGGCTGCACTTGGACAAGATCCGGTCCCTCGACCTCCACCGGTGGCACACCAACCGCGGCTGCGTGGTCGAGACCATGCTCGACCTCCTCGACGTCTACGCCCACTTCCAGAAGTCGACCAAGATTGGCCTGCGATTCCCTCAGGACAAGTTCATAAACGTCAAGATCGGCCTCAACAAGGAGCTCGACGCTAGTACGAGGCTATCTCGCTACGAGACGTTCTGCCAGCAGTGTCAGGCCGAAGTGAAGGACATCCACCCCATCACCCCCGGCTCCGCGACGTCACCGGCGACTACGAGCTCGTACCCCGGCACCACCACGATCAAGCGGACGACGAAGAGCACCGACGCCACGATGAGGTTCGTGTTCGATGAGGACGAGGCTCGGCGCGAGCAGGATACCGTCAGCGACTTCTTCCGCGAGGAGTACGAGGAGTACGAGGTCGAGGTGGAGGAGAAGATCCCCGAGAGCGAGCACAACCGTTCGCGTCCCGGCCAGTCGCGGCACCACAACAACAGCCATGATCATGGCTGGGCGCCGTACCACAGGAATAGGCATGGGCACCCAAATGACCGGTACAAGGGCCGGAAGAGCCACGGCGGCTACCGCTGAAGGACGTGCGTGTCAGTTTGGTTGGCGTTGGCGTTGGCGTTGAGTTTTGATGGTTTTAGGACGGAACAAAGGCGTTATATTGGTGTGAAGCCATGCGATACCCCTCATGAGAAAATATCTTGTTGTGCTCCTTACTGAGGAATCCTGTCGGTGCATCCTCGACAAGACGTCCCACTCCGGCAAATGTTGCCTCCAGATGTGAGAGTTCTTTCAACCATACTGCTCCAGGATCAATGGCCTCATTCCTCATGTCTAGCTCCGCAAGTCATTTGAGCGGCCCATTTTCCTTGGCTAGCATCCTTCCCGTTGTTGATGGTACGGGTAGAGACTACAGCATCTTCATATCTCCGAGACGATCGTCCCTCACACTATTCTTGTTTCAACTGGTCTCACCATGAGCGATGCGAGACGCCAGGTATAGCTCCCTTGTGGTAGCTCCTGTAAGTCAACTCAAGTCACCCGCGTCTACATGCTGGTACGAAATGCCTACTTTCTACGTGCCACACTAATCCAATCGCTCCCCACGCTACCGATCCATCCAGTCGGCGGTCCTCTGCACCTGAGCATAGGCTCGCACAAGTCCTCATGGTTTCGCCAACTGATAGACATCCAGACCGACTCCCTGCGAGAAATTATAGCCGAGGGCATACCCGCAAGCAGTGTTGAGCCACGAGTACCTCGGATCCCCGGTCTCGAAGGTGTGGTGGACGTTCTTGCCGAGCCCCTTCGCCGTGACCATGACATTCGCCCCGTCATCTGTCTGCAGGAAGTATACCGTGTCTTCGCGGTAGGTCGACTTGGTGTCGGTCAGACCCCAGTCCATCCCCATTGTCACCGTTCCTGTGTGCAACCAAATGTCAGGGGCATAGGGGCTTATCTTGCCGAGTGCTGTGGTGTCAAACCTTTGAGTTTCGGCCCCTCGAATGTCCCGCCAGTCATCCTGTACACCGTTCTGTTGCCGAGCGGCGACATGCCGACGTGAAGTGGTGTTGGCATGGTGAGATTCACAGAGTAGAGGTAGGTGACGGTTGGCACTATGGGTGTACGTGAGAGACAAGGACTTGCAAGGGAAAGCAGTAGGAGAGATAACGCAGCCATCCCGGGTCGGGTTAAGTCTAACGGACGAGGCACCGGAACTTCGCTGTTTACTGCACTTCCTGCTCCTTTGGACGTCGACTCTAGTTGGGTTATATACCAGACAAGGTATGTTATCGCAGTCGTGATACCGGACGTGCTTATCTTCGCCTCTCTGTCCCTATCGCACTCGATAAATTGCAGTAGATGGACGATCGACGGGTGGTTAAACGGTTAATGTCTGCACGTCCAGCACCTCTCTCATTCTCACAGCTCCTGCTGCAGTTCCCGCTTTCGGACAAAACTATCGGCTTGTGATGTATCACAAACGCCTAGACTCTACATCTCTAACCTGGTTAACGGCCATCTTCAGAGCGCTGAGAGCACTTCTTCACCAAGAACCAGCCGCCGTAGTCTTTATCGCCGCCCCTGTCCGACGCATCGATAAGCACCTGGTCCACGAGGACAAAGCCGGCCTTTCGATACACGCCCACGCCAGCCTTCATGGAAAGGACAAACGTGTCCAGCCCGAGCTTCTCGGCTTCCTCGAGGCCCCTGTGAACCAGCGCCAAGGCAATACCCCTTCGCCTGAACGCCGGTGGTACGCAGAGGTAATCGAGCACTAGACACGTTGTCAGCTCAGTACGGACCCCATACATGAAACCCAGGACGAGTGGGAATAAGCACAACATACCCATGTATCTCTTCCCCTTTCTGAGCTCCGCCATCATCGCCTCGATCGGCGCGTCAATCCCGTCAATCGGGCCATGCGTAAACGTCCAGTCCGACCTCGCGCTCTCGGCCTCGGCCTCCCGACGGACATGCTCGTCGACCTGCGGGATCTGCGCTTCGGTCCACAGCCCATGGCACGGGTCCCCGTCGCCGTTGCCGTCGACGCAGCCCTCGTCTGGAAGGACCCAGCGCGCATAGCCGACCACGGCGCCGGTCTCGGCGTCCACGGCCTTCAGGTGCCGCCGGTGGGCGCGGTCCAGCAGGAGGTTCCGCCTGCCACGCATCGCCGCCTGCTCGACGACGTGCTCCCGCGTGCGGTCGCCCCAGATCTGGATCCAGGTCTTGTCGGTCCAAAAGGCGGTGACATTGTTGCGCCCGATGGATGGACCGTCGGATATGGTGCAGGGGGTGATGATGAAAGATTCCATGATGGCTGGCGGCTTGGGGAATGAGTCTGTGGTTGGACGAAGAGAATATCTGTTTCTGTTCTGTTGTGTATGACTCTGCGGGGCGTATTTAAGCAATTCCCCCTGTCGGTGATGACCTTTCTTTTCCCCGTCCGCATCCTAGCTTGGGTTGTAGGCAGCGATGTACAGATCGATTGCGTGCGAGATTTGGTGATATCTCATTATCTCCTCAGAGTTCGACACAAGTTCATTGCATAGTACCTGCCAAGTTGGGACTGCGTCACCCCTGGGTAGGATCCAAATCAGAGCAGATTGTAGATTCTTCAATCTCGATAATGCATGTCGCGATGTGTAGATGTTGGATGCCTAGCATTTAGGCATCCACCATTCGACTATCTCAACACGTTTCATCACGATCCTTTCGGCGCCAAGTCCCAGGGAAAATCATAAGGTACTCAATACTAATAGTGATATTCTGGATGTGCTTGCCATGCCGCGCAGTTTCTGGCCATGTTTGTGCACCATGAGGCGGCGGTTCTCCTAGACTCTTTGTCGAAGCACTCGACTTAGACGCAGAAAATGAAAAGTACCCCTTTCCGTCAGGAAGCTAGGAGTCAATACATAGCTGGTTGAAAGCCGTAATATTCGCATCCATATCTATGTTTTCTGTTGATTTTATTTTCTGAAGCAGACGGTAATCTATATCAATTAACCGGTAACTTACCCAGAGGAGACATGCACGGAAATCAGTCCAGTACCCTCCGAGTGGGATTGGACTCACATCTTTGGCGATCTCAGAATAACCCAAAGGGTCAGACTCTTTTACTTCAGCTATCGACAGTGACTGTTGTGGTTCCAACTACGATTTCAGTCGAGTTGATTCACAAATGAATAGCTGGTTACCACAGGTGGTCCTTGCGTATCAGTGGCCCATTTCAACCCGACCAGACTTGGCAAGAATCCTCACTGACGGCCACGTTCAGGTTATGCGTTCGCATTGGGAAGACAAGATGATCTTCCCGTGGCTCTGCGAATCATGCCACTCGGCGCATCTGTTACGTTTGGCGTTGGGTCCAGCACAGGAAACAGCTACCGCAAGGACTTGCGCGATCTTCTCGTAGCGGGAAACCACACCGTGAACATGGTCGGCACGCGAAAGAACGGCAACTTTGCCGACAACGACGTCGAAGCCACGTCGGGCTTCGTTATCTCGCAGATTGCAGCAGCAGCTGCGAGCGCCGTTCCGAGACTGCTGCCCAACTTTGTGCTTGTCGACGCCGGGACCAACAACTGCAACAGAGGAGGCATCGTGCCGGACGCCGGTGCGAACGTCACTGCTATGATCGATACCATATTCTCGCAAAGCCCCGGCGTGACGGTGTTGCTGGCGACGATTCTGGTCAACACGGTTGCGGCGCAGGACTCGTGTCGGGTTGATATGAACACGCAGTATGTCGGTCTGGTCGCCCGACTGCAGCAGGCTGGTGCAAAGATACTTCTAGTTGAGATGAGAAGTCCCGAGGGACCAACTACGAATGACCTTGCTGATGGGCGGCATCCGAACGACGTAGGATACCAGAAGATGGCGAATGTTTGGTTCTCCGGAATCCAGCAAGCGGCCAGCCGGGGTCTCATCACGGCGCCTGTTGACAATGGTATCCCGGCGGATGGTGGATAGGCCTCCCTCGTTAAACGTGGAGAGACGAATCAGGATAGAAGTAAGATTTCCGACCGTGGCAAGCTATTATACATTGAATATGGGCATTATATTGAAGAATCAAAAAAGTCCAAGACAGATGCCCATAACTGTGAATATGGTGAACCAGGACATCGAATTCTTCGGTCCCATGGCAGTAACATAGCCAGGTGTGTTTTGGCCCCCCGATGCCGCCTGCTGCGTCTCAGTCACTGCGGGTTGTTGCCCAGTGGTAGCAGCCGGGAGAACTTGTGACATTGTGTTTCCGGCTGGTAGAGCGTTCGGCTGCGCTCCCGACCCTTGAGGCCCTGCCGCAGGGTTTGCCAATCCTGCGCCGGAGTTTGGTGAGGGGGAAATGGCGGCTATCGGCACCGTGAGGATGACTTCGTTTTCGCCATGTTGACCGCAGGCTGAGCAAGCTGCCTCAATTGTGGTCATCTCCACCGACGGCAGCTCCTGGTGGTCACAGTGACAGGGATGATACGTCATGGTGACGCAGGCCTCGGTCGTGGTCAGATACGCTGGGTTCGTCGCGCAAACAGTTGTATATAGCACCGTAACCACAATAGTCGCGATCTCGGTTGCTGACGGTAACGAGGTACCACTTGAAACGGAGACGACCGTAGTAGAAGTCGATGTGCTGCTACTTGATGACTCGGCGCCAGCGGCGGGCAGGGCATAGATTGTCAAGAGAATATTAGCTGGTGCAGCGCGACGATCAATGGACTGCTCGCCGCGTTTCTGCTTCCGAGCAGCCGCGCTCGTGTCTATGGTGCCGCCACAAAACAGGCCAGGATCGCCGGGGCACGGCAGGTCACAAGTGCCATTCGCTACGAAAGCTGCGGCTTCCAGGGTATCTGCAGCGTAGCATGATCTTTTGATTCGCATTAGCTTTAATGGTCTGAAGATCAATTTGGCGTGGTGAGTACATACCTGTTGAAGATGCCGACGTAATTGCTTCCCTCGGCCAAAGATATACACCTCTCAGTGGTCATGTTGGCATCTGTTGACACCTCTGTAAAAGTCGGATAACCACTGGAAGAACCCAGACATCCAACATAGACGTATTGCTCAATGATTGGCACATTTGAAGGAGTCGCGGATGCGGATGGGGTGGTTGTGGCAACAGATGTCGACGATTCGCTACTTGACGGCGCGGAGGTCGACGACTCCTGGTCGACTGAAGTCGTAGTGGATGATGTCGGGGACGCGGCCGAAGACGATGAGCTGGTCGAGCTGGTCGAGTCCGTTATCGATGCCTCGATAGAAGTGGAGCTCGAGTCGGTAGGCGAGTTCGAAGTAGAAATTTGTGAACCAAAAGTATTACTTCCTGCACCAGAACCTGTAGTAATGATCGAACGCGTTGTGAACTCCGAACTAGTCGAGCTGTCCGTCGAAATTGTCGAAGTGTCTGTGGACGTTGTTGAAGTGTCTGGAGTTGTTGAGGTTTCTGTTGAAGTAGTCGAAGTGTCTGTCGAAGTAGTTGAAGTGTCTGTCGACGTTGTTGAAGTGTCTGAAGTCGTCAAAGTGTCTGAAGTAGTAGAAGTGTCTGTCGTTGTAGTGGAAGTGTCTGTCGTTGTAGTGGAAGTGTCTGTCGACGTTGTCGAAGTGTCTGTCGTTGTAGTGGAAGTGTCAGTCGAAGTACTTGAGGTATCTGTCGTAGTAGTTGAGGTATCTGTCGTAGTAGTCGAAGTGTCTGTCGTAGTCGAAGTGTCTGTCGAGGTCGAAGTAGTCGAGGTCGTCGACGCCTCTACCCCATAGATGAAAGTTCCTGAGGTTGTATGTAGGGCCTTGATAGTCGATGTGTAGGTCGAACTCCCCGGCTCTACCGTAACCGTGGACGCGACATAGTTTACCTTGACTTCAGAGGGACAGTCAACGCAACCCCCAGCATTAATCATCAGACCTGAATCCCATTCACTGTCACCCTTGTCGCAGATAGCAATTACTACTGTATGCAGCCCTACGGCCGCTGGAATTGCAAAAAGAATCGGTGGTGACGACCCGGGGTATGATGTATCGCTATTCGGCGGAACAATGACAATTGGTTGTGCCAAGTACGGGGTCGTAGCAGTAAGCGGGTTCCCGTTGGGATCTCTGGCGTAGTTAGTTCCATCCAGGAAGATCCCAACGGGGTCGGGGGAACCACTGAGAGCTTGTCAGTACCATCAGCGTAGTAGTATAGGGTCAGGTCTCTTACCCCTCCTCTTCTGACGCAAGGATGAGATTGACCAGAACGCCGGTGTAGCCAGCTTGGACGTTGATATCCACAGTCAGTATAGCAGCATTGAAGGTACTGGGGCCGCAGTAAGTAGCTGATCCCCCTGCACCATTGTTCACATAATGATCTCCTCCGGCAAGGGCGCCAACGGCAGTGCCGGTCGTCAAGATACCGCCATTTCCAATCCCAAAAGGGCCGTCAGTGAATGTGCCGGCGGCGTTGGCTGCACCTTGGTACGTCGCGCTGACAACTGTCACTCCTAGGCCGTTGAAAATAGCTTCGGCTAATGTGGTGGGATCATTGCTTGCCGTGATAGATATGGCCGTACAATAAGAAAAGAATCCCACCAACGAGATAAGGGTGCCGAATGCCATAGCGATCTATGATGGCCCGAGTTACCACTTGTGGATTCACTTGCGTCTCGGTCATTAGATGAAGAAATCCCTAGATAGGGGTATGGAGAGTATTTAGCATTCTGGTAATGATGGCTAATCAGCATCCATCGCGTACACAAGGCTGTGTCAAATTCCAGATACCTTGAATCAAGCAAATCATTTCATGGAGATGATTTAGCGCCTCGTGGGCTTGGCTTCCAGGAATCCCATATGATGACAGGACTACCATATGATGAATACCACACTATGGGATTCCTGGAAGCCAAGCCCAGAAGTAGGACATGAGCTTGATCAGCATCCGTCGCGCTTGGCTGTGGTGAGATGCCAGCCAGCTAGCAAGTCAGATCAAAGGTATGTGGCAACTTAGCTTCACGTTAAGATCCCCAATTGTTGGAATTAGGTGTGATTGTTAGGGAATATTTGAGGAGGTGATGATATCATACATGCAAAGGATAGAGTAGCGTATCCCAAGCAGTACTAGTTCGAAGACTACCTGGGAATTCTAGATCTCAGTGTCTAGCATCTAGCGGCCCGCCAAAACCAAGATCTGCGAATGCATGTCTCAGATGTCGAAGCAAAAGGTCCGCTGGCAATCACCCCGCGAAGATGTTCATTAAAAATGCAGACGTGTCAGCAATGGCGCGTTTTTATGTTTGGCCTCATGATCTGGGTAAGCCATATTTGCTAACGTACGACTGCCGCAACTGGGGCTCTTGCGCGGGCCTTTGCAATTGTAGGCATCAAGAGGATCTCTTGTGATGGAGCATCTCGAACTTCTCCTCGAATCCTAGGAACTAGGGATTGGTGTTGTTGTAGAGGTTGAGAGGGTGCACTGTAGGTGGGTGGAACAGCGCGTCGCGAAAAGTGAGTGCCAGGTATCCCATGACAGCTTTGCCTTCCACCGAGCCTCCGCGTGTTGGTACACAGTTTCCGAGATCTGGACAAGCCGTCCTTGTGCAACACAAGCATAAGTATGCACAAAGCAAAAGTATACACCAGCATAAGTATGCTGCCAGGGTGTGGGTCACGCCGTCTCATCGACTGGTTGACAAAAAAACGCGTTTTGAGGAGCGACTCATCGCTAACACTTTCAAAAGTCAAAGAAACACTAACAACAGACAGAGTTGCCTCTGATGGTGGGGCATTGGAAAATCTGCGACTGTCAATAACGTCGAGGTTTTTCCTTTCCTATTTTCAAGTCCTTTTGTTTGTTGATTGTGTTGGTTGTGGTCGATTTAAAGTTGTTGGGTGAGCGTCTCAGCGCGTTGGATCGCTTCGGAGTTATTATGTCCCCACTATTTCCCGGGCAGCACGCAAACTTTCCCCACCGAATAGACTGTGCCTTTACGACAATCCACACCTGTTAACCAACCTACCTCAGGTAGAATACGTACCTCAAGTCTTACACCATTTAACCAATTTTACGGACGCCATAGTCCCGCGAGGCCATCATGGCGGCCGACTCCAGCGAGGGCACATTCACCATCGCCGACGTGGCGATCTCCATCCGGCAGATCCCCGCGGGCTCCTTCCTCGTGCACAGCACCAACTGCCTCGCCATCTGGGGTGCTGGATTCGCCGCCGAGATGTCCTACATGTTCCCCGCCGCCTACCACTGCTACCGCCAGTTCTGCCACGAGTCCCGCCTCGACCCGTCGGACCGGTGGGCCCCACCGTCGCTGGTCGGCAAGTGCCTCATCATCCCGCCCCAGGAGGCCGACATCGCCATGGGCGCCCCCAGCGTGAGCGTTGTGTGCCTGTTTACCAGCTACGGCTACGGCACCCCGAACAAGGCCATCGGCAAGCCGGGGCTCGATCGCCAGAGCAAGATCCTCGACCAGACCGTCGTCGCGCTGGGCGAGTTCCGCAGGCAGCTAGAGGAGGCGCGCGCCAAGGGACTGGTGGAGGATGTGGTTGTCTATTCACCCCAGATCAATTCCGGCGCGTTCCGTGTGCCGTGGGACAGGACCAAGGGGGCTGTCCAGAATGCTTTTCACGGGTTTGAGAGCACTTGGAACTTCATGATACCGCCCGGAGGATCTTGATTGTCATATTTTCTTTGTGACGACAGTGCTATTAAGGGGTGTTATGAAAGGGTATGAAGGGGTACGAAGGGCTTCATGTATGGCCACCTCACGACAGTCCGAGACATCAGTGTCCATCCGGCAATGAAACACCACTTATCTTCTCCAATTCCTTCAACAACATCTCCTGCAATCCCACATCAAGCGTATCCTTCGCCGGCGCCTGCTCCCGCGAGTCGCGGAAATACTTGCCCGTCTTGCCACGCGCCTCTCCCTCCCCGAGCGCCAGCGTGACATACGTATCCACCGCCATCTCAATGTCGTCCGGCGCGCTCGCACCGCCCATCTTGGTCGGTACCCACCCGGGATCGAGGCTGTTGACCTGGACACACCCCTTCCACCGCCGCGCAAACGCGTTCGCGAGCATGACGATCTGCAGCTTGGAATCGGAGTACCCAGAGCTCACCAGCTTGTCCTCTCCCTGTCCGAGCCGGGGCCTGCCCCCGCGGTGCATGCCGGAACTCACGTACACCAGCCTCTTGGGCCTCTTCATCGTCGCCGTCAGCACATACGGCGCCAGCACGTTGACGCAGAACAGGCTCGGCAGGCCGTCCTTGCCGGGCACGCGCTCGTAGCCGAGGTAGAGGCCGGCGTTGTGGACGACGGCGTCGAAGGGGCCGAACCGGGAGTCGGCCTCGGCGCCCAGCCGGAGCGTCTCCTCGACGGACGTGAGATCCGCGACGAGCACGCCCGCCGCGCCGGGCACCTTGGCCGCCGCGTCGGCGGCGCGCTGGGCGTTGCGGGCGTGCAGCACCACGGTGTGGCCCTGGGAGATTAGACGTTTCGCGGCCAGCGCGCCGAGGCCGTCTGAGGAGCCGGTTATGAAGATGCGGGCCATTGTTGGGAAGGCTGTATGGACGGTTTCTTTTGGTTTTGAGGAGTACCAGTGCGGTGAATCTCGACCTTTAGATGGACTTTCGAGGTATATTATAAAGTAGGTAAAGCGTTGCGTGGGATGAGGAGGGTAGTGGCTGCTTCGTGGGAGTTTGAACTGCCTCCGTCGCGTGATTCGGTGGCCGGAGAGGATTGATCGCCTTATACCGGTATGTACATTACTTCGGGTTTACCTGCTTCGGCGTCATGATTTCAAAGCATCTTCAATGACCCTGTTTGGAAAATGGTGCAGACTCCGTCGGCGCAGGGCGGCGGGGTAACGGCAACTTTCGGTCACGACGGGAGCTACTAGACCCGGAGGGTTGAATGCGGAGACCATAAAAGATCTATGAGAGACTGTACAACGACGATCCGCACGCCTCAAGCAATAGTACTGTTAAACTCATCGTATATATTCAGCATAGCCAGCACAAATCAAGCAGAACTCAGCATCAGGGAAGAGAATTCGTCATAACAGCAAATATCCATCAGAGTGTGAAGGAACTGATCTGAATTGACCGTTATATCATGCATTTGGTATGAATCCCATGTCGTACCGCAGTATGAAATGCAAACTATTTCCTGGTGCACGCACGGCCGCAATTGATGACTCAGCAGACCTGGGCCCGCACCCTTGGAGGACCAGTCCGGAATGAAGAAGAGTCCCAGGTCGGTCTTCAGACTGATCCAATCGTTAGAGTTGTCTGGACTCTCAAAGGTTGAAACAGAGGGCTGCCCGGCCGCCGTGTAAAAGTAGGCTCCGTTGGGGACGTAAGCAATCAGATATTGGCGTACTTCGCCGGCCGCCCAAGCACCACCGCCGGCGTAGTCAAAGGAAAAGAACAGCTTAAAGCCGAGGGAATTGACAGTTTGGAAGGCGTAAGATACCGACGTGGCCACTGATGTGTCTCCCGAGGCAACGTTGAGTGCGAATGCGTCAATGTGCGCATCAGAGCGAGGCTGGAAGGACTCAAGAGTGAAGATCCCTATTTCGATGGGTCTTGCGTAGTCTGATAGCACCTAACTGTAAACCACGCCGTTCAACAATTCCCCTGACTTACGGTACCTTAAATATAAAACTAAAATTAGACAACCGCATCCGAGCCATGACCTTTGCGGAGTATATACCAGATTAAGAGACTAATGAAAGCTAGTTTTTCGGGACCCCCATGCTCATGTACCACACAGTAGTACTGAAAGCAACAGCAAGGGAACCACCGCACCTGCTATTCGAGGTTAACTTGTTGTGACAAATGCCTTATATGTGCAGGACGCATGTTGGCGCTTTTCATCACGATCTGTGCGGCCCTGATTAGTATGGCTTCTCGGATCAACCGTCTCCATGTCGTCGTGTGCCTGCTTGTCGGACATACAGCTTACTCACTATGCTCACATGTTGGACAGTTAACGGTTTGCGGGATGGAATGGTAGAGATACCTAGCTAGCTGATGCCTTTGCTCATGGTAGGCGCAGCCGCGAAGCTTAGAGGCTGAAAAGAGAAGAAATTCAGAAGAAGGGTGATACCTACTAGTGGCCGCAAGCTGCAAAATCCGGCCAATCCGAGGTTCCAGTATACGCCGCAGTAGCTTATTCGTTTAACACGCCATCGAGTGATCACAGCCCGTGCGCGGAGAACTGGGCAGCTTGGGGGCCGATGCACTGCAATTTCCCACCACAAAGTGTCCATCCTACCATTCGTGGCTGATTCTGCTGTTCTCTCCTACTGGCCGGATTCTGCGGCTTGCGGCCACTATGTAAGTACAAGCTGCGAGGAGGGCATGATTGGGGGCCAACCGGGAATTCCGCCTGACATACCCCTCCTTGCGGAAATCGGCGCCGCCCTCATGCAACGTACCTTACCTACCCGCCTACGGGAGAGGTTACCTTAAAGAAGCAGGTGAGTGAAGAAGCTGGACACCTAAAAACCACTGTTTTTGTACACATGCACCCAATTCTTTCACCACCTGACAATCTCAAGGAAACCCTAGAGGCGAACTAACGCCCACGTTAACGGATAGTCGCACCGTTATCCGACATCAACCGTCAACGTATCTTCTGTTGGTTCTATTTGAGCGAAAAAGGACGCCATGTCTGACCCGCTTCCGCCAGACGAGCCTTCGCTCTTCACTTTCATGAGAGTGGTACGAGGAAATGACACACATCAGAATCTGGTCGAGACATTCCCCGAACTTGAACAGAAGGCACTGAGTTCCCCTTAAACGCCGACAGACTCGGAGCGCCGCCGACTACTCGACTTGCCGGACGCAGACGACGAAGCCGCAAACATAGCACGAGTGAGTACTCGCTCCCGTAATGAGCTACTATCCGCAGCCTTGTCCGACGCAGCCGTGCTCTCCAACGACGAGCTAGCTCTCCTCGAGTGCAGGTTCTGGTCGCCGCACACAATGCAAGAACTCGACACCATCCGGCAGCAGTTTGCCCTCAAGAGGAATCCAGCAACAGCAGATCGCATTTACAACATCCGGGGGGTCGCCCATCTCGATAATGAGGACCGGGCATCCAGTCAAGCCTGTATCGAACTGTACCGACGTAGGCAGCAGATTCGTGACGAGGAACAGAGCCGGTATCATGCCAGAAACTTGAACCCGCCTCCGATTCCGCCGTGGATGGACGACTTGGCTCGGCGCTTCAAGGAGAAGGAGATCAATACCTGGGGTTTCGTCGCCCTTATCGAGGCAGAGGCACAAGCTATCAGCCTCGACAGGTGGGACTCGTTCTGTAAACATATTCAAGGCCTACACCGTCAGGCAATGAGCTCCAACGGCGCTTACTCGAAGGCTGCTCAACCGTACATGGAACCTCTTCCTCTTTAACGGGCCGGCAGGCATCTCTATAACTCTGGACTCGGACGCAGATAACCACTCCGAATTCCGCACCGCCTTCCGCGCTCTCGTGGACGGAGACGAGACCGGCCCGTGCTCCGCTGTTCAGGGAGGAGATACACGCAGCCCCGTCGAGATACTGCGCCAACGCCACGGTTTCCTCACCAACACGTTCCTCGTCATCAACAAGACCTGCGTCGACTCGGTGCTCGATCAGCGCAGCTGGGACGAGAAGCGTATACTGGCCTTGGAGGCCGAATTCCCGCAACCGGGCCGCACTTATGTCGAGGGCTATCGCGGGTGGACGTGGGTGCGGTTCGAGCAGCTGGTCTACCGGTTCTACGCCGCGCGCCTGAAGGGGAAGCCCGAGATGGACGAGATCTGGAAGGCGGCACAGGGAAGTATCCATGGCGCGTTTGCGGCCATGGACCCGGAAGTTGCCAAGGTACATACGTTCTACGACGGTGTAATTGGTGAGGGAAAGCCGTTCTATGGTGTTGAGTGAGGTTTGTTGTTCTGTCCCAGAATAACCTGCTTGATGGTGTCGATGGGCTTCTGAGAAGGGTTGTTGCTATCAGGGTACGACTTTATGCGAGAAAGGTTATGGATCAATTTGCCTCTACCTGCTCTGCTAAACGGGCTCGCGCCTTCGAGCTGCACGGATGTCTCTGAGATGCGAGGCACTTATACGTGGATGACCCTGGGTAACTAGAACTGTGCCCCGTAGGGTGAAGCCGTGCTTCATGACAACTGGGACCTGGGGCTCTCCTGCTTCTGCGTCTGCGTCAGTGTCAGAGTCTGACGAGATGGAGAAGTCAGATTCGTACTATGACCGGTAGTCAGGCATTGTGGAGCGTGAACGTTGGTGCGTGTGGTGACAGAAGGACTGAAGGTGTGGTGTGTTGGCGATGCTCGGACTGGACAATAGAAGCACAAGCAAGTACCGGGTCTTTGGGAGACAGGGGTTCGTTACAGTGGACGCACGAGAGAACCAGGACCGTGGGACATCAGAGGAAAATCGGATACGAAAGGTTATAAGTGATGTCTTTAGCTTAGAGCAGGCCGGAGTGATCTGGGACAGGTTTCGAGAAACCTTGTCCCCGATCCTGATTCCAGCTAGATTTGTTGTCAAGACGAAATTGACCAGAAAATGCCGTTTACTCGTACAGTCCCTCTGAACATGCTAAGCCTCATGTCTACCCATATGATTAATATATATACTCTTCATTCAAACACTACTCTGGAATTTAGGCACGAGATAGAAATAGACCTTTAAAAGTCGGATCCCAAGTGAAGTAAAGGTACAAAATGCAAAAATTAAGCCGGATGGCGGACTCTCCCGCCGGGAATTGAACCCGGGTCTCGAGCGATGTCAGAGATGACAAGCTCACATACTGACCACTATACTACGGAAGATTTCTAGGTGTTTACCACCTAGCGTAGGCGTGAGTCGCTGATGGGAGGGACTAACTCAAACTGGTATATACGGCGTGGGCATGAGTCAGGTCCATCTATGGGTGGGCGACGACGAGTGTGGTGGTTGCTTATCGAGCACCGAGAGTTATGATGATACTTATCTTGAGGTGGTGCCCTTGAGATAAGGGGAGAGAGCGGCAAAGCGGAGTGAAACAGTCCGGAGTGACATTGCTGTAAGCCTAGGTGGAACGTGATGATCTTGAGGCCAATCCGAATATTGCTCAACGACTGTTGGGCACTACTTTGCATGCATAGAAGCGAAGCAGAAGCGTCTAGCCACAGACTCCAGCTTCCCCTTGGTGCTCGACACGCCAACCAGGGAAGACAGTTCAGCCACAGCGATATCCACCAGAGTGTGAAGGAATCGATCTGAATTGACCGTTATATCATGCATTTGTATGAAATTTCATGTCAAGCCGCAACCCAAATGCAAAATCTGCCGATTCTAACAAGCCACTTTTGTGGCCGTCCTCTGTAAATGGCCCCAGGTCCGGAAGACAGAATTTGAAGGGATGAGACTTACTTCCTTCTCCTGTTCGTAGTACTGCACAGAGCGCCAATGTGGAATGTAACACTACCTGTTTGGTGCCCTAAGAAAAAAAACAACACGAGCACTGTAATCAGAATCAGTTGCCATCATCTGCCATCATCCCTCGAAGGTAATCACTTACCTGCCTAGTCTTCTTGCTGGCCCGAGGCTCGGCTGTTCCTTGGCTAGTTTCAAGGGACTTGATTCTTTTGTGTATTTCTTCCAGGTTCAAAAGCTCATAGGGGAATCATCGGCTTCTGTAAAGAGAACGTCAGTCAGTGGTTCGTTGGCAGAGGTCAAGGGTGGCAGTGACTCACCTCGGCCGCGTCAATTTGGCTGTGAAGTGTCTGGTTTCAGAGAAGAACTTGGAATTGTCCAAAGTCCCAGCAGCTACATAACGCATCGTGCAGTCTTCGCTTATAACTCGGGAAACTGAAGTGATTTGCCTTGGGTTGCCTCTCTAGGTACGGATGGCAACTGGTTCGAGGGCGCCCTCCCTCGCGGCAGGCAATCCGAAATTAAGGACGAGGCGGTACATGTAAGACAATCAAGACACCGGGCATGTTCGAAGGCAGGGGTTAAACGGCCCATTCAAGAACACCGTCAATTCCTATGCTTATCCAGTGTTTTGGAAGTTACTTCTTCACATCGCTCTGCAGCTTGAAATCCACTGTCTTCGTGATCCCATTTCTATTCGTCTCTTCCCTTGGGGCGAGTATGTGTTCCTGACTGCTCGCGCTCCTGCTTGCCTTTCTCTCGTCCAGCTCCACGTAAGGAAAACTCCCGCTTGTGCTGTCGTCGTTCTGCGAGTGCTTGTAGCTCCTGGGGAGGGCATTCGAGCCTTGCAAGGACCGCTTCTTAGAGGAGGAGTCGGCGGAGGAGGACTTGATGATGCGCGGGAAGAAATGCGAGAGCAGCGGTCGGATGGCGGGGACCGAACTGAGCGTGATGGCGCTGCCCAGCTCAGCTATGGACCAGATACAGACATCCACTACCTGCCCTGGACGGATGTTAGTACAGAGGGGCAGAAAAGAGTAAGGCGACAGGGGAAATACAAGTTGGGTCCTTCGAGATATTCAGTTCGTGGAGATAAGGAAGTCGCACGGCGGATGCTATTAGGGTACTGAGAACGAGAAGTCAGTACTGGTGAGATCGAGGCCGAATTGAATGAGTACGGCACTGACAAGACACCGGCCGAGCAGACTATGAGCAGTTCGTATTTTCTCCGTTTTGGCATGTTGAGCTCTGCTACCAGTCAGCTCTGCATCGCATAAATGGTTCGTGAGAGGAGAGTGCCAGTCATACTTCTAAACAGGAGCCACGGTAGTGCAAGGATACACAGGTCGGTTGTCATATTCAGCGCCGCATCAACGTAGTAGAAGGACGGCTGGTCGAAGCAGGTCCCCGACAGACTCTTGTCCCAGTAATACGCGATGGGACGGCATTGCAGGAACAGGCCGATGGTAAATGCCGTCTCCTCGACCACAACCCATGTCGCGAATGCGTAGAGCGGTTTCCGCCAGAAATGCACAGGCGGGAGAGTTCGCAGGAGGAATAGTATGACGGACAGCTTGATGGCGCCTAGAGAGGTCGGGTACAGAACCTGCGATGTGAAGCCGCACTATTTTCCGCCATGTCAGCAATGGTACTGTCGTACGCGGTATTGTGGCTGTCACCTTCTGCATGCTCACGCCTGTCACGTCGTACGGCACGTCGTGAATATGCAGGCCGAGACCATATTTGACAGCGTAGACCGTCGCAACGATCAAGCCCATGTATAAGACCTGGGGAGGGAGTCAGACGGCCGATTGGAGATCCGTGATCTTGAACACCGTGACGACTTACGAAGCCGACGGCGACAGCTAGGTCGTCATAGCCAAGCTTGGAAAACCTCCACCTGCTGTACAGACGAAGGCAGATCGCCAGGAAGGCGACCGGCGCAAAGCCGCCCATAAACCCGTAGATCACATTGTCACGGCTCTCGGCGCCCTCGGGGCCCTAGACAGCCTTGGTCAGTCGACTCTTCTTAGGCATGTACGACGGGTCGACGTAGGCGGTGTCGTAGGTAGCAAAGTCTTCAACATACCGGGCCAAAACCTCTTTCGACCAGCAATCTGGAGATCAATGGCATAGAGAACATAAATATCGCTACGCAATGCTGCGGATAGCTAGGAGCATAACAGTGTAGTTCGGATGGACGGAGAGAGAACGGGCCACCGAAAAGGAGACCTTGGGCCAAGTCGAGGGCACATTACACTTAAAGCTTATGTTAATAAATCTTACAGACGAGTCGCAAGGAAGACTGCGTGTGGTTGTTGTGTAGTAGCATTTCGCAACAAGTTGGTGTGTCACCCTTGAGTAGAGCCACAATTGCTCCATGTCTGGGGATCGTGGTCACCGGTGTCAAATAGGCTGCATGCCAAGTCTTAACCACCCTTCCAGTGCGGCTCGGTGAGAGCTGCCGCTCGCGGTCAAAGCGCTCCCGGGACAAAAGGTGGCACAGAGAACCGTTAGACAAACTCGAGGGGGAAGGAAACCGAGAGATCGACAGACAGAGGATTTTCAAATGAGCCGTCTATCGTCGCGATAGACACGGCACGACATATTGGGATGCGTCAAGTGAGCTACGTTCCACGTCTGTGAGCATGCATAGCTCAGATACACTCCTGACGTGTGATGCCAAGACTTGCACCATGGCGCAACACGTTATCCAGCCTCAACAATCCCGTCTAGCTTCCCGTCCGACTTGCCCTGTGTTATTCGGTAGGCTAATGCGGAATGCAACGACGTGAAGAACGAGATCTCCCAGATCGTAGACTTATTAGACTGTCGTACCCTGGAACGTTGTCCATGTTCCCCGGCGGATCTCCCGTCCTATCACTTGTCATTAGCGATCGAACTGAGATTCAAGCGGAGTAGAACATCGAGCCGATGTGCCAGATCACACTAACCACTACGGAAACCACCCTCAGATGTTGCCAAGAACCTCCACTGGCACCCACCTGCACGGCACGGCCCTCGACCGAGGGGAGAAGGTTGCCATTGGTGCATTGCGATATTTGGAGACTCATGGTAGTCGCATGGTGGTACTCCGTAATGTGGGGGAGAACCGGAGAATCACTCCCCGGATGCAGCGATGGCTTCCGTCGACTCTCTTCCTTTTAAGTCCTCATGTCCTTCCAGATCCTGCTACCTCCCCCGGCTGCCCATCCAAAATTAGCGACAGAGATGCCTTGATGGCATAAGCGTCCCCTGAGAAGTTATTATATTTGAGCTGCAAGGTCTGCATTAGGTAAGGATGCCGGCCTCAAATAGAATAGACGCCGGCAGCTAGTGGCTCGCTTGACATCTCCAGGTTGCGTTTACTGCTCCCTCATATAAACCAAATGTAGTCAGCTGTTTTAACTGCGCTGAGAGGAAGTCGTTCAACTCCATCTCTCATAGGAGGCACAACCATCTCCTCACCGAAAACCAGCGGTACAGACCAGGTTGTGCCTTTTGCTCTCCCGGATACTCCAACGGCGGCCTTCAACCTGACATCGTCATCGCCAATTGGTGTTTTAGCCGTGTGTTGTGTATGTGCGCACTGACACCCGCGTTGATTAATTGCCCACAAGCACAGACAACGCCTCAGACACAGACAGCGTTCGTGAGTGGGACGAAGGGTAGTCCATACACAGGTCAACAATCCATTCCTCGCGAGCCAATCTTTGGAGTTCCTCGCCCTCCATCGACGGGAAGTGCTGCCCGATCACAATGTTGTCGGCATTGTCAGGCCCTAGCGTGCTCACTCTCCTGGCACTTTGCGGCACGGCGTTAGCAACCAGGTTGCCTTCTAGCGCCTTTGCAGTTGCCCCGGGTGATGCCACCTACGATTATGTCGGTGAGTCGAGATATTCGCCCGACAATCAAGCTCACCAAGTCCGTGCTGCGTTCTTGGGCTAACCATTGGTCTCAGTCGTCGGGGGTGGCACGGCAGGACTCGCCGTTGCGGCTCGACTGGCCGCTTCAGGGGCTTCAGTCGGCGTCGTCGAAGCTGGCGGTGCGTATGAGCTGGATAACGGCAACCAGAGCGTCGTACCCGGCTATGCCTTCTCGCAACCGGCTCTAGCCCCCGTAGAGGTGTTCCCTCCGCGGCCGCTGGTCGACTGGTCCCTGGTCTCCCAGCCCCAGACCGGCGCCGCCGGCCGCCGAGTCCACTATGCTGCCGGTAAGACGCTTGGCGGCACCTCGGCGCTCAACACCTTGGCGTACAACCGCGGCACCAAGGGGTCGTACCAGAAATGGGTGACGCTGGTCGGCAGCACCGCTTACACCTGGGACAACTTCCTCAAGTACTTCATCAAGTCGAGCGAGCTGACGCCGCCCGATTTCGCCAAGCGCAACACGCCAAACGCCACCTTCACCTACGACGCCTCCGTCTGGTGCACGGGGAAGAACTGCGGGCCGCTGCAGGTCTCGTACTCCAACTGGGTCGACCCGAGCCACACCTGGTTCGCCGCCGGTCTCAAGTCCATCGGCCTCAACACCAGCACCGTCGGCCACAACAGCGGAGTCCTCCAGGGTGGGGCGTACACGACCGAAACCATCGACCCCAACGACCCCTGGTTCGGCACGGCCACGCGCTCTTCCTCGGAGAGCAGCTACCTCCGCTGGGCCGTCGCGAACACCCAGCTGATGGTCCACTACCGCACCATGGCCACCAAGATCCTCTTCACCTCTGCCAGGGCGACCGGCGTGTCTGTTTCGACGGAGGGCTACCCCTACACCCTGACGGCCAAGAAGGAAGTCATCCTCTCGGCCGGAACATTCCGCTCGCCGCAGCTCCTCATGGTATCCGGCATCGGACCATCGGCCAAGCTGTCGTCCCTCGGCATCCCCGTCGTCTCGGACCTCGCAGGCGTAGGCCAGAACCTCCAAGACCAGATCTTCTTCTCCGTCCAGAACGGCATGGACACGCCCTCCAGCCCCAGCATCCTCTCCGACCCGGCGCAGGAGCCGGCCGCCCTGCGGGCGTACCTGGCCGACGCCGCGGGGCCGTACAGCTCGGCGGGCGGCTACATCGCCTTCGAGAAGCTCCCGAACTCCTCGCGCGCGGCCCTCTCGGCGCGCACCCGGGCCCTCCTGGGCGCCCTGCCCGCCGACGTGCCGGAGGTGGAATACCTAGCCGGTTCCTTCGCGGGCGGCTCCGGCGTTGGCGCGGTGACGGTAGGCGACCTGTCCGCGGCGATCCTCAACCCCTTCTCGCGGGGCAACGTGACCATCTCCAGCGCGGACGTCGGCACTCCGCCCCTCGTCGACATGGGCTGGCTGACCGACCCGGCCGACGCCGAGGTCGCGGTGGCGGCTCTTAAACGCCTGCGGCAGGCGTGGGCGGCGCCGGCCATGGCGGCGGTCAAGGTCGGGCCCGAGGTGCGGCCCGGCGCGGCGGTGGCGACGGACGCGCAGGTGCTGCAGTGGATCCGCGAGAACGCCATCCAGATATGGCACGCGTGCGGGACCTGCGCGATGGGCGGCAGCGCCGCGGCGGGCGCGGTGGTGGGGCCGACGGCCAAGGTGTTTGGGGTTGCCGGGCTGAGGGTGGTGGACGCGAGTGTCATTCCGTTTGCGCTGCCGGGCCATCCGCAGGCGACGGTCTACGCGCTCGCGGAGAAGATTGCGGATGATATCCTTGGCGGGAGGTAGATCGCTGATCTTGGGCGTCGTAATTCTTTACTCCGGAGCCGTGGTTGATAACTGTTACTGTCAATCTGGTTTGGAGCCCGTGGTCGTTGATTGTAGCATACATAGTTCCTGTGGATATATTATGCCGTCTGCAACGGTTGGCAAACTTCACTCGGAGCATCTCCACCTTGTTCTGTGCACTTCTCTCTCCGCTGAAATATTCGTCTATCTTAATGTTTGCAGCATATTGTCGGCGGAGACAAGGAAACGAGAGATATTGGGTGCTCGGGTGGCTGGGGAAGATGTCCACTCGTGTTTCCTCTCCGCCCTGATGGACGCTTCCTCGCCACTCCCCATTTATTGCTAGTCGAGATCACAAGTTACCTGCGTTGACGGGGGACACTTCAATCTTGTACATTTATGCTCCAGTCCATCACTGGCGATGAAGTCTGTTACATGACATGAACAGTCTTGACTTGTCACAGGCTAGGCGATCAACGGTACCTTACCGCATGTTCATGCTAAGAAGCGGCGCTTCCTTCTGGCATCCCTAGCCATGTGTGCGGTATAACAACTCCAACTCTATCGAGCCCACGACGCCAGTCGGGTCGGATGAGTCCGACTAGCAACTCGATTATAGATCCATGACGAAGCAGAAATGTCAATCCATGTCTTTCTGAGGCTCTTGGCTACCAGATATTGACGGGCTGAAAGGCATCCCCGCCGCAGTGCATCATTGAAGAACAAACCTTGGAATCCTCGAGTGCTGTTCGAACGTCAAGACTAAAGTGAGAGAACTTCCAGGTGGCCTCACAGTCAGGGATCACTCGATCCGGCAGGTAAGCCCAGTTCAATACAAACAAGAGGTACCAATATGACAAGCCGTCGGAGTGTGTGAAACAGAACCACAAGATGCCATATTTGATGCTGGCACAGACGTGAGGGATTGTTTGGCACAATGGCGCAGAAGGTCGTCGACGACCAGGCAAGTTCCTGTAATCGAGTTAGCTCGAGCTTTGCACCTCAATGAAGTAGAGTAGCGTGATTGTCCGAGACATGTCTTCAGGATGTTTGTTGGTTTCATAGCATAAATGCTCAATCCCGTCTTGAAACATATTTTGACAAATTTATCATCATTTCGACTCGGTGAAAAATGCAAAAGCAGAATAAGGGAAGTTTTAGCATACCTGGAGAGACTATAGACAGTCGGTGTGTCTATATCGTATCACATTTCGTTGCTGATGAACGAAAGAAAGTGTGAAATGGGTTGGAAGTCGATCCGAAAGCTTCGCAGCGAAGTTTTGTTAACATTGCAAAGTGGAGCCGAGCCGCCTAGCTCAGTTTGATGGCCAACACCCCAGCCAATGGGAAGATCGTTTAGGTGGCCCAAGCTCCTCAGGCACAGCCTCGGCGCCACAGCCGCGCAACCAGGAATAACAACCAGCTTCATCATCTCATGATCATGACTGTCAAACGACACACTTGCTGGATCAACTGAGAAACCAAACATGGCCTTGTCAAAGGCATTAAGGCTCATCTGCAGCGTCGCTGCTCTACTCCACTACTCTCTGGCCGCACCATCGCGACAGCAGGCGCTGGAAGACGATGACGACACACCCTTGCCACTGGTAATCTGGCACGGTACGTCTCCCCCAACTAACCACCTCTCTCGGCCTTACCCTTTCCACATACTGACACTCCTCCCCCTCCAGGTCTAGGCGACACCTTCGCGAACCCGGGACTCCGCGACGTCGCGGCCCTCGCCGAGGCCGTCAACCCGGGCACGCTCGTCTACACGATCAAGCTCGCCGACGACGCCAACGGCGACCGGTCCGCCACCTTCCTCGGCAACGTTACCGAGCAGGTGGACCGCGTCTGCGCCGAGCTGGCCTCGCACCCGATCCTGTCCACGGCTCCCGCCGTCGACGCGCTCGGCTTCAGCCAGGGCGGGCAGTTCCTCCGCGCGTACGTGCAGCGGTGCAACAGCCCCCCCGTGCGCAGCCTCGTCACCTTCGGCGCGCAGCACAACGGCATCGTCGACTTCCGCAAGTGCCCCGACGGCGACTGGCTGTGCAAGGGCGCCATGGCGCTGCTGCGCGGCAACACGTGGAGCGACTTTGTGCAGGGTCGCCTCGTGCCGGCGCAGTACTACCGCAACCCGGGCGCGGACGAGTACCAGAAGTACCTGGAGCACTCCAACTTCCTGGCGGATATCAACAACGAGCGGGTGCTGAAGAACAAGACGTACGTGGAGAACCTGGCCCGGCTGGAGAACTTCGTCATGTACATGTTCGATAACGACACGACGGTCATCCCCAAGGAGAGCGCGTGGTTCGAGGAGGTCAACGGGACGGAGATGACGCCGCTGCGGGCGAGGAAGATGTATAGGGAGGACTGGATCGGGCTGAGGGAGCTGGATCGGAAGGGGGGGCTGAGGTTCCATACTACGCCGGGGGAGCACATGCAGATTGACGAGGAGGTGCTCAAGGAAGCGTTCAAGGAGTACTATGGCCCGTTGAAGAAGGAGAGTGCGCAGGGGTACGCTCGATTGGGCGACGACGACCTCTGAGGTCTCTTCTTCTGCTTTTTATGAGAGGCTGTATAACAGATGGATTTGGATGTTTTATGCAATGGTTTTTGATTCGTGCTTCTTCATGGGTTGGGAGTGTCGACCTTTGCAAGAACCTATCTGTGCGCTCGGAAGGTCCAGACCAAGTCTTCAAGGGGAGTGTGACCTGGCGCCGGATCTTTGCGGGCTGTTGAAAAACGTCGAAGGAAAAGTATTGCAACCGCGTTTGGCATTCGTTGTTCGTCGCTCCCATGGCCATCAACTGACTTCGGGGAGCCTATCTTACCTAGGTACCTAGGTAGTACTGTTGTGGTTCTTGAATTCATGACGGGCCCTGGTGTTTTAGACTCTACATCTCTACCTGAGGCTCTGGTATTCTCGAGCTCAACGACGTGATGAACATGTTGGGTAGAGGCAGGACCACGAACAGAAAATGTCTCGATCCAAGAATCTTGATTCCAAGGTGTTCCTTTGCAGGAATCATCATGTCTTTGGGCGGCTAAATTTCGCAGCGTCTCGTCATTTGACTGGCCTCCGCCAAATGCAATGCAGCGCGCTACAGACATTTCGGACCGTCACTAAGTTATCTTAACCTGGAAGGCAGGTGGGGTTGAACCTCAAGACGCGACTTCCCTGAGACTGGAGGCTGGGCGGGAGATGAAAGTTTTGCTGGACACGTGCATTTTCGCAGGTACCCGAGGCACTTCAATACGCAGGTAAGGTACTTGTGCATTGCAGGACATTGCGGGACAATCGATGCAAAACATTTGAGCAAGATCAATTGAAGGAAGTGCAGTTGCAAAAATGACTTCTCTGCTGCTTGTACGTCATAAGCTTGCACTATGTAGATACATGCATAAAATATACGAATATGTCTGGCACTATTCTTCGCGATCAGGGCGGTGAAGAGCAGCGACGAGGGGCTGGACGACCGCTGAGTGGCTGCAAGCTGGTCTCAGAAGCACAGGCCCTCCTCTCCTCCTCTCCGCCCTGCACAGGCCTTGACGCCAGCCAAAACGCCAACGCGATGCGAGCTGGCCGTGTAAACCGCGTCGTCGTCTCGCTTCCCACTGCGGGCCCCCAATGGGCACATGGCCCGACTTCGACACGCTTTCTCTCCCTCTCTCTCTTTAAATAACCAAAAATCCCCCACGCCACCGAGCTCACCGTCGGGCCTGTCTTTTCGTGGCCTGCAATTCTGGAATACCGAGCTCTTGTATCGTCTTTCGCATCTTTGTTTATTATCACTTGACCACGGTGCTCTCTCTCTCTCTCACCGTCTCTCCCTGTATACGTGCTTTTCCTATACTGTTGCTCGACTTGCTATCGGGGGAAAGGGGACACCAATCTGACGCGCGTTGAAAGTTGTGACGCGAGATATATCTCTCTGTCTGACCAATTCCGAACTTTAACTTCACACAAGAACATCTGTCATGAGAGTTCTCTGACGGCACGCCAAACCCATGGAATCCCCTCTACCCTCCTCTCCCTCGGGAGCAGCAGCAGCCAAGGCAAAGCCGCTTGAGCCCTCGCTGCCCTCTACGGCCGGCGTCAAGCGGCCGGCTCCTTCTCTGCTGCCGGCCTTCGAGCCCCTCTCTTCCTCTCCGGGTCTCCCACGACCAGCCAAGCGCCAGGCCCTCTCCAACGCCTACACCAAGTACCCGACTCCGGTACCGACCTCCAGCACGGGCATCCTCTCCTCCAGCCCGCCGCGCCTCGGTCCCTCGCGGCCCTCCACCCTGCAGCGGACCCTCTCGAGCGTGTCCGAGCGCGCGCCCCTCTCCGCCGTGCCGTCCGTCGAGCTCGACCCCAACGGCGAGACCATCCTCATGGGCCGCTCCAGCAACAGCAGCCACTTCCAGCTGTCCGCCAACCGGCTGATCAGCCGCGTGCACGTCAAGGCGCGCTACGTCCCCGCCGCCGCCCCGCTCGAGGCGAACAAGGTCGAGATCGTCTGCAACGGCTGGAACGGCCTGAAGCTGCACTGCCAGGGCCGCACCTGGGACCTCGGCAAGGGCGACACCTTCACCTCCGAGACCGAGGGCGCCGAGCTCATGATCGACGTCCAGGACGCCCGCGTGCTCGTCCAGTGGCCTAAGGACAACAGGGGCGGCGACCACGCCGACAGGGACAGGGGCAACCTGACCGACTCGTCGTGGGACGACTCGCCGCGCTCCGTCGCCAGGGGCGGAGAGGACCGCTCGGCGGCGCTGCACGGCAGTCCGCTGCGGAGGACCACCCGGATCGAGAGCCCCGTGTCCCCGACGCCGGCCAACGTGTCGAGCGGTAGCCTGCGCGGTCTGCTGCCCGACAGCGGCACCAGCGACCAGGGCTCCGCCGTGCACATCTACGAGGACGAGGACGAGGCCGACGAGCAAGAACTCCCCAAGCTGACGGGCCTCGTCAACCCCAACACCAGCATGGCCATGACGGAGGCCACCAACAGCTTCTCGAGCGACCTGAGCGACCCCCTGTCGGACGCCGAGAACGACCCGGACGAGGAGAACGACCCGATCGTGCACTCCTTCGGCCCCTTCGGCGCGAACCTCAACAGCCGCCTGGCCTCCATCACCGCCGCCTCCCCACCTAAGCGGGCTCGCGTCTTCCGCGGCGCGGCGGCGGCGGCAGACGACTCCTCCCCACTCCGCTCCGGAGCGAGCACCGCCGCCCTGCAACCGTCAAAGTCCAACTCCCCGCACGCGAGCCCTAAGACAGCGGCGCCCCCACCGTCCCGCCACCGAGCCGCCGAAGCAGCAGCCGCCGCCGAAGCAGCCTCGGAGGCAGCCGCCGTGGCCGCCTGCCTGGCCAACGTGGACGTGCCCGCCGTGACCAACCACGTCATCAACCAGCTCGCCTTCTCGCGGCTGTCGTCCAACCCGCTGACGGGGATCCTCAACAACCTGCCCGCGGAGGAGAAGCTTCGCGGCGGCGGGTTGACGAAGGAGGCGCTGCGGGCCGTGATCGAGGCGACTCCCTGCGTGGGCGTGATACCGCGGCAGGGCAAGGACGCGGCCGGAAAGCCGCTCGAGAGCGAGTACTACTACATCCCCGAGATGGACGCCGACGAGCACCGCCGGCTGGCGGTCACGGACGGGCTGAGGAAGCCGAGTCTTAGGAACTGTCGGAAGCAGCACAAGGTGAGAAGACCCCGAGTTTCGTGATTTAGCTCTCGGATGTCAAATCGACCCGAGGTTGTGTGTTGTGGTTGAGAGTGCTAATGTGGATCTTGTAGCAATACTATTGGAAGCGGCCGAGGACGCCATGAGGTGTTGAAGTGTTATTGCCATCTCGAGTATGATGTGTTGAAGTGACGAGGATCGAGAGAGCTGAGAAAATGGTGTCGAGAGAAGGAGCATACCCGTTTGTTTCACGTTTGTCTATATTCAGTGCCACTATTGTCCGTGTCTGCGTCTATTGTTCCGCTGTTTACTATTCAAATTATATTTTTGTTGTTGGGACCCTGCATAGCGGACGGCGTCATCTCTGCGCTTCTCCTCGGTGGAGGTCAACCTGGTTGCGTGCGGAACCGAAATCATTACCCTTGCGTTTAGTCTAGACGCAGGGTCATCTCTGTTCTGCTTTTCCTTATTCGCACGAGTGGAAAGGGATGTTTATGGTATTTTGTCTGTCATAGCAAGGTACTGGTAACACCGGGTTGGGTGGTCTGCTGTTAGCTGAAGTTTAGTGTTAACAACTCTTTCTGCAATACTACTGCGTCTTTCAAGTGTGGTCTATCTAAGGGAAGAAGAAACCGGGACCCAAGAAAAAAAAGAAAAAAAAGAGAAGCCACAAAAAAGGAGTAGCTGCGCTCCGTTTCGATCGGAGGACCTCCGGGTTATGAGCCCGGCTATTGTTTGTTGTCAGTACGACGGGTACCCATGAATCGGGGGACATTTGAGAACTTACCGCGCTTCCACTGCGCCACGCAGCTTGGGATTGTTGAGGGAAATCGTGCGGTATTTTTCGCTGTGGACCAAGAGGTCTGACTCTGTGGGTTGGTGCACGGGGGCAGCTCTCCCATTGTACTCGGCCGGGTCCACTAACAGTAAGTCACTGACTCGAGTGATGCTTTGTCTAACACTGCCTCTCACCAGGTTCGATCCTACGAGACTACAAGATTCTGGAGGGTGTAGCCGGGCAGGGCTTGTCATGCATTTTTTTCTTGTAGATTCACTCGTACAAATCAGGCACCTCATGCACACGGTACATGTAAGTCTACATCTACGCAAACAACATACTGGTTATTGGCACATCAATATCCCTCAATGTCACGGGCAGTCTTCATCTTCCTCTCCCAAAGCAGCAGACTGGCCAGCCAGACGACGGCGCTGAAGTACAGCATGACGCGGAACTGCTCGTTAAAGGCATCATTGTAGGCGAGCCGCACCGCGTCCCTCTGCGCTTCTGGGAGTTTGGCAATGTATAGCAATGAGTTTGAGATCTCCTGGATCTGCGAAGGGCTCAAGATGGCCGGAAGACGTGATGAGAGAGAGTGGTTCAGGACGGTAGCGCTGTACAGGCGACGTGTTAGGAGCTAGGAGTGGCTGGACGGGAGGGGTGCGAGGGACTTGCCTGATAGCAAGCCCGATAGTACCTCCCAGCACACGGATCTGGGTAATGGACGATATCCCGACGGCTACTTCCTGTCAGCCAAGGTACGAGTCGTGGAGTTGCACGTGCTTACCCATGTCGGCCCTCTCAACGACAAAAGGCACATACACGATAAGCATGATCAAGGTCATGCCGAAGGAGAAGCCCATTATCACCTCGAACCCGTACATCATCTTGTCGTCGCCCACACCGGCCGAGCTCGCGAGCCCGAGACCCAGCAGCTGCAGCGACGCGCCCGCCAGGAGCATGTAGAAAGGCGGCACGTTGCCCTTGCTGACGAGCTGGCCAGCCAAGGTGGTAGCGAGGGGCGAGCTCAGCAGTAGGGGCAGTAGGTGGATGCCTGCCTGGAAGGGTGTGCTTCCGCTGACGGCCTGGAAGCGCTGCGGCAGGTTGATCAGGACCGTCATGAAGGGTGGACCTGTGAGAAGGCCGACTCTGGCGGGATTGACGCTGTCAGTTTGGGATAGTGACGCTGGATGACTGGGGGGACTTACAGCGCCATTCCGACAAATTTCCGATCCTTCATCAGCCGGAGCGGGAACACGGGCTCCTGGACGAACCGCTCGTGCGCCACAATCTTCTCCCATACCACAAAGACAACGAGAAGGACGCCGCCAATGATCAGCGTGGCGAGCACCGCGGCGCTGCTCCACGGGTATCTGGCCCCTGCTTCCTCGAAGCCAAAGACGAGGAGGATCGAGGACGCTAGCAGGAGGAAAGCTCCGATGAGGTCCAGACGAGCGAGCGACATGAGCGTGAATTTGTCGTGCCACCGGCTGCGTGCCGTGGCGGCGGTTGCTTTGTAGGGGAAGTGGTTGGGAAGAAGGAAGGCGATCAGGCCGGTGGCTATGGCTCCTGTCGGCGCACTGGATCGTAACCGTCAGTTTAACCCCTTGGGATGCATGGAGAGGAGCTGTACTTGAGGAGGAACACCCATCGCCAGGAGGAATGGTCGTGGCCATTGATCACGCCGCCGAGCACGGGGCCAAGCACCGAGCTGAGGACGAAGACGACGGAGGTGACGGCGACGTAGGTCCCCCATTGGCTCGAGGGCACCATCTCCGGGTTCATGACGGTTACCATGGCGTATATACCCGAGGCGCCCATGCCCTGGAAGGCACGGAAGATGATCCTGTGGTTGCACACGGTCAGCCGAGATTGCACATTCGGAATTGGGCAAGTCCGGAGAGTCATTTACAGCTGCAGCAGGGACGATATGGACCCGCAAACAATGGAAAAGACGGTGAACAGCCCAACTGCCAGAAGCAGCATGGGTTTCCGTCCCAGGACATCGCTAAACTTGGCGTAGATGACCAGGAAGCCGGTGTAGGTGAGCAGGTACGAGGTCACGACCCAGTCGCGCTCGTCGAAGCCGCCTAGCGCGTCAGTGATGGAGACAAGCGAAGTGCTGACGATGGTCGTTTCCAATGTGGAGAGGAAGAGCGAGAGACAGAGACTATGCTGGCAAGTCAGTATGCTCTCTGGACGTGTCCGAGACAGGAGGGAAGGTCGGAAGGACAGACGCGAATGTGAGCACATAGAGCCGCCAGCCGGTCATGTACAGCCTCTCCGGACCGGGGTCTGGGACAGTAGCGGCGGCAGCAGCATCTTCAACATCGAAAGGAACGACAGACGGTTGGATCGGGGGGCAGTCTGCGCTGCCGTGGTGGCTTGTGTCTTGGTGTGGCACGTTTGTCCCCGGATCCCCTCCCGAACTTGTGTCGCCAGCCGGCGGTTTGTGTTCGAGGACTGCACTCATGGCATATAAATCTCAGCCAAAGACGTCATGTTTGTAAACTCTAACAAGGCTTTTTGTATGTGTTGTTGGCGGAAGCGGTGGAACATGGATAAGTCCTTCGTATTTGGTCATGGTGTGGAACAGGTCTCATCTACAGTAGTGCAAGGTGTCCTGAAGTTTTGGAGCCGCAGCGATCCCCAGCCGAATCGGACTTGGCGACAGCGGTCATCCACAGTCCACTTTCCATCAACAACAATGTCTTTGTCCGCGCCACTCCCAACAACAGAAGAGAAATGCATAGCAAATTGACGCTAAAAGATATGTTTGTCGAGTTGTTGGTCCTCGATTCAACCCTATTACATCCCAAGCATCATGTGCACGAAACACGAAAAGTACGGCTGGTGTTAGGCTCTTCCTACCAGTCTTCCTGTCAGGCGTCACGGTATGTTGTGGTTGGCGCCAGGCTTTCACACCGTAGGTGTCGCACAGATGGCGCAATTTCTTGTAAATCCTCTCCCCATCCAGCGAGTGGGTGGTCTCCTCTCAGTCTTCCTCTCGGTCTCCCAGCCAGTCCTCCTCACGGGAACATCCCTCCAGTGATACGCTTGTGGCTAGGCTTGCTCGTTAGCACGTTCCTCGTTATATTGACTTTGGTTCGTGAAAATTAGTGTCATTATGCCATCAGCCATCAGCCAGTTCCCTGAACATGAATAAATTATAACTCTACCCTCTGCTGGGCTCTTCCCACCTCCTCTTCCCTCCTGTATCTTTATCCTCCCCCCCGAGTTGCTGCACCTCGTCAAACCCTCTCTTTCGCCCTCTTGATTGCTCAGAAACATCCCCCGATACCCTTTGCTGAATTGCTCTTTCCAGAGCCGCGAGAACAAGTAACCTATCCGGTGATTCATCTTCGAAGATGGCCCGTAGGGCCTCGGGGACCAAGACGTAGCCTCTCTCGCAAATTGGGCGTCGAGTTAATAGGGCCATCGAATCAATCGCCCTCTGCATCTCATGCGGAACCTCTCCTATCAAGCATTTGAAAGGATCAGCACCGTTATCGAGGAACAATTTCGCAGTAGCCGCGAAGAGAGTTGTGTTCTCGCGCTCGTCCATGGATTTAAATACCGTCGTTGGGATCTGCATCGAGATATACATATGCGCGAGTAGTTTCGCCCATAGCTCCTGGGTAACGAGATCTGAGAGCTCACTGGTCTTGTTGCAGGGCCGTTCGGTTCCGAACACCATTGGAAGGAAGTCTCCCACCAACTCTGTCGGACTCGTATTCGACACAAGAACAAGACTGACGAGATGTCCGAAGCGATTGGGATCCGTGAGGCCATTGTATGGAGTATTGCTCTCCGGGAGACAGTCGTGTAAGCGGGCTCCATGCCTGCATAGACTGGTACAAATCCGAAGCCAAGATCGGCGAACCTCTGGCCCCAGCTTACGACACTCTCTGATTGGAACACTTTCGGCAAGTTCCGATAGAATCGACTTCCCATTGCATAGCGAACGTCCACTGGCTCCGGCGTTCAGAAGTGCTGATACAATGTCGGCACTGGCCTTCGCCAAGCCGACTGTTAACCCGCGCATGCCCCACATTTTCCAGGGCATTAGCGCATATGACAGTGCTGACGCTCCTTCCGTCTCCAACAGTTTGGTACGTGTGTTCAGTTTGTGTAATACGTACGGAGTGAGTGCGAGTTCGATGGCTCTGCCAAAAAGAGTTCCAGCAGTAGCAGCATACACTTCCTTTTGAATGATAGTATCCTGGTATGAAGGCAGCATGTGGTAGATCACCGTATTCATCTGCTCGACCAGAGGGATTTGATCCGGGCCCAAATTACGGGCACAGATGAGAAAGGTGTCTAGCAGGTGCATGTTCAACCGTTCGGGATATTTCCCGGCATCTCGTGAAGCCATGCCCTCCGTGAGCGCCATAGATCCAGGGTAGAACGATTCCTGGGAGATGAAAGCCTTACAGATGTGTCTGAATGGATTGAAGTCGGGTTCGCAGTGGGATCCCAGGAGATCTTGCATATCTCGCGTCGCAAGGAAGTCGCGTATCGTGCGGTGGAGGAAGCTGACGGTCTTGCATCCAGGTTCGCCAGTCGTTTCAAGAAGGCCTTTGTATCTCCCGTTCAGTGCACGGCACATACGGTCCTCTTCGATGGTTGCTACCGCATGTCTGATATCATCGTAGGGAAGACCGTGTGGAAGTGGGATCCTGTCATGTTCTTCGTCCAGGAATGAATAAAGGAGTAACGGGAGAGGAGGGGCGTTCATGGCCACTTGAAATGTGTGGGCCATTCGACGTCGGTAAACTTTGTCCACCGACTTGATAATTCGTTCGAAAAAGGCTTCGAGGTCAGTCGGAAGCTCTCGCAGCCGGGCTTGCAAAAGGGTGAGAGGATCTCCGTTTACAATGCCGCCTCTTAGTGACCGCACAACAAGGAAAACCCAAAGAAACACCCCTTGAGCCCGAAGTACGATTTCGGACACCAGCTCTTCGATGATATGCTGCGGGTCCAGTTTGCCAAAGTATAGTGCCTGGAGTTGGAGCAACATGTCTCTGGCGTAGCTTGCAATGTCGTCCCTGGTGAGGTCTTGCAGGTACAGCTTGTTGGCTGCCACAGCGCCTAAAGCGTCCTCGAAACAGTTCCACGGCCTGCTCGAGACACAGAGCTTGATACCGTTCACTTTCGCAATAGTCTGGATGGTGCAAATGAGCTCGAGGTGATCACCATAATACTCATCGAGACCGTCAATGAAAATGCAAATCTTTGCCGAGCTGGAGGGGCATGAAACCACACGATCTAACCTGCCGATCGCCTCGAGGAGTTCCGGAAGCGTCCATCGGTCGTCTGCTAGCCCAAAGTCTGGGTGCGCGAATCGGTCTTCGATGATCTTGTCCCAGCGGCGAGGCATCAAGACGGGGATCCAATCTAGATGTGACTGCAAAATGTCGAAAAGAAATCGTCTTAGAAGCCCTTCTTGAGATTTGCCCATCTCAGAACCGGCAAGCCAAAAATAGTAGCCAGTTACCGTGAGATGGCTCCCCACCGCCCAAGAAGCAAGATACTCTCTCGTTTTATTATGACTCTGCAAGTATTTCATCAGAGTCGATTTTCCCGAGCCAGGCTTACCGGCGATCCAGTATATACCGGACCCGCTGGAGAGCCACTCCTTGAATTTCACGCCGGAACGGGGGTCGTCTGGTAGTGGTATCGACATGGACTGCTCAAGGATCCAGCTGAAAGTCTGTCTATGAGCTTCGGGTATTGACGAATGTCGGGCGTCCATTTCCATAAAGAAGAGGCTCCTGAGGATGGTGACGCTTGCGTGTAGTTGGGCCGTGGACTTTCCACAAGACTGGAGGTTTGCAAGCTCCAGATCCAAATTCTTCGAGTCTGTCCCGACGGCCGGTCCTAGATGTAGGGACTCCAGCAAGGTAATAAGAGGTTCAACTGCGGTTGCGGATACCTGCGACGCCGCAATGCCATCACATTGGCGCTGGATCTTTCGCACAACCCTTAAGAGATCCGTCTGCGCGATGCTGTTGAGAACCAGCGGAATAGCCCGGATGGACCTATGTCTACCAATCTAGCCATTGATATAACCTTACCTTATCTGGGAAACGACGTGGATTGACAACTGGCTTCTCAACTCCCCCAGCTGACTCTGCATCGCGCTGATCTTCGATCGCTGCCAGATCGAATCCAGGGCGTGTCGAAATGTCCTCCATTTTCGGTGCGAGCCGTCGCGGATTCTCAGCTGTTCTAGAACAGCCAGAAGCTCGCGACTGATGGCCTGTATCGATGTTGCGATAATGCAGATCTTGCCAGTGGTGCTCAGGGTTGCGCTGGCGTTGCTCGCATCTCTTTCGGCCAATATGAGCTTCTCACTTAAGTCATTTAGACTTTCCGCAACCAGTTCGAGTTCGAGGCTTTTTGTGCTGCTGCCCGAAACAGACCGGTAGGCCTGGTTCGCGTTGGAGATGAGAGCATGGACGTAGTCGACAAACTGAAGGACGTTGGCGGCAAGCCCGACAGCAGCAATCGCCTCCATTGTCACAGTGAGACTCGACCGCAGAAGGATAGACGAATAGTCTCAAACACTCCTACCGATATCTAGGAAGACATCAAAGCATCGGTCCAGTGTTGGAGATAGTATTTTTGGTAAGATGTGTCTCCACGTTTGAACGCAGGGCTCTGAGGCATTGGATACATGGCTGTGCCGCGCCGTCCCAAGTCAGCCTGACCGAAGTGCCCGGCGTGCATATATGCATGCGCACTCAAGATATCCAGAAAGAAGCCGCATCTTCATGCCAAGGCAGACAGACAGGTTTACCAAACGCTACATGATTCTACTTGGTAAATCTACACCTAACCCTAACCCTGTGAATACACTTGTCCTACCTGAGAAATGATGAAGTCTACTCCTAACCCACAACTCCACGAGTTCAGTAGTCGAAAAACCACGATCGTCCGAGGGTGAGCAGTAGACGGTCATCCCACTGGACAGACCTGGAAGATGTCTTGAAGTAGAGATGCGATCTCCTTAGCATCCGCAGCATAGATATCGCTCGCCCTGGATTCGTGAACTTAGGTTTAGGCACTCGGAGGGGGCCACCACGCGGTACCGGTTGTCCGCATTCTGGACGAAGATCAGGGAACGATCGTCAAACCCTCCTCTATTGACGTGTGAGCAGCCCATCAAAGCGTCCATAACACTCGGATCTTGGCTACCTCATTGCCTCGGCGACTGTAGATCCGGCCGTAGTTGTCGACTATTCGTATAGGGGGCTCGATATCCCTCCTCATATCCGTCGCCAAATTGTACGTAGTAAAGGATGTCGATGTAAAACTACGCCTCGTCTTGCGAGCCAACGGCTAGGTTTCGCTTCAAATGCTCCATATCCCGAGGTTGTCATCGCTCGGAGTGTTTCCACCAAGATAGAGAAAAGGGAAGTCTTCATCTTCTTCCATGAGAGCCGAAGACTTCTGCTGAGGATTGCGAACAGGCGGGTATGTCTCACCGAGCCCTCTTTCTTCATGTTATAGGTGACCTCGATGGCCTTCAACTCCTTGAGGACTGTGGTATTGTCGACCACCGAGTCCTTATCCGATTCCCGAGGACCGCTAGTGGTGGCTGATATCTGCTTGAGATAATGCTGGTCTGTGGTATCCGGCGTCTTCGCCAGCTGCTTGGCCTCGGCCTGCTTGGTCTGGAGTAGCTTGTCCGAGGCCTGTTTTGACCTGCAGGCCAAGGTTAACTGGTCTCCGCAGCTGGCCGTCCAGCCTCTAGGGTGCTTGGCGTGGGTGTCGACAACTGTTCTCGCGATCTCGGCCTCTTTTCTTATCGCCACCCTTGGTTCCGACGATTGGGCGGGCGAAGTCGGTCGGGCCGGAGTTGGGTCGTGTTGTCGCCTTCGCCGGGGGCTGCTACGGACTACTTATTAGCGCGACTTGGTCAACTCTTCGACCTAGTCCTCGGTCTTCCACTCGAGTACGAAGGGGTCCTAAACCTGCTTTTTATTCTTGACAAACAAGAGTCCCTGCAGGGTGGTGGTCTTTAGCGCTACCTGTATAGTTGTGTAAGGTCATCATCCGCGATGTAGGCACCTACGATTACTGCAGGTAGCAATGGGGTTGTAGATGACAGGGTAGCAATTCCTGAATCCCACAAGGGTGTCGGCCTGCATGTGGTTTTTGCCGTCCTTGAGATGCCCTGGTAGCACTGACGCCTTGCTGACAATGGTTATCATGGCCAAAATGGAGGTATCCAAGTCAGTCGAATCTGCTACGGGCGGCGACGACATGGCATTCGATGATGACGATGCATGCAAGACACATAGACGCAGGACCGTAGAGGTACCTACCAGGTCAAGCTAAGCCGTACACAGAGGGCGCATCAACCTGGAGTCATCGAAAATAAGCCCGCATCTATTGGAGATGCAATTAGGTAGTTGTTCAGAATACTGACAGTTAGGCCGCTGCAATTGAAGTGTTCAACATTCTACAGTGTCACAAGGACAGATGATTTATGTTTCACGGGACCGGTCGCTACATCAGTGGCTGATGACGACTGCTGCATAAACTGCAGGCTCAAAGTCTGCCGCAAAGTCCGGTACGTAGGTGCTTCGCAGGGCCGCCACCGAGGACTGTCGGCCGAACTACGTAATGACCAAGAGCCAAAGAAATACTCAGGCTATACCAAAAATATATCGCTAAATGTGGTAGCTAAGCTGCCGTTAAGAGAGGCCAAAAGTAGACTATATCCCGTAACATTTCACCCTAGAATCCAGGTCTGACTCTAACCGGCGAATGCACTGAGAACGACAACAGCTATCAAAGCTGTAATCTATGCTCAATCTTCTCTTATCAGAGTCTTACCAGAGTTCTAAGCACATTATTCTCCGTCTGAGCCGTCTGAGCCACCCTCTTCATGTTGAATAAAGGCTAGGAACTCCATGCCTTCCAAGTTAGTCCTTGGAATGAGTCATGGGCCCTGTGGAGGCATGGATTACAGGGGCATGGAAAATAAGAAGGAAGGCTCTCCCATCCGTGAGTGTGAGCGTGACTGCACGAGACTTTTCCCAACTCAACCTGGCGCGTAGTATGGCGAGAATGGTCATGTCTCCTCGCGCTATTGCTTACAAAGATGCTTACTGCAGCAGCGGCTGGTCGCGTGCCTCCAGTGAACTTTCATCCGTCATCCTAATATTTTATCAACATAGTCTTATTTACTGTTATCTCATGGTACGGCTACTGTCTCTGAGTTTCAGAGAAACCAGAAGTGTTGGCCGCCACGAGCAATGGCTAAGAAAGTAAGACTTTATGCAACCCTCAGTAAGAATCCATGTTCAGTCGTGTGAAAGTGCCGACCCTGGCTCCGAAAGTCATAGTTCTAGAGTAGGAGAATGGGATGCTATTTGGTTACCAGGGACTGAACAAACCATCTCATTTAGAACTAGCTACCTAGACTACTGGAAACGCCTACCGGCCAAGACTGTAAGAAATAAGGAGACGACAGCCCATGCATCGTAATGACGGACTGTGGTGCGTGCCTCAAGCCAACTTGAGCCATCCGGCCATGCGACCCTTAGAAGTATCAATCCTCCAGCATCCAAGGCCTAGCTAGCCAATCCTATAACAAGCCTATCCTAGAACACCATCTCGACGCTGACGGGGTCATTTTCCTTCAATTCATAGATACCCCGAACGGTAGCTCCAACGTCCTTGAGGATATGCCCAACGGGAGTGACAAAGTGGATGCCGTCAATGGAGCCTGTGTACGCTGTGTCCGCGTTGACGACCGGTCCAGGTTTTCCTTTTGTTCCCGGGAATTCGTTATGCATGCCACCAATGTACATACCCAATACTTTGCCTGTGTAGTCATACACCAGGCCGCCAGAGTCACCTGCCGTGCCAAAGGCAGCTTGACCGGTTGGGTCGCCGGCCCAGCGTGTGGAGTCAGGAGGGGCGATGACAAGTACGACCTTCCCCTGGACCACGTTGCTCTGTTTAGCGTACCGCATCCAGACGGTCGCCCCGACCCCCTCGTTGTTGATCCGGGCACTCGTCATTCCAGTGGTCCGGCTGCACATGAACACCACGCGCTTTTTTATGTACGCCTCATTGGGATACTCGTCCTCGACATTGCTATCCCGATCCTGCAGCTCTTCGAGTGTGACTGTACCGCCGGCAATGTCGAGAGCTCCGGCATAAGTGCAGCATCGTGTGAAGTACTCCCATGCTCTCTCACTGAGTGCCTGTTGTGATGAGTTCAGTTAGGAAGGAAGGTTCAGTATGTAAGAGCGTGCCTAAAGAGATATGGGTTACGACTTACACTCGAAAGACCGTCAAAGTCGTTCGTGAATCTCTCCGGATCCAGCTGGGCTAAGCCCCAGTCCATAATCCATCCATCATCCGATACCTTGATGCCAGAAGTGCAAAAGACCTCGCCAATCTTGGTCTGGAACGTCTTGATGATTTCAAGCTGTTCTTTCTTCTTCTCCACGCCAGAAAGAAGCGCCTGCAGGCTTCGCGTAGCGTTGGTATCACCAGCCTCGCTCTTGATTAGGTTCATCTTCATGTAGTTTGACTGCTCCGCTTGCTCGATTGCCTGCTCTAGATGGGCTTTCTAAACCTCAACATCACGTCCGCTCGGGCAATGAACGATAGCATCCGCGACGTTGCCCGAAGGCAGGATGGGGTCGCTGCGGTCTGAGACTGGTCAGCGGAATGAAATGGGAGAGATGAGGACACAGAGACTGACCGCTATACACGTGGCCAGCGCTCAAGACGAAGCGCTTGACCTGCTTCTTCTTATCTGAAGAGAAGTAGCTGATCTCGATGTAGCCGCCATGAGTGCCAGTGCCCGTGCATGCGCCATTGATTCCAATGCCAGTGCCAGGAAGTGGCTTCGCAGTAATGGCATCCTCAACAGCATAGCACGGCGCAGTGCAATCTTGCTCTCTTCGAGAACCACAGACGCTAGAGCAGTGGTAGAACATCCGGCCCTCGATGACTTCGATGGCTATGTCATGAAACTCGTTGATCCTAGTAATTGATATGTTAGCGACTCTAGACAGATGTAGAAGATAAGGAGTAGAGAAACCGACGAATAGATGTTTGCAAAGATTTGGTCCAGGAGCTCTTGCGCGTGATAGGGCTCCATTGAACCCGGCTCGACGAAGATGAGGATGGTGAGGGGACAACCAGCTAGTGATGATCCCCTGTAACCAACGCGAGCAGGGAAGAGAATCGTCGGCTGCACCTTCAGGCCTTTGACCACGGCATTGTTCAGGTGGTCAGAAAGCTTGGGCTCGATGTCATTGTTCCATGCTGCGAAGAGGGGATGGTTATCGTTGTCGAAGGCGATGGCTGTTCGAGGCAGCTGGAATGGCAGGTTTGGTTGCTCAGGAACAGGCACGCTCATGCGAACACGGGCGAGGAACAGACGAGTCTGCTCACCGCCAAGCTCGCGGACGAGTGGGCTTTGCTTCTGTGCCATTGTCACTATTGTTGTTGGCGATATCTTCGCCGTAGCAGCAATTACCTTCCGTAGCTGTAGATCAGACCCAAACAAGGGCTGCGAAGGAGAGATTGAGCTCCATCTTGAATCTCTTGATGACTCAACTACAGTGCAAGTACGGTCCAGGTCGTGTTGAACACGGTGTGTCCGAGTCTAAAAGCATCTGCCCCTTCCCCCCAGTCTTCACCCACATGGCAACTTGGCTAGCCTCTTTATTCATTGCCGCCTTTACTTCACTCGAGGTTTATTGTTCCAAGTGAAGCGAATGCAGGGTTACAAGCAGATAAGCTTAGATAAGAGCTTAACTTGTATAAAGTGGGCTGCGGAACTGGCTCGCCATCAGCATATCCGCTACTTCAGCAATACCAAGCAAGGTATCCAAATACAATCGTGCAGACAAGCTATCTTCGCTCAAGTGAGTCTTACAATTTCATTTTAAATTCACTCTAACGATCTCGTTTGCGTAGTCGTACAAGTATGCGCTATTAAAAACTAAGAACTGTCGAGGAGTTCCACTACCGGTACAGCCGAGTCTCCTTTGAAGTGTGGTCATGTCTCTTGAAGTTCATGGTACATTTCCCCGGCTTTAAGTCACCGTTGGCACATTGCTGTGGTGAAGGATCTGAGACAGAATGCTCTTCAGTATATGGCTATTTCGTGATATTGGACAACGCCGAGAAGGAAGGTTCAAGGGGTCGACCTGCAAAATGTGCATTAAAGCCAGCTGAAAATCTTGGCTGACTATGGTGTGGAAGGTCTTGGTGGTCATGCTCAAGTTCAGCATTTAGTCTAATCTACCCTCTACAACTGTGATTTATCCTTTCTGACGATTTTTGATGATACAGGTCTGATCTATGTGGACCTCAGTGCGTCACCAATGGTCTGTCTCCATGACTGCTTGCTTGGCTATCGCTTTGCGGCTGACGAGCACATCCGATGTATGTACCACACCTTACCGTAAGATCCGACCAACAACCTTTGAGACTCGAGTGCTGACAGCTACAAAGCTTATTGTGTTTTTGAATACAAGAATACGATGTTTCAGCCCTACCATTACTACCGACATGCCACCCTATATTTATATCCCCTGAACCTTGTGACAAGCCCTTAGGGCTGAACGGACTTACGTGCTCGACTTACCGCCGAGACTCGCCCGTTTATAGAATGGTAGCCTGTCTACCCTCTGAAGCTTGTTCATCTCGCAAGTAGTTTCTGTATTAGACTCAATGTCCTACGCCGTGAGCTCACTGTGGCTGCGAAGGCTGGTCTCTGCCACTCTCTGAGATAGGCTGTGTTGTCAGTCGTGTCAGACACATATCCATCTTGATACCCAAATTAGTGCATTTGGGCAAGACACATTGATACAATGCCACCACGAAATAGTTACGGCTCTGAGAGCGCCAGGAATTTAGATCTAGGCCTTGTAAAGATCATAGAAGACCAACATCAAGTGAATCCCCTTGGCGGATATATAAACCAATATCGCTCCCGTATTCAGCGCGACATCAAAACACACCATCAACCACCGAGACATCAAGCAACATCAGCTCTTACAAGCCTTTCAAACTCTTTTCGTTCATCCAACAAATACAGTTACACTTCGCAACACAAACAAGCAAATCAGCAAACATGAAGCCCACCGCCACCTTTGCCTCCATTCTTGCCCTCGTCCTGAGCGCCTCGGCTACACCCTTCCAGGCACTGGACAAGCGCGTCTCCTATCCTTGCGGCGGTGCCGGCCCTTGCCCGGTCGTCATCAGCGAGTTCACTCTGTTCTCGACTCCCAACAACTGTGCCGCCGCCGACGCCATCACGACCCAAACCTTCTACAAGGGTTACGACTCGGACGTCTGCCACCCGGTGGGCGAACTCACTGGCGGCATTCCTGCCTTTGGAGTCAGTGAGATTGATGGCGATAAGAAGTGCCAGTGTAAGTTTCTCGTTTCTGATTCTGCATCTCGACGGAAAGACCCGTTACCCGTTGGGACTTTGTGGACTAACGACCGGATGATGCACAGTGACCGTCTTCAAAAATGGCGATTGCTCTGATCCGGGCACTCCCATCGGTATCACGCCTCCCCCGCAGCCCGGGTGCTTCTCCGATGCGGCAGGCATCAAGGCGTTCAAGGTCCAGTGCCCGTGGTGGAACTAGGGGTGTTGCTCCTCTTCCGGGTCAGAGCGGCATGCCATGTGGTGGCGATAATGGGCTTACAGTGGCATGTTGAGTTGGCTGCGGTTTCGAGTTCGTGATTAATTGGGCTGGAGATGCTCATCTGTTGGAACGGTGTTCTTATGAAGGGAGTGTGTGTTGCATTGAGAGGGCCGGGAGCCTTTGTATTGACATTGTGTTGAATTAGATAGTATCATTAGTTAGATAACGGACCACCGCGCGGTAGGCTTCATTCATCTTACTCTGTTGTGATAGGGACTGTATAGTGCTGCTTCTAAGGCTACGCTTTAGTAGCTAACACTAGCTGTAATAGTAGGCTAGTACCTAGTGATTGTAAGGACCCGGTCGCCTGCTGGACTTGTCGAGACAGCAGTAGGATCATCAGCACTCAATGGCAAGCATTTATGGATGTCTTGCGCCAACTAGCTTCAGCAGCGGGTATGCATACATGTGCTGGGTGCTTAAAACCCGTAGGGCTGTTCTGTCGAACCTCCATAAGGCAACAACAGCAGCACGCTCCGAATTACTACTTGTGAAGTCACAAGCTACGACTTATCTAGTACAGCCTATACTCTTACTAGATTGCCGGTGTTATTAAGCATCTCCATCCCTCTAGTCCTTCCCCATCATCTTCTCCCTCGTCTATACTCTCAACGTACAGCTCAGGCACCCTATCGTCCCAACGATCATCTAACCCAAGCATAGCACCCCTTTTGTAGTCTCCCAGTCGCACAATATCCCCGGTCTTCTTGCTAAGGAAAACTCTCGCAACCCGGAAAGCGAATACGAAGTCGCTGGTGCCCTGCCAGCTAGTGCCTGTGCTCTGCACGGCTCTAGCCTCAACGGCAGGTCCGCCTCCAATAGGCACCGCGCCGCCGCTCCACACCGTGCAGTCGAGGTCGAAGCTGATATAACCGGCGATGCTCCGAGAGATGCGCGTCCCGGCTTTGGCACCCGAGACGGTCTTCAGGCCCGTGATTATGTAGATTGGTTTGCGGTAGCGGGACAACTTCAGGTATCGGCGGACGCCTTCTGCTTCGAGGCAGTGTTGGATGTAGGGATTAGTGAGTTCGAATTGGCTTGTTTCGATAGTGTCGAAGGAGTATTTCTCTTCATTACTGTTTGAGAGCGGCTTGGTCAGCTTGAGTATCTAGGAAATGCATGCTCCGGGCACTTGGGCAGAGAGAAATATCGGGCGGGGATAACAGGCTGCAGACTGGACCTATGTTGGAGGTTCCAGCGAAGACTTGACAGCTGAAGCAGCTTGACATGGTATCTCACCTAGTGCTCACCTCGGCACTTACGTCGACACCAAATCCAAGGATACTGAGGAACTTGGTCAGGATTGAGAAGCGACCGCAGTTCAAACTGTCTTTGGTGTACTCGACACATGTCTTCGTGGTTGTATAGACGCCGGGCGGAGAGTTGGAATAGAGTGCCTGCTCTGGGGTCTTGACCGAGGCGATGACGCTTCCCAGCTTGACGGGTCCTCCGGGAGGATAGTCCCAAGTAGGCATGTAGAAGAAGAAACGGACTGGGTTAGCCATCTTGGTTGAGCTTGGAGGCGTTGCTGCGAGCGTTGAGGAAAACAACTACTGCCAGTAGGGGTTGGGCTAGATCAAGCTTCGGGTCGGGTACTGTGTTGGCGTCAACGTCCTGCACGTTTGATTGGCTGAACGCGAATGTTTGTCGGGAAGCTGCTAGTTCGGCAACAGCGCAAAAGCGTGAGAGTGGCTCGGGACCTGCACCCGTGCACATGGATCACCCGCCCAATAATAGGTCGGCAAACCGGGTGGTGTTGATGGAGTGACAGATCGTGTTTGCCTGGGACTGCCCGCAAATTTATAGCGGGAGAAATGAATTTCGAAGCAGATGGTATTGTATAAAACCTCTAGTCCCTCAAGATGCGCGAAAGCTCCAGGTCTATCCACTGCTTGCCCTGGCCGAACAGATTATCTGGACTCAGGCTCAGTTCTATATAGCAGTAGTCATCCCTAGGCTTGTAACTTGGCCCTCTCTCAGCCACTCTCTTGAGCACCGCCATCATCAGGTCCCGCCGCTTCAGAGCGAGTGCCTCGCTCTGCGACAGATGTATCCTAGCATACTGCAGCAAGTATCCAGCAATGCCGGCAGCGATGGCATTGGCGTACGACGTGCCCGACTTGTACGTGACGCAGGATCTATTTGTCTGATCCTTACACAAAGAGGATGGCCAGGCAGACTCGATCCACTCCCCTACCGTCGCCAGGTTCAAGTCGTAGGGAGAGGCTGTCGGGCTGAACCTGGAGCCCGCGCCGTAGGTGTCAGTCGAATGGATGCATATTACGTTGGAGGTGCGTGCAGGATATGCCCTGCCCTGTCGTCCCCCGCTGTTTGAGGCGGCGGCAAACATGAGAACCTTGTTAGTACTCGCATTGTCGATAGCTGTCTGTAGCTCGTCGTAGCCCTCAAAGTCCCGGCTAGGCCAGCCGAAAGACATGGACATAATATCCACTTGCCATACCAATACAGCATGGTTGATAGCCTAATAGCATTAGCAGATATCCAAACTCCGGTGATGTTGCGGTCGGGACCAACTATCCTACCTTTGCGACGATATGTGCGCTCGGCCGTTGGTTCTCTCCGCCGGCAATCTTTGCTATGTATAACTCGGCGTCTGGGGCGTAGTCGAGCAGCAAGCTTGCATTGAATGTGCCATGTCCATGCCCGTCTGAAACGTCGGCCTTCGTATCTTCATTGTACCAGTTGAGACACTCTTTAATTTTATCATAGCGAGGAAGGAGATTCGGATTGCCACGGTCGATCCCAGTGTCGAGGATCGCTATCTTAACTGGTTGCGGCTTTGAGCTTGGATGGTTGGCTATGAAATGTTCGTAAACCTTTTCGTAGTTAGACTTCCACTTCGCGTAATTCTTCACTCTGTACATTGTAAATCAGTACGGAATCTAATGGTGAACCCGGTTCCGTTCCAGCGGTGTAGCCCACGAGACTTACGGAGTAGGTGGGTGTTCCCCATCAGGGGTCTCGTCATCAAAGAACCGAGACGTGCTCTTGTCCTCTTCGCGCTCCATAGCCGTCACCAATCCAGTTGCCGTGTGCGGAAAGGAAACAGCGTTCGAGCTGCGTACGGACTCTTGGAGTGACGGTGCCAGTTCTTGCAGCTCGGCATGGACATCGGGTGCCGGGCTGTGTCCGCCCCTCACCTCACTCAAAGAACTGAAGGTGACAGGCAGTTCCATCGTAGATGGCTCAGTATGTCGCTCGATCTGCGCAGTTTGACCCCAGTTTCCGAAGTCCACATCTTGCGCATATCTGTCTAGATCTCCGAGTGGAATGTCCTTAAACCCGTATTTCAAATGAGTCTCCAGTGGAAGGACAATATTTTGGTACATTCGAGGTCTCGTTGTCTGGGTATCGATCAGGTTGCCATCCTCGTCCTCCCACAACTCAACATCCAGGCAGTTATCAATAGCAGTAAGGAATGGGCAGTCCTCAGGAATATCTGACCGGCATCCTTTGATGTTGTGTTCCTCAGACCCATAGAACACCAGCAAGACGTCGGGAAGTGATAGTCCCCCAGTCTCGGTAGGTATCAGGTCCACACCGTAATGCTTGGCTACGGTTTGGAAAGGCGCGACACAATACAGCTCAATCAACACCACTGCTAGCGCAATCAACTCTGGGCAGTGATGGCCCAAGTACATTTCACTTGTGTCATGGTCTCCCCTGTCGTCCACGAGAATTGGGAAATCGGCTCCGGTATCCAAAGAACCAACGACTGGCAGCTGTGTCTCGATGAATGGACGGAGGGGGGTCTTGGACGTCGTAGTCTGGAAGAACTTCACGTTGGATGAACCCCAGCCAGGCTGGAGCCAGGAAGTACCATGGAAATGAAGGACCGCGTAGCTGAGAACCAGGGCGAGGATCCGTTTCACTTTCTCAGTAAAGAAATCGTGTCGCGTCTCAAAACAGCTAGCTAGAGAGATCGGCTGGACGTTCCTATCGACGAGGAAGTTGCTTCTCTCGAGTCGTAGTTCGAACAGCTGGCCTCTGGTGAGCTCCAAAACGAGACGTTGCTGCACTGTCGTCTGTGGGTTGACCGTCTCTGCGATGCGTCTGCAGAGAACATCAAGCCTCCTCGACTTCGTATCATAGTCCCTCCGAGTCGTTGCAGTGGGATCGTCCCGCGCAGCGGCCGCAAGGCGAGCCACGGTCTCCTTTACAGTCTTGATGCGAAACTCTTGCCAATCTCGTTCTCTTGCCAAAAAGAGGTCAAATTCGGGGCCACCCTGGACCGAGGATGTCTTGGTCTTCCGCGCAGTAATTCGATGCATGGGTTGGATGTGCTTCGTTGTCGTCGGAGCCCGATAGGTTCCGAGCGACAACTTGGCTCCAATGTCGTGCCTCTCTGGGCAAGTACATCCCCTACAGTGTGAAAGCGCATCAAACGCGGATTGAGCCGCCGTCGAAACGGTGTATGGCGGCTCCCCTATATCGGGCGGTGCGAATTTGTCGATTGGTTGCCTAACAAAATCTCTGATTTCGTGAGCAGCAAGGTTTGCACCACATTCTTGCAGAGACGTGTCAAGCTCAGTGTAAACATTGAAAGGCATCTCAAGGTTCATCCATCGTTCACTAAATGCAAACTTCGAGTCGTCATCGCGCTGGGGCATATCCCTCCATTCTAAGTTGAGTTGTCGTAACAGAAAGTCCGAGGAGACAGCGCGTGGAAGTTGACATCCCAGGTTTTGCTCTTGGGCAACAAGTAGAGACCCCAGAAGCTTTAGAATCCGGGCGATAGGTGAATGTTCTAGAGGAAGCGTGACTTGTCTGGAGTTTTGGAGGTGATATCGGAAGATTGAGCAGTGGAATGCTAAGTGACTGAGGAACACCTGACGGTCCTTGTCCGTCTCCTTGCTGTGGACGAGTTGGGCCATTTCGCGTATTATATCGGACGTATCCAGCAGAAGAGCAGCCATGCTGCTGGACTCAGAAGTGGCGAGAACAGTGAGGTTGCTCATATCAGTCAGCGTGAGTCGCGATGGATTTCTTTCCAGAGGGCCAGGTTGTATGCAGGCAAGGGTGGAGGCGATTGAAGTTTGTCAGCGTGTGGAAACGAGGAAGAACATTAGGCATAAGGAAGGTGCGCCCGACTTGTGCGGCTGGAGGTAGGCGCACGTGCTAGGTCTCGTCAATCCGGGGGCTATTTAGGTAAGGTAGGCTTTGCATTAGCAAAGTACGATAAGGCCGCTTCAACGTACGTAGACTTTCAACATACCTACCTAGGTACCTTAGGCACTACCCAACCACCAAAAAGAGACGAGGAAGGTATGAGACTCGGGAACCCCTCACCACCTCAGCCCGCCAACATCATCATCAGCAGCCTCACGCAAAGCTCAAAAGAAGTCGACGCCTGGTCACGATTCCTATGCTGCCCTCCGAGACCCCTGATATTCATGCGCGTAGTGAAACATCCACAGTCATTTCTGATTCTGATGAGGCGGGGATTCCTCAGCGGCGCTCCGTCGCTGAGCATGTCAACGATTGTCTCGACTGTCTTCGCCTCTGTCTCGTCCAAGCATCCGCCATCCATCCACGTGAGTCCGCGCTTATTGAGGACCAGCTGGCCAGCTTTTCAACGTGGTCTTCTGGGGCTGGAGTCTTTTCTCCTGGCCGAGCGTCTTTGGATCATCGGTTGCGGTATACACCAGATGTACACCGTGTCGTCGTGGACTTACTGCACTCGCTCGCCTACCATATCCAGAGCTGTGAGCATAACATAGAGTGAGCAAACATTTAGCCGACTGCTGCTGACTGGTTGCAGGCTTAGAGGTTGTCACAGTGATCAACCAAAGACCACGACGGGCCGATGTGGCTGCTGTAGACCATGGCATGCAGACGGCTTTACGAGACATCGCTGCTGAGATCAGTCGTCTTCATAAGATGTCCAGCACAATTAGCAGAGCGAATATGGAAAACCACCTTTGCAAAGCAAGCGTCGAATTCTCCATCCGCGATGACGAGGGGAATGATCTGGAGCCCAGCCTGCTTCTGCGCTTTAAGCATTGCGTTCGGGATTGTTTCCCTGTCATTAACGACGTCCTCCAAGATAGGCTCGCCCGCGCAATGGTGGTGAGGCGAAAAAGGATCCTGTTCAGGGAGTTTCAACAGCCTATGGAACTCCGAGGACTTCGGCACGTGCCAGTAGAGAGGCTGACTACGTCGGCACTGACACAGCGTGCCGCCTCCACATCGGCCTCGGCCCCGACTATGGAACCCGGCACAGCACCCTTTGGTACTTCAATAACGTATAGCCAGCAGGCAAACTCTACCCTTAGAGGTGCAGCCACTTCAACGCCGGAAAGGTTTCAGAGAGCCTCGCCGTCGTCGCTGGCCTCGTCCACAAACACTACTGCTATTGCCAACCATGAACACCTCACCTTCCCACCCTATACTGGCAGCCGTGTTAGACAAGAGTTTGAACAGTTGAGTGCACCCCTTTCCGCACTGGCTCCGGGGGGCTGAGTTCACAATTCGCGGGTTTGTAGGTCAGCTACTGATCTGGAATGCAGAGACCGCCCCACGAATGACCTCGACCCATACGTCTGCCTGTTTGAAAAGTGCCAAGAGCCAGATGAGCTCTACAGTGATGGCGACGAGTGGCTAAAGCACATGCATAGGCATGCCTCGTTCTGGCGTTGCCCAACGCATCGAGACGCGTATTTGCCGAGCCGGGACCTTTATATCAGTCACATGCGGGAGATGCACAGTCCCACGCTTACAGACATGCACCTTGGAGTTCTAGCCGACAGAAGTGCCCGGCGTCGTGGCACTCTGTTCACAGCTTGCCCCCTTTGCGGTATCGAGGGGCTAAAGGATCGCTTAAACGATCATATTGTGGGCCATTTGCAATTCCTTGCTTTGAAGTCGTTGCCGGCACTTGAAGAGGAAGGCCACGAAGGAGCAACGAGTGATCATGGCAGCCCGGGGCCGTCACGACCACAGAGCAGGAGCAGCATGGGGTCCTCAGTCTGGGATGGTATATCCGTGTTTGACAGTAACGGGCCGCCTTCGCCCACACCTAGCCCGGAACCGCCACACGCAGAAACGCTAAGCTGGTTTCAGGCCGCTATGGAGGTGTCTGGAAATGACCCGCAGAGACAAACATATGATCGTATCACCAGCTCTCCACTTTGGTGCGAGCTAGGCGTCCTCGGAAATTGCTCATCCACGTTTCATTTCGACCAGGTTCGCGAATGGGTGGATCATCACTGTCAACACCTGAACAACGAATTTCCATATCGGCTAGTATGCTGGTTCTGCGACCATATACCCTTCGTATCTGGCGACGCTGGGCAAAACGCACGCTACGGCAATTTTCTCGACCGTATGGAACATATTTGTTCCCATATCATCACCGAGTATATGAACCCCGACAATATGAGGCCAGACTTTTTTATGATCAACCACCTCGGAAAAAAGGGGCTTATCGATGTTTCCACCACTAGGTTGGCTTTAAAGTACTCAGAGCTCCCTGATGCTCTGCGCTTCCCCGGTAGCAGCGCTGGTGATTCGCACCCATACCAGACCCCACGGCAGCGCGATGCAAGTCAAGGTCTGGCGTACGATCTTGACCGTGAACGGAGACATAGAAGGCCCCGTGGCGGTCGCCTCCATGCCGGAGGTGCAGACCAGCAAGCAGCATTCACGAGGTCCCAAAACCAAACGGGTGTTACCCATATAGGAATGTCGGGCAGCCAGGCGGTGTCGCCGGCGACGCAGGCGTGGGCAGGCACACCGGCAACCGAGCGGGCAGGGCAGCCCGGCACACAGCCCGGCACGCAGCAGTGGCCAGATCACCTGGGAATACCGTACAGTGGCCAGGCGCCGCGGTAGGCGTGGCTGGCGCTGTACGATATGCAACATGTTCAATCAGAGGCACTCCAGATACTATTCTTCTGCCTTTGACCGCCCATAATTGATGCCTAACATAATTAAGATTAATGCCTAACTTATTAAGGTTACCTACTGCCTACAATTGAAAACACCCACGGTTTTGAAGAACCGGCTCAATCTGGGTATCGCGATGGCTTCAACCGTGCGAATCTTCTTACAGTATTGTGGCAGGTCTGCGCAAATGCTTGTCTGCATACGCTAAGAAGCTACCTAGTTTACTACACACAATGAATACAAGCGTAGTATACAATTTCCCCCACCTACTATCAAACTGCCTGGTCGTATCCCGTCACAATTCCCCTTGTGCACTGTGCGGTGCTCGTCGTTGTCGCCTTCCGCCTTCGAAACTAGTGCCTTAAAAAGGCAAAGGCTTTTCTGTACCGATGTCTTTGCTTGAAGATACCGTTGTCTGCCAGTTTACGGAGGATATGTGTCTGGCGTGTCTTGCCCTTGCGATATATAGCAACAAGCTCGGTTGCCGATATTGTCCACCCCTTATGTTAATCACCACAATCTGGCGTCAAATCTGTGGCTTGGAGCAGGTCAAGACCTATCGCAGTCTGAAGGTCTCCTTATCCCAACCATAAAGATCATTGAGTGTGCCGGCAACCCAACAGATATACGGGCCTTCCATCATCTGGCATCTGTGGAGTGTAAAGGGACTGCGTCTTCCAGGAATACGGCCAACCACTGTAACAGGAGGGATATATTCCTTCCTGGAACCGTCCCCGTTTTTAACGGCAAAGCCCAACCTCCTCATGGCTCGGTCGAAATCGCGTGCTCGTATTTTACTCTTATCAGAACCTTTAAATAAGCTTGAAAAGACAGCCATGTCGCTACTATTGACTGTAAATGTCTGGCGTTGACCGGCCACGGGTGGGACGTGCGTATTCATTCTGTAATGGTAGTACCCTGTTCTGGGCAGAAAAGGCGTCGTGTCGGCACTCTCTTGCTGGTTTCTATTCTTCTTGGTGGGCGGCCGGGGGTATTTCGTTTTCTGGACTGGTTATGGACAATATAGAACTTGCCAGTTACTAAGACAGCATGCCGCTGCACCTCATATACTCGTCCTCTGCCTGTCCGCCCTTGCAGGCTCATTGTCCGCACGCGGCCCATACACTTCGATGTTATTCTGGTACTAAGGATACGTCACACCAACGACTCGAAAGCGTACACGGTGCAATTGTGTAGCCCGCCCAATCTGCCTTGTCTCCTTGTGGATCAGAACAGAAAATGATAATCGACACATCATGATAGTGACCTAGAACTCTGGATTCCCACTCATAGTTTAGTGAGGTCTTCTTTGAGAGAACCCAGTTTATGGGAGTATGTGAGAATCCAAACTCGGATATCAAGGCAAGACATAGACACAATGCCATTGTTGCCTTTGAACGCTGATGTGGCGGTTACATGTTCCCATCACACGCCGGACTCGGAACCGAGTTCCTTGTGACGGTCCTTTGTTGGCCAACTTGAAGAAATCCAAGTGTTTCCGTCGATAGTATCAACCAGGTAGCGCTAGTTATCCAACTATAACCTATTTCAAAGGCTATAGCAATGGTGTTCCTAGCATCAGCTGAATGTAAGGGACTCGGGCCACAATAAGTCGATGAGCTATGTATCAGGTTCTTTCTTGAATTTTATTGTTGCTACTTGATGATGGCCCCCTGCTACGTACTATTGTCGTGAAATTCTAGTATACCCTTTGGTTGATTGTAGGAAGACTTGGATGTTGTTCTTCGACGACTACTACTGTGACACATCTCATGTGCAGACTTACACCTCGACGGTGTGGAATGTCACTACTCATCGCTACAGGATATTCGACTGCTAGTCTGACCGAAAGACGATTTAAAAGCTAGATTACACATAATCGCCTCTCCTGTGCAATGGTTGAATAAACGTATCAGCATCATATGGCTTCGAAGAGCAAAGGACAGCTGGGACAGCCAGTGTCGTGCTGTACATGCGGCCATTCCAAGAATTGGTCATGCCAACGAGTGCTACTGCTTGCTACAGCTATACAAGACTCCTGCATACCTATCCATTGGAAGATCCCTAGATGTAGGGCTAGGTTGTCCGGAAACTGATGAGCTCTCTCGCTTCACGTGAAATTGTAATTGATATGTATGCTTCCTACTTCTCTTTCAAACAAGTCTACAGGATAACTACACAAAATGTGATGCTGACCTGAGAAGTCGGTATATCTACCTCCCCTGGTAGTTATACCGGTCACACCTCTGGAGAGCCAAATTCTAGAAGACAGCTAAATGATATGTTGAGTCACAATTGCTCGAGGCAGTTATAGTATCCAGGTGATCACAAACCAGCTCGCATACGCGATGTGAAGTGAGAGGAGCCATGCGCAACTTTACTATGTAAGCGTGCCTCATTGCGGAGGAGATGAAGCCGAAATGATGCCTCACCTGCACTCAGCTGGGTATCTGACCCAGGAGCCCTGGAACCCTCCTGGCGTAGGTGTGATGGGAGGGCCAAGACAACTGGAAGAAAAGGACAGCGAGAGGGAGACGCGCTGAGACCGCGTTACACAACTCAAGAGCAGATCTTGGGCCATCATAATGATCTACCAACCTGTTCTCTGAACTATACATCGAGTATGGCCTAAACAGAACGCCATTCCTCGAGCTGCCACCAAGCTTCAATGTTCCTACAGACAGCCTCTAGATGAACTGCTGAGCAGACTTGGTCTACGAACCTGTGACCAGCTGTGGCTTGGCAACGCAATAACCAGCGCCACTGCTAGAGTCTATTGGCCATTACGTTACGGTATTTGGCATTGCAGCTGAAGATGCGGCTGAAACATCCGCACTGCAGCTCCCCTTCTCTCTCCCGCTCTCCCCCTCTCTGCTTCCGATGCAGTATTCCCAGTAAGACCCTTTAACTCCCAAGTCTCTGATACTGCCGCTTCCCGTCACCTGAATTGCCGAGAATCTCACAGGATATTCTGCATTGCCATGGAGAACCGCGATCGATATGCGTGGTCTATTGGGCCTCTCGGACAGCCCCTACAATATCCAGGATCGAGTCCGGCCGTCCAGCCGGGTTACCAGTATCCGCCTGGACCGTCAGGTCAGCCGCAGAACTTTGGTTACGGGCACAGTCCTATGCCAGACCCCGCCTCAAACTGGACAGCACAGCTTCCTCCCTGTCCAGGCAGCACTCTCGTTCGAGGATGGAGCTGGTACGGCTTCGAGAACCTCGTCATCTGCCCGCGGTGCTGGGCATCCTTCGCCTCCTCGACGCCGTTGGCAGCCGTGGCCGACCTACAGAACGCACCCATAGCCGACCCGCGGATGTGCTGTCTCTACTCACCGCGCATGCGGGCGCTGTGGATGCAGGCGTGCGCTCTGGGCGACCCCACGCAGCTCCTCGCCTTCTCGCTGGCGCGGCTCGACGTGTACTCGGCCACGGTCCCGACCATCGAGTACCTGCGCCGCTCGCTGCTGCTGCAGAGGACGCAGGCCATGCATTTGGGCCAAATGAGCTCCATGTATCACGGGATGGAGGCGATGCAGGTCGTTTCTGGGACTGCGGACGGGTATCTGCACGGCAACGACCAGCTGGGCTGGTACAGGACGGACAACGGCGCGGCGAGTGCGCAGTTCGCGGGAGAGGAGAGGGCGGCGATGGAGAGGGCGGGCGATCCGGGGACGCTGGCCATGATTGTTGAGCTTGAAGCACGGTGGAGGGAGGTTGAGTAAGGGGTGTATCAAGCAGTGCTCATTGATCTGAATCGCGAGGTATATCTGGATCCTTGATACTCGACCCTTTCTGCTGTACTTGTAATGGCTATGTCAGATATAATCCGACTTCGCGTCTTCCTCCTATGACATAAATCACTCAATGCTTGACATGGAGGCCCCATACCTTGTAACGCCCCTTCTGCTCCATACTCTAAGCTCCCAGGGGGTATGACTCTCGTTTATTCGACAACAAACCCCTTCTGAGCAACAACATCGGCCTTGTCCTTCTGCCCACCATTCGGGGCATCAGACGTACCACCGACATCCACGTCGTCCAGCTCTTCCTCCCCCTCCGGCCCACTAGTCTTGACGCCCTTCAGAGAATCGCCCTCCTCATCAGCATCCTTGACCTCGTCCTCCCCCTCGCTCTCCGCACTCTTGACGCTGCTCGCCTTGCTGACGGCCGCGCTGTCCGGATTCTCCGCCCGCAGCCCCAGCCCTTTACCCGCGTCGGGATCCCCCTCGTCCTCGCCCTTCCAGTCCGCGGGCCTCATCTGCGGCACGGGGCTGTCGACGCCGGGCTCATCGATCACGATGCCCGGTCCGAGGTAGGGCAGTCCCCCCGTCCCCTTCCTCCCCTCCGCCTCTACTTCCTCACCACCACCCTCCTCCTCCTCCTCCTCCCATTCCTCCCCCACCCCTCTCGCCGCCCTCCACACCACCGCGATCCTGTCGAACGCCCGCGTCCCCTTCCGACTACTGCCCTTGATGCCGTCCATCTTCTCCCACTCCATCTCGAACACGCCGCTCTCGTCCGCCCTCCCGTCTTGCTCCGGCCCGTTGCCCTCGAAGTACGCGTTGAACCACACGTGCGCCACGGCCGTCACCATCGTCATCATGCCCATGCTCGCGGGGGGCCGGTTCCGCCTCTCGACCGAGATGTTGACGTCCGAGTTCGCGACGCGCACGGGCGCCGCGGGCTTGAAGATGACGGCCTGCCCGCCGGGCTCGGACGAGTCCGCGAGCGTCGGCGAGGAAGAGCTGCCTCCTGCCCCGCCGGGCAGGTCCGTCTGCGACTGCACTCTCGGGGTGATCAGGCCAGAGGACGACGGCGATTGTGCCGGTGGCGCGGGGTTCGTCGACGTCGGGGCGGTCGAGTCGGCCGCCATGGCGATAGTCTTGCTCTTCTGAGGAGGAGGGTGTTTGTGCTTGTCGTTGTTGCTGCTGCTGCTCGACGGCGACGGCGACTTGGACCTCGACCTCGACATGCGATCGATGAGCTTGCTGGTCCGCGCGTGTCTGAGCGTCTTGGACTTGCTCCGCCGCGGTAGCGTCTTCTCCTCTCTGTCCAGGATTCCGTCCGCAGGCCCCTCCTCGCGTGACGGGCTGTACATATCAGCCACCATATCCACCACGCCCCCTCCGCCCGGCGCCCCGCCCTCGACCACGATCCTCTCCTCCCGCGTAAACGTGTGCAGGACCCGTATCTTCTTCCCCTCGTCCGCGAACCCCTCGACCGAGACCTTCACCCCGTTCCGGAGGCCCCAGACGTGGATCTCGACGATCTCGACCTCCCGGTCGACGTACTTCTTCTTACCGTGCCGCGTCCACCGGTCCACGTACCCGATCCACCGCAGCTGGCTGGGTATGCTGACCCCCTTGCCGAAGCCGGGCCGCATCCGCCTCTCGGTAAAGCGGGCCAGCGCGTCCTCGGCCGACCAGCCGCACTCGGCGATCAGGAAGCTGCACGCCATGGTGCCGCTGCGGCCTTTCCCGGCCTTGCAGTGCACGACGATGACCCTGTCGTTCTTCTTTTTTATCGTCACCTTCTTCTTATCCCTACTATCTCCCCGTCCCTCGTAGTCGTGGTCGTGGTCGTGGTCGTGGTCGTGGTCGTGGTCGTGGTCGTGGTCGTGGTCGTGGTCGTGGTCGTGGTCGTGGCCGTGGCCGTGGTCGTGTCCCTCCCCCTCGAGCAGCCAGTTCCGCATGCTCGCCACGATCATGGGCACGAGCGCGAAGGGCGGCGGGTGGTGGTCCGGCCAGGGGTAGTGCCGCACTCGCCCCCGCACCGCCTCGTCCGGGTAACCCGTCCCCTCGGCGCGGAACTCCCAGATCGTCCACCCTGCTTCGCCGTGGCGCGAGTCGAGGAAGGCCACCAGCCGGTCGAGCGGGTTGCGGTACGCTCTTTGGGGGTAGGTCTGCGATGGGCCGGAGCTGTTGGTTGGTTTGCAGTTACAAGTTAGTCTTTATTGGGTGGCAGATGTGAGATGGGGGGGCGGTTGAGAAGAGTGAAAGAAAGGGGAGGGAAGGGGGACATCTTACGTGGCTATTATGTTGGAGGTCACGTAGCAGAGGTCCAGGCCTGTCTCTGCGTGTTTGGCTCGCGGTCCTGCCACGATTTGGCGGAGGAGGGAGGCCATGATTGCCTCTGGTCTGATGGCAGGCAGTTGAGAGTGCAGGGAGGTGTGGTTTGTCGAGTTTGGGAGGTCTATCAAGTCGAAGAAAGCGATAAGCCAGGGGTAGTTCGATAACGTCTGGTATCAGTCTGTGTGGTTCATGCGTTCAACAGTTGTTTGGAAAACAGGCAAGACATGTTGATCTTGCAGAGAGCGCAGCGATGACCCGGGTCCAGAACCAATCCAGGGTCCAAGTCGCATCCTTGGCGGAAATTCCCCAAACGACGTCACTGGTGGGCCTAGGGAAGGCAAGGGGAGCAGTGGGAGCTCGGGCCACATGGTGGAAGCTCGGACGATCGTGTCTGGATCGGATGAGCACCCGAGGGGATGGGGATGGGATGGCATGACATCAGACGGGCACACACACATCAGACCCCGACACATCAGTCCAGCACAACAGACCAGACGACCTGCCCGGATATGGCAAAAAATGTTTGTACTGAGTGCAGCAAAAGCCAATTCATAATTTGAGGTAGGATGCGTTTAGTACTGCCGGTAGCAACCAAACATCAGAAAAGGCAAGCCAGCATGTCCCTTGACCGCTCTGATCGCCGTCCACCAACTCCTCCGTATGATTATACCAATCCAAAGAGCATGAAAACCGCGGTGGCACACTGCAACACAACCAAATACCACACAGACACTCGTTCATTGATCGGCCCTGCCTGCCGTTGTCACTCCACTTGTCTTCTCGTAGTCCTTCTCCCTCCTCAAAGCCCTGTCACTCTCCAAGCCTCAACTCTTCTCGTTCGTTCCAATCCTGCTGCTATCATCTCCTTCGCTCACACCTGACCTTTGATCTGCCCAACTTCTGTCGTATCTGGATCCTTCCCTGCTGTAGCTGGCATGGAGAAAATCGAGGTCGCGTGTCAGTCACCCGCTGCCCTCGACATCCTTACTCGCTCCTTTGCGTCTCGTGACCAGCTAGGACCCCAGCTCGCGCGAAATCCATTTACGACGTCTTCTTGGGCGGCACAGCAGCGCCGTTAACGTACTTGTTGACGTCCGTGACGGCGTGGAACTGGCGGGCGCCACCCTTGACGCCGTCCCACACCTGGCGCGCGACGGGCGGCGTGCCCTGGGCGCCGACGAGGTTGTCGATGCGGGCCTCGATCTGGCCGAACGAGTTCTGCACGTGGCTGCTCTGGGCGAAGCGCGCGCGCAGGAAGGCCGTGTACACGGCGAGGAGGATCCACGAGCGGCGCTGGAACAGCACGGCCGAGAACAGCAGGCGGACCCAGAGGAGGATCTCGAGGCTCGAGACGATCGACATGGACATGTCGTAGTATGACTTGACAAAGCCGCCAATAGCGTCTGAGATCGGGTGCTGAGCATACGTCGCCTTCGAGTTCGGCGAGGACGCGCCGGCCGGCGTGATGACCTTGGGCGGGATGATGGTGGGGATCAGGTTGGCGCGGGTGTAGGTAGCCACGTGGAAGACGGAGTAGATGCTGTAGGGGAGCATGGCGAGGGGGTACTGGGGCATGAAGAGCCAGACGAGGGCCATTGCTATTGTGTCCCCAGGTTAGCTGCAAGCCTACACGTTGCACGAGAGGATAACAAAGGGGGGGGCGGGCTCGCTTACCCAGATACTGGATGTTCTCGTCAGACAGATAACCAAGGACACCGCCGGGCTGCTTGGCACCCGTCTTCTGGCGAGCGCGCCACGTCTTGTAGACCACGATGCCGTATGTTACTGCGGCAGCGATAAACGTGACTCTGTAGGAGAACTGAGCCATGCGGGAGTAATAGTTCATGCGAAGCCATGACAGCGAGTAGCGGAACGTCGCCAAGATGAGGGACAGATGTCTACAGGGGTAGGATAATGTCAGTCACAGTCCAGTTGTGCTCTGCGAGTGCTTATCATATGATGGCCAGTATCGAGCTCGACTTTCGGTGTAGACGTTTTACTCTCGGAGATATCGATGACGCCACGTGCCCAGGAAGGGCATTTAAGGAGGCGACGATGAGGAAGAAAAAAAAAAACATACCCGACAAACCAAGCGACTGTCACAAACGACAAATGTTAGCATGCAGATTTGTATGTCTCGGGAGTGCAGTGGACGACAAAGAGTCTGGAGACGTACATTGCAGTGTCTGGGCCAGCTTGGCTAGTCGCTGGCCGAGGGGCAGGTCTGCTGGCGGTGGAGGGGCCATTGCTGCTAAGATGCTAGAGTTTGGATGTCTGGAGCAAGATAACGGTCGAGACAGATGAGATGAAGGTTCAAATAGTTCAAAGTTAGGATGAGGTGAGCGTTGGGGAAAGCTCTCGTCGGGGAATATTGTAGTGGTGTTGAACTGGAAAGCTGGCAACAAGAGAGAGAGAGAGAGAGAAGGCGCGGCGGAGTGGCTGGTGTGTGGAGGTTACCAGGTATTTTGCTCCTGCGTAACGTGGAAAATGGGCGGATGGAATTCGGCGGGGATGGTCGGTGCGTCACTGCCCGCAAGCAGCTTTTCTGCACAGCAGCTGCCAGGGTCTGACGTCGATACAGTTTACTTTTTCTACCTTATTATGAAGCCAGCCTGGTAAAGGTATCTCGCTGCGAATAAAGTACCTTGGCCTTGGAAATGCCAATGAAGCAAACTTTCTTTCAATGATTCACCGTTAGGGCAAAATTACCTTATTTTCGGCAAGGTTGAACCAGGACCATTAAAGGAATAGGTACAGTACCAATGTATCTCTTACTCAGTCCGTCACAACCTGGAACACTCGACTTTCCGTCCTCTACCTCCTGTACCTCCACAGGAGCTCGGTGCCTGGAGAGCTGAACTTCGTCATCATGCTCCCACCTTTTTCACGTGCCTATCACGCCGCTTGAGCTATCTACAGGTACCGGTACATGGGTACCTGAAGGTGCCTTCGCCAAGCGTCGTAGCTTCCAGTCCACCAATGAGCAACTGCTAAGGAAGGCACGAATGGCCAAGACAGCATACAAGGGTTAGGGTCTTGGTTCATCACAATGCCCAAGGAGAGCCCGACATTTCATGTCAGGGACACAGCCAGCGATGGCGATGGCGATGGCGACGGCGACGGCGACGGCGAGCATGTCCAAAACGGCAGATCTGCACGATACTGCGGTTCTTTGCAACCGCTGCCAACATCTGTTCAGTTCCTACGAGTCCCTCAAGCGCATAAGCGACAACACCCCAAGCTCGCCGTACTGTCGCTTCTCCGAGTTGGGATCTTGGGGACCATGTTCACTGTGCACACTACTCGCCGAGGCTCTCCGGTCGTCATCCTACGCAGGCCGTCAAGTACTCACCACTTATGACCCCGAGGTGCTGGAGGGCCACGTCATTCTGAGATTCGACTACCACCTGTCAATGTACGACGACTATGACGACGAAGCCTCCGTGATCAGCTATGACCATTCCAGTCCCCCCACTTTGGACGTGTTTCTGTCTAACGAAACTACCGGCGAGGTCGAGCTCTCCAGTCAGCTGGAGTGGTATGCCATACCGGGTATGTGAACCATTGGCATCAGGCTCGCACCCCAAATCGCGCAGCACAGATCCAGCTCTAAAGGTTTCCAGATCAAGTGGCAAGTGCTCTAGGTCTGCCCAAGGACAGTGCGACGCACGAATGGCGGACTCTCGCGGGCTTCTATCCTTCGGCGGACTACTGGACGGAAGACTGCTTCACGCAGCCCGTGCTCGACACCATAATCGAGTGTCGACGAGACCATGCCCGCTGCCGTGCCAAAGAAGTCCCTCTCCTCCCCAGCTTGGTCTTGGACGTGTCCACGTCAGATACCGACGGCATGGTCCGCCTCTGCGCTCCGCACCACGACCAGAGAGCTGACTACGTTGCCCTGAGCTACTGCTGGGGCGGTCCCCAGAAGCTTGTGGCGACGGTGGCTAATCGCACTGACCTCCAGGGAGGCTTTGAGCTCAGCCGCCTGCCGCGCACAATCAAGGAAGCAGTCCAAGTCACAGCAAGCCTGGGGATTCGCTACATCTGGGTCGACGCGCTCTGCATTGTCCAAGATGACGAGGCGAGCAAGGTGGTGGAGATTGAGAATATGGGCGCGATATACGGAGAGGCCACCATCGCTCTCCTCGCGGCTTCGGGAACCGGTCGGTGCGCCGACGACGGGTTCCTGAACCCCTATCGAGACATATCGGTTGTGCCGTACTTTTCCACCTTGGCAGACGACGTTGTCCACGTGTGTCTCGCTGTGGGGACCGAAATGGCTTCTCCGCTAGACATGCGTGGTTGGACCTACCAGGAGCGGCACCTGGCCGCCAGGAGGCTTGTCTTCGGAGGGGCTCGCGGCGTGTCCCTCAGCTGTTCGGAGCAGTCCCTGTCGTACGCGTCCGGTGCGTGGCAGCAGGACAACAGAAACAGCGTCGAGGATATCGGGCGTGCTGCCGAGAAGCGGGATTCGATGACACGATGGCACGAGATCATCGAGGAGTACTCCTTCCGCGCCTTGACGTTCGCCGCGGATCGCTTGCCGGCCATAGCCGGCTTCGCTGTGGACCATCCCCCCGTGTGGGGCGACGAATATGTAGCCGGCATGTGGAAGAGCCAGATCGTCGACGATCTCATGTGGAAATATCTGTTTGACGGGATGGGCTTCAAGATCCCTCTCGAACAGTATCGATCGCCGGGTTGGTCGTGGGTTTCCGTCCTGGACCACGTGCCCAACAGAACGGTCGGCTGTGTCAAGAACGATCTCCGCCGACGATTATACGTCGGCGGGCTGGAAGCGTGTGTGGCATACTACGTGAGCCATTCGTTGCAGCTCGACCACCCCGATGCTCAGTTCGGTCGGGTACTGAGCGGGAAGATCACGCTTCGCGCCAAGATAATTCCTATCAAATCGGCCGGAACAGGTCTTGATATGGCGCTCGTCCGCAAGAATTGCAACTACCAACTTACTAGGGACCAAGAAAATCAACTGGAATTGCTTCAAACCAAAGAGTGCTCGCGCTGGAGCAGGGAAGCTGCTGATGATGTATATGAGGAAGGTTATGGTTCCCTCATAGTACTGCCTGGGAACGACGGCACTTTCCAGAGGTTGGGAACCTTCTGGGACTGGTGGCCCAGGATGGACGTGGCCTCCGAGACAGATCAAGAGCAGATCAACTGGGACAAGGTGCAATATCGCGAAGTCACGCTGATTTGACACGGTCCTGTGGTGGTTGTTGCATATGGCCACGCATCGATAGGTCGGTAAGAAGTATTGAAATGAGCCTCTGGTTATGGCGATTCTTCCCACGGATGTCAAACCTGTACAGGCCCCTTGAGCACCAGACGAACCTGGCAGCACCGCACCCGGACTTCAATATCAGTCATGCTGCAATTGTCGAGGCCTTGAAGCTCACCTGAACAGATCCAGCGTATGTGACGATGGCTGAGGACGTATCCAGCCATCCAACGATTGCAACGCAACATGCGGCTACATTTTCGTGTCGTTGATACTGAAGCCAGCCATATTGACGAATTTTATACCAAGAAGAGCGGCCCTAAGGGAAATTCGATTCCGGCGATCCTGGAAGATTGGCCAGATGTACCGTACGTCGACGCCTCGTCCTGAAACTGAAAGGCGATAGAGTTGGGGAGGTGGCAAACACATAAGGTTTAATACCTGCTTCTACTCTGTGTCGCCGGGATTTTTCCATCTGTTGTAAGTCTGAAGACTGACACGGTACTCCGACACGTCTTTCTCGTCTCCGGGTTGCCACAGGCACCGTTGTCAAGCTTGCCATATGTCACACGGGGATCCTCCCCGACTCTGCAGACTGAACTCTATTATGAAAACCTTTAAAGACAATGCCTCCTCAACAGTCCAAGTTCCATCGGACTTTGATCACCACGCTTCTCTCCACTACATATTCTTGACGTTCTACAGACGATCATATTCATCACCTCTTCGAACTCGCGCCACGCCCTCTCATTCACGGTCTACCATGCATCTAATGCGGTATATATCGACTGCACTCATAATGGAAGCAGCCACGCTTGCCATCCCCATAACGAAACGACGAGTTCCGAGCGAGGATGCCGTCCTCGCCAATCTGGAAGGTCTGCCTGCGTGCTTCGTGAGTTCCCATTCTCCCAACAGCGCTGGAAGAACCCCTGATTTGCTGACTCTCTCAAAGGGCAAATGCTACGTCACAGAACAAGGCTGGTCCCCTTACGACTTCTGGGCTGGCATCAAGGGCTACTGCGAGCATCCAACGGCCCCGGACGGGTTCTGGATGGGCGACCATATGGTCCAGTGTGCTGAGCAAAGCTGTTCAGACATCCGGAACCCACGAGAATGTGAGTCGGGATCCCCCAACACGAAATGTCGCTGTGGACGCACTTTGCAGAATCTGATCATTTCACTACAGTTGCTCTTCTATGGCAGAAAAAGAATTGTCCTTGAGCGTTGCGAGTTTTTGTCTCCAGGCGGAGCGCTAGGGTCTGTGGAATTCAACGGCGGCGGTGAACAATGGCTTGGCGTTCGCAGGATATCATGGTTTCTTTCCATCACTTCTACCGGGATACCTCAAGTCGTCACTGAACTATTCGAATATCAGATGCTAGAGAGCCCAACAGCACAGCGCCTTCGACATCGACTCGCCGACCGTAACAGCGACGTATACGAAAGACAGATAGTCAGATCTGCCGGGGTAGACGCAAGCCTCATAAGGGTGGCTCGCTACCGACTCGGATAGAGTGAAACAACGTTCTTTAATATGCTCGTAGAGTGTAGCCTCCTCTCGTCCCGCGCCGTCGCTTCCAGAAGATCGCAGCTCGATATTTAGCCGCAGCTGGACTGGCATCGCGCGGCCGATCATCAGGAAGACTCTCATATTAAAAAACTTGGGGTAACAAGGGGGGGAGGGGGGGTGAACGCTACATATTCTCCCGCTTGAACATCTCATTCCAGAATAGGGGAAACATACCACCTTACCCAAGAAGAAAAGCACTTTGGACCATCACGAGTCGAGCTTGTTGCCTAAATATGTTCACTTGGTTCTCACATACCAAGATGATATTATTGTATCCGCCTTCACATAACAGCGAGAAGTCCGCACTTCCGACTTGCGTGGAATACCACGTAATCTATACAAGTACCGAACCGGCATGGAACTCGGCTCGACTTCCAACTTCGGACAGGAAGATATAAACACCATTCGGCCCCCTGACCCCGTCTTTCTTCCACGAACTTATCGGCGTAGAAAACAGAAAACCAACCCGGCAGTCTCTCCTTCCAGATATACCCTCAGCCAACCATGCCCTCCATCGCCATCCTCCCCACCCTCCTCCTCCTCCTCCTCCCCGCGGCCCTAGGCAGCATCATCCCCGCCCCCGCCCCCGCGTCCGCGTCCCTCATCCTCGACGACCGCGCCGCGGCCGTGGTCTCGCCGAACAAGACGTGCGGCATGACGGGCGCGGGCCTGAACAACGGGTACACGTGCCCCGACACGGACGCCTGCTGCTCGCAGTACGGCTTCTGCGGGACCGGGGACGGCTTCTGCCTGACGTCTGCGGGCTGCCAGGCCGGGTATTCCAACACGCGGACGGCCTGCCAGGCGCCCAAGTCGGGCACTACCGTGTCCGTCGACGGCACGTGCGGGACCACCGGCGCCGGGAAGGCAGGGTACAGGTGTCCTGGTACGGGAGCGACGTGCTGTTCGGCCTAGTAAGACTTTTCCGATCTTATTTCCGTTGTCGGAGAAGGAGAGATAGGCTTGATGAGAGTAATGAGGAGGGCACGTTTGTCGCTAACATTGTCGGCAGCGGATTCTGCGGTAACACGACCGACCACTGCAGCGTCGCCAACGGATGCCAGGCTGGGTTCGGCACGTGCGCGCCCAAGAAGATGGCGAAGCTGTTCTGAAGAGGTGTGAATACAGCCGGGTGGTGTTTTTTCGAATATGGCGTCCAGTTCGCAAGATGCCAGGGCCTCATTGTGTTGCCGAAAGGGGCAAGCTGCTGCGGTACCGCGGAAACACTCATGAAAAAGAGACTGTAACCCCCGCCTCCTGTATATAGAGGGGACAACGGAGACTGTAAATACGAAGAAATCAAAAGTTTGCTATGTTATTCATATCCTGTTCTTGGAAAAACAGAGGTATCATATCCACACATCGTCGTTCGCCCTCCGCTCCTCGAGGTACTCGTACACCTGGTCGTAGCTCCTGCACACGTGCGTGGCGTCCCAGCCGTCGCTGCCGGTGACGCCGGCGGGGAACGTGGTGGCCTGCCCCTCGAGCGCGGTGTCGCCGCAGCACATGATGCTCTGCCGGAGGTACTCGAAGCAGTGGTTCAGGTGCCACGGCGACTCGCTGGTGCCCGTGCCGTTCGACGTCGCGGCCACCGCGTGGGCCTCGACGATGGCGTACAGGCAGTGCAGCTGGTGGGTCACGCCGGTGGTGAAGACGGTGGCGGCGTAGCCTTCTAGTCGCGTGGGGAGGTTGTTGTAGGTCTCTGGGTGGGGGACTTCGACGTAGCCTAGACCTCCTGACAGTGCCGGGTTTTTCTTGTCAGCGGCTTTTTTTGGGGTACATGATGGAATGGATTGTGAATGGGGATTCGCGCAGACATACTTGGTACCAGGTCGAGCCACTTGTTCTGTACTTCTGGTGTGAAGAACTCGGAAGGGTTTTCTGGCGCGTATGAGAAATCGGGCTTGAATGTCTTGATCTGTTGTGATACTAGATAGACTTATTAGTAAACCCCCCCCCTGACATTCGAATCGGAGTCTTGGACAACCCACTCCTGGGAGCAAAGCCCGTTATATCCCCCAGACTTTCGAGCTGTCCACACCTCTCCTGAGTCGGGGGTTTGGCTTGGCCTGACCTCCGGTCGAGGAGCAGCCCGACGATGACCAGCAGGAGCACCGTATCGAGCACGCTCCGCGCCGAGAGCGCGATCTCGCGTAGCCTTCTCATTCCACTTCTCGGGGCCTGCTCATCGTGACGGCTCTTGCTCCAACACTTCTCCTCATCTGTGCCTGGTAGTACCGAGTCGCTCACTTCTGTGGCCGAGTCGTCATGGTCGTCGAAGTCGGCCGCCCGTAGGTCACGGTACTTCTGCGTTGCGGCCGATCTCGACATTGTGAGGCGATAACCCCGAGATAGCACTCTCCGTCTTCCTCCAAAGGTCGCAATTATTGGCTACGGGTCAACGCCGGGTTGGGTTCCTCTGTTCGAGACAATGTCGCGCCAAAACGATGCTTTCACCCAACACCACAGACAAGAGACAACCTTGAAAATATCGACAAAATAAATCTATTTGGTGAAGTTAGAAAATACTCTTGTATTTCATCCTTTTCAACTGCCCAGTGGGCTCGAACATATCATGTTTGAGCCCCCTGCTGTTAGCCAATGTCTTGAAACTGAGGGTCCGAGCCGCGCGTCCTGACTCCCAGGGGTTTAGCTCTATCATGTTTCGTCAACCGTGGTCTGATAGTGACGACTCTTGCATTTTGTTTCAACTACGACCGAGATCGTTGATTTATATCTCGATATCGTTTGATATCTGCTCAAACGTCCAAGGTTCTCTGTGGTGACAATGTTTGCTCAGTGCTGCGAGTCCAGCGGTGCGCTTGGCCGAAATCGGGGGGTTGATGGCCGAGGAGAGACTTAGACCAACAGCACTGCAGTGTAACAGTGTTTACCCCGAGTCACCGAGTCAGTGTTCAACTTATCGCAAGTGCGCCTTGTTGCCTATCCGCTGATAGCCGAACGCGGCCAGATTGGCAGAATAGAACGTACGATAGGCAGGCAGTATTAGCACCTGCAGTGAGCGCCCAACGACTAATTCATTCTCGGGCGGCGCAGCGGAGGGCTGATATCGTCGATAGCACGGTTATAAGCTGCTCATATCGCACCTTCAATTGACGCCAGAACACACACAATCCAGACCCGACTCGTGAGACAGTCATCTATTTCTCAGAAAACAACCAAGCAATGGCAATTATTGTTGTCATAGGGTGCGTCCCAAAACCCCTCCCGCCGGTCACGTCCGGTACCGGACCGACCCGGAACCGGATGACGGGATTGACGGACACTAGAGGCTAACAGACCACGGCAGCGCCGGCGTGTCGGGCCTCACCACCGCCCTGGAGCTCGCGCGGAAGGGGCACACCGTGACGGTGGTTGCCAAGCACATGCCCGGCGACTACGATGTCGAGTACACGTCGCCGTGGGCCGGCGCCAACGTCATGCCGTAGGTGAACCACCGCCCCTCCGTGCACACCGGAGACAATGCTGACAGCCCGTTATCCGCGGAAATGCAGTATGGCCGTCGAGGCAGACAGCCGCTGGGAGAGGAACACATGGCCGGAGCTGAAGAGACTGGCGGAGGAGGTGCCCGCGGCCGGCATCCACTTCCAGAGTTCGTTTCCGTCTCTCTTTTCGTCCCTTCCCCACCTGCACACCTCCATCCACCGTTCGACGCTAATCATCGAGGCAGAAACACGCGTCCTGCGCCGCAAGAAGGACGCAGTCGTAGCCGACGACGCCGTGGGACCCCTGTACGACGACTCCCTCTTCAGCCCGAACCCGTGGTACGCGACGCTGTTCGACGACTACCGCAAGATGGCCGACGACGAGCTCCCCGCCGACATCGCGGCCGGGTGCGAGTTTACCTCGGTGTGCATCAACACGGCCGTCTACCTGCCGTGGCTGGTGGGCCAGCTGGCGTCGCACGGCGCCGTGCTCCGGCGCGCGGTGCTGGGCCACGTGTCCGAGGCGGCCGGGCTGAGCCACGCCGGTAAGCCGGCGGACGTGGTGGTCAACGCCTCGGGCCTGCTGGCGTGCCGGCTCGGCGGCGTGATGGACGGCGCGGTGTACCCGATCCGCGGGCAGGTGGTGGTGGTGCGCAACGAGGCGCCGCTGATGCTGACGACGAGCAGCACCGATGATGGGGACGAGGAGCTGCTGTACACCATGACGCGGGCGGTGGGCGGGGGAACCATCCTTGGCGGCACGTACCAGAGGGGCAACTGGGACGGGAACCCGGACCCGAACATCGCGGTGCGCATCATGAAGAGGGCCGTCGAGGCGCAGCCCGAGCTGACGGGCGGTAAGGGGGTGGAGGGGCTGAGCGTCGTGCGCCACGGTGTGGGCTTGCGGCCCGGGAGGACCGGGGGGGTGAGGATCGAGAGGGAGGTGATTGGCGGCACGAACGTGGTGCATAACTACGGACATGCGGGGTGGGGGTATCAGGGTAGTTACGGTTGTGCCGAGGGCGTGGTCGAGCTCGTCGATCAGATCCTTGCGGAGAAAGGGGTGGAGGGCTTGAAGGTCTGATGAGGGCAAGTGGCTGACTCCCCAGGATCGCGGTCACAGCCTCGAGGTTTGCATTGTCTTGGTCAAAAGCAGCGGCTGCGGGACAGATGACAAGCGGAATATATGGTGATTAGAGATTAGATGGCATGGCAAAAGGATATGCATCGAGAGGCTGAGATGGTTGCTCAGATGCATCGCATGACCCTCCTATCGAAATAGGACTGACAAAATGGGCGAGTCTTCATTAATACGCCATCCCATGATTCACAAGCCAACGCCAACCATAGAAACAAAACGCCAGACTAGACAGACACCCGCGCCCCGTCAACGCCGTACCGCCTCAGACCAGAAACGCCTCGGATATCACCGTACTCATACCGCAGCCCCATCTCGCCGACTCTCCAGTCCCGATCCCTCTTCTTGAGCGTCGACAACCCCTCGAACCCGTACATCATCCACGAGTCGCAGACGTAGTACATGCTGCCCGCGACGGTGCTCGGATCGACCGGCATGTGCGGCCACTTGACCCAAAAGCTGGCCGCGACGACCAGCCACATGACGCCCAGGACGCCGACGGCCAGCCAGGTGCAGACCAGGTGCGTCAGGTACGTCTGCGTCACGCGCATCGGCACGTTGTTGAGCAGGATGGGCATGAACTCGGACGCGATGGCCACGAGGGCCACGACGACGAGGAAGTGGTGCCGCCGCCGGACGGCGCTCCAGATGCCGGTCGCGGCGTGCAGCGACGGCGAGAGCAGGACGCTGTCGCGCGCGAGCTGGGGGCATTTGGAGAGGAGGTGGTACGGGCTGGCCGCTGCCACGCTGGCGAAGAAGGACGACCAGAACAGCGCGATGGCGACGCCGGCGAGGGTGAAGAGGAACCGCACGCCGAAGCCCTGCGTCGACATGAAGCGCTCGAAGGGCGTGTCGCCGCCGGTGTTGTTGTAGTAGAATATCAGCGCCAGTAGTCCGCTTAGGAGCAGTAGGAAGGCGATCCTCCAGGTGTAGGTCAGCATCGCGAACGGGAGATGGCGCTCCGTCTTCACGCGCCTGGTGGCAGCGCCATACTGCGTGCTGGCATGGACAGTGGGCTGGACAGCGGCGCCCCGGAGGCCGCGGCCGGCCTCGTTGTCGATGATGATACCGTACTCCGGCTCGCCGTGCCGGTTGAAGAAATAGTCCAGCTTGAAGGTGCGCCCCTCCAGTGCGTTGAGGATTTGGCGGCTGGTGATACGTCCGTCGCGGCCGGTAGGTAGCGCCGCAAACAGTGCTCGGACGTCCGGGTTGGTGGCTATGGACGCGATGCCTGCGATGCTCCACGGGTTCGTGGCGACGCCGGACCGCCAGCGCGCGAGGAAGAAGAGCAGGAAGATGACCACGACCGCCATAAATGCCAGCAGCGCAATGGTTGCCCGAGCTGGGAGGAGGAAGACGCCGAGCGTCATGGCGCAGCCGTGGAAGTCCATATCCGTACAGACGCCGTGGACTGTCACTCCGATGGCCTCGGTCGACAGTGGCACGAGAAGGACCGAACACACGGTCAGCAGCGTCGTGAGGAAGACCAGTGGGTGGCCGCCGAACAGTGAGCGCACGCTCGTAATGATGCCATAGATGCCACTGGTTTCGAGGGTGAGTGATTCGTGTGCCGAGGCGCCGGACGGATGTGTCAGCTCATGGAACGGCTGGAAGGTCTTCGCGCTCAGGTCAATCATGCGGATCGGGATGGTCAAGAGCACGCAGACGATGGAAGGGAGGAAGAATGCGACGAAGTAGTCGATTTTGGAGAGGTAGTAGACCGCTGTGGTTGCGACGGGGAGTGTAGGTATGGCGGCGTACCGAGTTGCTGTTGCGGTTGGGATACCCCTGGAATCCGTAAGCACGGTGGTGACGGGTGGCACAAGGGCGCTCGTCGAGATGGTCGCCGTGGGGTCACCGTCCGGGCCGGTCAATGTCATGACTGTCGGGGTGGACACTGCCGATGGGGTGCTGGTTAGGACGGCTGTAGGTACTCCCGCGGCATTCTTGAGCGTCGTGACTTCCGGGGCTATGTAGGTGGGCGCTATGGTTGTAGGGACACCGTTTATGGTGGTAGGTCCAAGATCTGCCACGTTCGTGGGCGGGAGAGTTGCGGTAATCGTGCCATCTTTGCCATAGTTGGAAGGAGATTGGAAAGAGAGAGTGACTGTGCCATCTCCGGCGACATCGCTGGGAGGCAATGTGGCCGTTACTGTCACTCCACCGTCCTGGCCGACGTTGTCTGGAGGCAGTGTCGGTGTGATCGTTACAGACCCGTCCTGGCCGACCTCGTCCGGAGGAAGAGTCCCAACTGGTGTTGGGGTGACCGTCACCGACCCATCTTTGCCAAAGTTATCCTTTGGCGGTACGCTGGTTCCTGCGCCTTCCGGAGTGGTGGTATCCTGTTTGGAAGCATCATCAGCATCAGCCCTTCCTGGTAAAGTGTACTTGGGTTCTCACAGGGTCTGACAGGACAGTCGTATCAACCTGGCGGTAACGCAGAAGACTGGTGGCAGGCGAGCTCGGTGTTGTTGTCGCTGTCGGCCGTATCGCCGTTGTCGGTAGCGGCCGTTGACGTGCTTCGACAGGTAAGTTCCGACATGCCCACTCCGTCGCAGCCATCAGTCCTAGCAACGCCAATGTCAAGGCACACAGCAGCGGCCATCTCAGAGGTCCCGGCTTGTAGTTTGGACGGTCACCGCACGGTAGCTCGGCAGGTCTCGCGGTTCCATATGGACTCTTCTTCTCTTCGTGATATGACGACACATCAGGCCGATACTGAATCTCGTACTCTCCTGGTCCTTCGCCGTATCTGAGCGGAACTGCTTGCATGGACGGGTCCGAATAGTTCGGCGGCAAGGGTTGCTGCCCATGGAAGGAGGCCATGGCTCACCGATCGAATACTGAAAGACACAGAAAACATAGCTCCTGCTTCTGAGATGGTGCGGCATGTGGAAGCATTATAGGGGCTGCTGTGGCCTGCAATGGCCCCCATGCCATGCCCAAACCAGCAAGATTGGTGTCAGCTCTGTGGTGTCAGAACGTGCGCAGTTCGCCTAATACCCAGCTGGCGGCTCTTGGCTTGCAAAACATTCCATTGGATTGAAGCTTCTTTTGTTCAGCCCAAGTCTTGGCTCTCACAGGAAGTGGTGGCACCTGGGTCCGGACCGCTTGGCGAAGTCAGCCACCGCATCTGGGCCAATCCGGGAGCTTGCAGTGGTGTCAAAACATCAAGTATCACCTCAGTCTGAGGGGTGATTGATGATAGGAGGAATGGAATGAACAGAGTACTAACGCGTGTTCATCACGATAACCGACCTATAAGCAGATAAGGGGACATCGTGATGCCAGTTGCCGTTGCGATGTGGTGATGACTTCAATTCGAGGTGGAAGAGCGACAGCAGCATAATAAACCCTAACCCTTTCAGCTTCGCGCAACCGTGTAACGGTAGCGGTGTATACTACCTATGCGGTGGATTCAAGTGGAATACCTATTGTATTAACTCCTGCAAGCATCGAAAGTAGGAGTAGGCCCAGAGTACCTTGTCGTCGATAGCACTAACCCTACCTTGGGTTCTCTTTGAGTCATCGAGTCTACAGGTACAGTACGTACCGCGATTGCCATTCTTCACTAATGTGGTGGTAGCACCTTCCTTGCACCTTCCTTGCACCTGCCGCGAAAGAATTGGCACTTGGCTAAGGTAGGTAGCATTTCCAGCACTTGGGACTTCAACTTCTACGACCTCAAGCTTCAGGAAATCCATCAAGATCACGTCTTTGCTCTGGGTCGCCACCATCAATCTTTCAGGTGGATTCAGGTAGGTGCACTGGACTGCCCTGTTCCGGACGTTTATTAAACACAAGGTTTCCTGTTTGTTCAGCGACAACCAATCAGCCCGCAGCGTCAACTCAGCCTCCTTCACTGCATCGGAAGCCAAGTCTGCCGGCAGACGAACTCCACCATGGTTACCGGTGTCGTTCCGACGTTCACATGCCTGACACGGGACAAAGGATGTGTTACCTATCATGGATGATATCGACAGCGACACTGCGACGGTGCAATCCCACGTTGCCGCTCGACGCAAGCTACTGAGTGAGACCTGCCAACCCCAACAGCATGAACCATGTCTTTAAAGATATGGAGGTCTCCTTGACGAACCGTCTACGCGCCAGATATGGCGGGACTTATTCTTAGACCTGAGCTAGTTCTGGACATCAGTCTAGTGCACGTGTACGCTGGGGTTTCCAGTAACAGTGGGAAGATTCGTGGTGATACGGCGGGGCATTCCGCGGGAGCGGCGAAAAGCTATACGTCATGCCTGTCAGCACTATACCAGACAACACTCCGAATGCCGGAAGGCTTAGACGGCGTGGACGACAGCTTCGGAGTCGTTTTCGTCCTCGAACTACCAGCTGCTCCGGTCTAGCCGTCCCGCGAGCATATTACACATGGCTGAGAAAAGACGCGAGGCCGTTCAAGTTGGCCCGAGCCCGATTCGCATTCGAATCCCCCGGCATATCTTGCCGTCTGTAGGTAGCTGGCGAATGGCCAGTGGCGGGGCTCCGTGTTTCAACGGCGCATCTGCACTCCTGATGTTACCTGATGTTGGCCTCGTTTCAACACAATGCCTGCTATGTCACAGAGTACGGGATAGTTCATCTTTAACTGTTCGAGCAGCCTCTCCTGTCATCTCGATGTCACTCCACATTGCCATCGCCAACCGTCGAGCATCTCGCTGTGTATATAAAATCACACATTCCTAGCACCTGGTCCCTTATCTCGCTACGCCGTCACACCACCTTATTCCCTCCATTGTGATATATACCGGCTGTGAGACTACACCATTTTTTACGTAGCTCTCTGTAACCCGTGCAAATAAGTATCTCTCAACCGCAAAGACCCAATCGTCTCTATACCGCCACAGAATCATGACCACCTTCCGGTCTCTGCTCCGCGGAGCGCCCGCGACCGCTTCAAAGGTGCCGCCCTCGCCTTCGGAGCCGACTAATCTCCAAGATGTCGGGTCTAGCGAAGGTCCCAGAGTCGCGCCTCCCAGCCCGGCCATACAGCAAGAGTTCAGCGACATCGAAGACGCCATGGCAGCCGCCGAGCTGATCATGAACGACAACATCGAGGGCGCAGAGGCGCGCTTCCGGGCGAGGAACGCCACCTCCTCCTTCCACCAGCTCGGCCTCGGCGTCGCGACGTTCATGACGAGCATCCTCGGCTTCGAGAAGGACGTCATGGCCGAAGCTGGCGTGCGGCTGTCCGAGAGCGAGAACCGGTCCTGGGAAGACCTCAAGAAGGCCCAGAAAGACGCCCAGAAGGCCAGCGCCGGAGGAGGCTGGTTCGGCAGGGGTTCCTCCTCCTCCTCGGCCGCAGCGGATGCCGGAGCTAGCAGCAGCAGCAGCAGCAGCAGCATATATCCTCCAGGCTCCGAGTTCGCACTGGTCAACGCCGAGTCGCAGCTCATGAGCGCCGTGGTGGCCGTCATGCACGAGAGCGTCACCGAGGGCATCAAGGGCTTCTACAAGCTCCGGAAGGCCTTCCTCACGCTCGACGCCATCATGGAAGCGGAGGCGAAGTACGTCGACCGCGTGCGGAGCGGGGGGAGCCTCTCGCGTCCCGCCGCCGCCGCCGCCGCCCAGCAGCTGCCGAGGAGACTCTCGGAGGACCAGATGCCGGGCAGCTTCGACGAGGCCGAGTTCGCCGACTTCGATAACGACGAGCAGCAGACGAGGGAGAGCGACAACAGCGACAGCGACGGCGAGTTCGCGGACGCCAGCTCGGTCCAACGCCCGCGCACACCGTCGAGTCAGTACACGGCTCGCTCGGGGAGGTCGTCCTCGTCGCTCGACAACATCTCCCAGAACACCACTCCCGAGTCCAGACGGACGCAGCAGCCCCCGCTCAAAGACCGAGCCCTCCTCCCGCCCGCAAGCGTCCCCGCCCCCGACTCCCTCTTCACCTCCCCCGTGGACATCTTCGTGCACTCGGGCGCGAACATGTGCTTCGGCATCCTCCTGCTGATCGTGTCCATGGTCCCGCCCGCCTTCTCGCGGCTGCTGGCCGTGCTGGGGTTCAAGGGCGACCGCGACAGGGGTGTGCGCATGCTGTGGCGGAGCACGCGCGTGCGCAACGTCAACGGCGCCATCGCGGGGCTCGTGCTGCTGGCGTACTACAACGGCCTGCTGGGATTCGCCGACATCTTGCCGTCGGAGGCGGACGTGGACGAGTTGGCCGCCGAAGAGGAGATTGTGGGGTACCCGCGCGCGCGCTGCGGCGCCCTGCTCGCGGACATGACGGCGCGGTATCCCGATAGTCGGCTGTGGAGGCTGCAGGAGGCGCGGGAGCTCGCGGGCGAGGGAAGGTTGGAGGAGGCGCTGAAGGCGCTCAAGGCAAACGCGGAAGAGCAGAAGGAGGGGAAGGGGGGCGGGAGGATGAGGCAGATCGCGGCGCTGAACGCGTTCGAGTTAGGTCTCAACACCATGTTCGCGATGCGGTGGGCGGACATGCGCGACGCGTTCACGCGCTGCATCGAGCTGAACAAGTGGAGCCACGCGGTGTACTACTACCTCCTCGGGTGCGCGGAGCTGGAGATGTACCGCGACGCGCGTCGACGCTGCGCCAGGGAGCTGGAGGAGGCTGGATCGGAGAAGGAGGTAGAGGCCGAGACCGAGGCCGAGGCCGAGAGGCACAAGGCGGCGGCCGAGGAATACCTCCGCCGGGCTCCGGGCGCGGCGGGGCGGAAGAAGTTCCTGGCGAGGCAGATGCCGCTCGAGGCGTTCGTGGTGCGCAAGGTGCGCAAGTGGGAGGCGCGCGCGGCGGCGCTGGGACTGGACCTGGCCGACGCGCCGGTGGTGTCGCCGGCCATGGAGATGGTGTACCTCTGGAACGGCAGCAAGAGGATGACGGGGGGCGGAGGAGCTGGGGGGCTGCTGGAGGAGGCCAGGGCCCGCGGGGGGCTGGACAGGTGCACTATGACGGCCGCGCAGAGGGAGAGGGTCCTCGCGGAAGAGAGGGACGAGACGGTCGTCTGGGCCGTGGCGGAGGCGGCGCTGCTGCGGTCGCTGGGCCGGACGGACGAGGCGCGGGAGGTGCTTGCGCCCGTCTTGGGGATGGATAGGTGAGACATCCGAGTCTACCGTACGCGGGTTTATTGAATATATGGTCTTGCTAACACCGTGGATAGAAACCTGTTGAAAGGCCCAACGCGCGACGACTACGCGCTGCCCGCGGCGCACTACGAGATGGCCGCCGCTGCGTGGCGCGACGCCTGCGACTCCGCCAAGTGGCCTACCGCAAAAGGGTCCGAGGCGGTCGACGCCTACCGGCGGCTGAAGGCGGAGGAGTGCCTGGCGTATCTCGAGAAGAACGCCAAGTGGGAGAGCTACGTCCTCGACGGGCGGTTCGGCATGCGCATCCAGGCCGGTATCGACAGCGTCAAGTGGCTGAAGGGCAAGAAGGGGTGGTGATAGAGGTTTGAATTGATGACAGGTGGATTGGCTTTGGATACCATGGCGCAAACGGGGGTGCTGGGATGACAGGATTCACAAAGACAAGAGGCGTTGGTGTGCTTTTAAGGGGTATGTGGGTTGGCTGGGTATCAATTCAAGACATCTAGATATAAAGGTATACAAAATGGTATATACTTAAGGTAGCGAGGGTCGGAAGTCTCACAGAAAGAAAGGTATTGAACTAAGGTACTCTACGGGGTATCAACAACTCCACGCTGCAAATTCCATCACAGTATTCCTGAATCGAAAGGCCCATCACACCTGTGCCATTCTTCTTCGATATCATAGCACTCAGATCATGGAAGAGAACGATGGACGGAGAAGATAAAAGAAGCAACTAGTCTGCCCTAATTATCGTCCGCGCTCACCCTCCTCGACTTCCTGTTCCGCGCGCTCCTCCTGAGCCCGTCGATGCCGTCCTGCACCATATTCCCGCCGCGCTCCTTGATCTGGTGCTTCTCGGCCTCGTCGCGCACGTCGTCCATGACGTCTCCGCCGCGACCGACGCCGGTGCCGTGCGCCCAGTCGAGCAGGCCCCAGGCGCCGTAGTTGCCCCGCCCGCCGCTCGAGTAGTGCGAGGAGCAGCGGCGGGCGACGCCGCCCATCATGATGCCCGGCACGATGGAGTAGCCCGACGTGGCGAGCGTCTCCTCGAGCGTGGCGAGGGCCGCGAAGACCAGGTAGACGAGCATGTGCGGCCGCAGCGCCGCGGCGGGCAGGTACAGGGGCACGAAGCGGTGGAGCAGGAAGGGGACGGGGTGGTCCGCGCCGACGAGGAGGGAGTAGGGCGCCCCGCGGTGCGAGTGGGCGAACTGCTTGTGCAGGCGCGTGACGCGCGGGCTCTTGCGGGTGGAGTGGAGGAGGTAGCGGTGGATGTAGTAGGTCAGGACCTCGCGCGCGGCGAAGAGGAGGGCCAGCTGCTTGATCAGCTGCCAGGGTAGAGGCAGGGTGGTGGAAGTGCGGAAGATGGGGTTGCCTATGGCAGTAGTGAGGCCGAGCGACAGGGCCGACTCGACCGCGGACTCGAGGGCCAGGTTAAGGAAGGCCAGGCCTACGGTGCGGGAGATGTAGGCGGCGTCGCGGGGAGGGAGGGCGGATGCGCCGGTGTGTTTTATGGATTCGGCGAGCGAGGGGATGAGGGTGTCGAAGAGGAGGAAGACGAGACTGGGTATGAGCCAGAGGATGGTGCGTATGGCCGTGATTCCGATCAGCTCGATGCGGAGGGGCGAGTGGCTGAGAACCAGGGTAGACCAGGTCATGTAGAAGAAGAGCAGGTTCAGGGAGGTCGACCATGATGTGAGCGAGGTCGAGAAGAAGTACGAGACGATGGGGAGAGAGAGGAGGATGTCCATGTTTGCCCGCGATGGTGGTGTGCACTCGCCGTCGTGGTGGTGGTGGTGGTGGTGGTGGAGGTGGTAAAGGTGATGATGTTCAAGGTAAGAAGTCACGGCTGAAGGACAAGGCTAGCACACCTACATATATCTGATGCTACGGCAGTGTAGGAATGCCAGGAATGCAACTGTCTTGCGGCCATGGTCAATCAAGTTGCGATGCTTGCAAGAGGGTGATTTGATGCTGACCTGATGACGTAGGGCAGCACCAAGCGGGAGAGTTGAATGCGGTAGACAACGGCAGAATGCTGAAACACCCTTGGCAAACAGCGTCGGCCAATGAGAGGTAAGTGGGTCTCAACCCCGGCTTCAACACCGACTCGTTCAGGCAGGCACGACCGTGACTTGCGATAAATCCTGTCCATTGTGGAAAAGGGAAAGAACTATACAACAATCTGAGCCTGGTTTTGCAGTCTTGCCAGCATGAGATTAACTTCTGCTCGATTTTAAAAGATGCTGACAGTTCAAGCTCTCCTGACGGGAGTCCTGCGTGCTTGGTATCTACGAGATATCTTATACTGCGCGTGCCTTGATGTCATGGATATGGCATGCTACATGTACACGATACCACAGTGACTCCACATATAGGGCCACGCTGGAGAATTGGCGCTTCTTCGTCGATGTCTGTCTGACTGCGGTCTAGCAACTCTTTACTATGATAAAGAAAATCACTGCCACCAGCGGACGAGCTGGTCGAGTTCTGCACGTGTAGCCTCAATTTCCGTATCTCGGGGACGGAAACTGCAACCTGCACGGTATATGCAGCAGCACTTGACGCCCCAGCGCGCTATCTGGCGGTGCGGCTTGGGCACTGATCGGAGCGCATCACGCGCTCCACGCCGCGTAATTAAAAGACTGCCGTTATTGCTTTTTTTTTCCTGGAGGGAGGTCCGAGCGGTATTGGTTTTCTTGGTGGGCAGCCCAAGTTCATGCGGATTTCAAGAAGACCTTTGGAGCCTTGACGCACCAGCGGATGGAGGAAAAGAAGTCGGACGGAATCTCGACGACAAGCAAACCCGGTCGAGTCGCAGCGGCAACGTCCCGCACTCAATTGAATCTCTCTGGTTCTCAATCAAACGACAGGAGCTTCCAGAACACAGCTCCAAAGCTAAGGTACTGACTGATACTCCCTCGATCGGAGTCCAAAGCAAACCACCCGAGACACGCAGATCACACAGAACAATCCTACCAAACAATCCTACCAACCGCGCCTTAAACATACCACAGTAAGACACGTTAGGCTCTCAAGGGGATCGGTCCGCTTGCTCTCCCTCCAGAGGTCTCATCAGTCTCGATCTTCCAAAGGTTTGCTTATTGGACCAAAGACACAACCAAGGAGTCCACACGAGCTTCCACCACTCAACGGCGCCGACGACGGTCAAGTGGGCACCATCCGCATGAATGGGCCAATTCTCAATTCAATTGGAATAGGGGTTCAGCGGGAGCTAGAACCAACTGGTGCTGGCGCACGCAGCCTTTGACACTGTCTCTACATCTCTCTGACCGTGCTGGACCTTTCATTCTTCGTCGCCGTCGACGAGGAAACAGTGATCCTCTCCGGCCGGACACTTGCGATCGGATAATCACGCAGACTCGTTGGGAAACTCGAGCATCCTTCAACCAATGTTCCAATTCGACTTCAGGCCCTCCTCTCAGCGCTCTCGAACCCCATCGTTCGCACACAGCTCATCGTGAATACAGACAGACTTGCCCGGCACAACACTGACAATCCCCCGTCCTGCATGCTCGGCCCTTAAAACGGCATCCCAACGTCAATGCTCTGCATCTAGCGCTTGGCCACTGCGTCTTTGCTTCTGCTATTCTCCGAATATCCCTTCGCATTCTCGCATTCATTGGCCGCCAGATAGTTTTGTTTGCCACATAGAGATCAGCCGTACCGACAGAACAAACTCACAGACCACCGGCGCCGAAACTGATCCCCCGTACAGAAGGTTTAGACTCGCTTCCGGATATCCGTATTGGCCCTCGGCCTGTACGTACGTACCTCTCTGTTGGCGCTATTAGCCGGAAATCCCTTGACCTCGCGCCGTCATGGACTCTTCAGCACCCGCCGTCCCCTCTCTCCCGCGACAACAGCGCGAGCGTGAGCGCGATCGCGATCGTGATCGAACCCAGCCTTCATCTCGTAGACCCAATCCTCCGCATGCCATCTCTACCGCAGACGCCAACCGCGACCGAGATCAGGACCGCTATCGTGACCGCACCGACCGTGGCCGCGACCAGTATTCCTCCGAGCGTTACACCCACAGACAGCCCGACAGAGCGCCGCCGCCGATCCCTGCAGCCTCGCCCGAGGTCATCTCCTCGCTCATCACCTCTCTCTCCGTCATCTCGAAGCCGGCGAGCGACCACTTCGACAGCCCTGCGTACTTCGACCCGCGCCAGGGCAGTCGCACCCCCAACACGCCGGGCTCTCCGACGACGGTACGGTCAGCAGGCTCGTTCGGCGTCGACTACGGCGCCTTCTCGCAGCCGTCTCTCAACGACCTGCAGGAGGAGGACGTCCCCATAGACGAGCTCCCCGCCAGTCCCCCCGTCATCAGGACCGCAAAACCTCCGTCCGGCTTCTCGCCGCTGACCGCACCCAAGTCGCCGAAAAGTCCAAGGGACGCGTCCGGCTTCAAGACATTGCTGAGCGGAAAGGGGAGCAGCAGCGCCCTGAATGTGTCGCGTCCGTCCAGCAGGGGATCGCTCGCATCCGCGGCAGAGAGCATCGGCAACTTGAGCGTCGAGCGCAACCCGACGTCGTCGCCCCTCAGCGAGCCCAAGGGACTGAGAAACCAGCGCTCTCATGACAGCTGGGGCAAGAAGACCGGTCGAAGCAGCAAGGGCCTCATGTACATGAGCAGCAAGGAGCGGTTGCGTGAGAAGTCACAAGAGAAGAAGCGAGCGAGCGTCGGCGCAGTTGGTGGGGGTTTCGGAGGTCCCTTGAGCCCTGCCAGCAACAGCAACAACAACAACAACAACAACAACAACAACACCTCGGCAAGACCGGACCCCTTCTTCGCAGAATCGGTCATCAACGAAGAACCCCATTCCGACTCGCCTCCGCGCCCCGAGCAACAGCGCAATAGCGGGCTGTTGGATGGGAATAGCGGCGCGGCAGGCAGTCCGCGTCCCATTCCGGCGAGAGACTCGTCGCTGCGCAAGACGGGCGCGAGCGCGAGCGCGAAGAAGTCGGCGCGGACGTCGCGATCGTCCAAGCGCGACAGCGAGACCCTTCCGGGCGGGACGATCCAGGAGATCGACGAGCACTCGCCCAGCAACAACCGCGCGCAGCAGCGCGGAGACGCCGAGAAGCGCCGGGGGAACCAAGGCGCGAAGCAGGGCGCCGACGCCGAACGATTCGCATCCTCGCTGGAGCTCCCGCGCAGGACGAAGCCCGAGATCTCTTTCACCAAGGCCCAGAACGAGAGTTACAGAACCAGCCCCACTCCTTACGCCTCCACCTCTCCCATGTCGCCGGCACTCGATATTGACCCGCTGGAAGAGGGCGCGCCGTTCCCGGCCATTGCCCAGGGACGCCGCCGTGACCGGGACCTCAGCTCCGACGGCCGCAATCGGCGGCGTTCGAGGAACCAGACGCCCGATCCAAGTGGCTACATGAGCGAGGGCGGCGGCGGCGGCGGCGGCAGCATCGCCGTCAAGCTGAAGCGCAGCAGCAGCCGGCTGAAGAGGTTGTCGGGAGCCGCGAGTCCGACGCCGGACAAGATGTCGTCCGACCGCGGCAGCCGCCAGATAGACACCCAGAGCGACCAGCCACACGTCACATACGAGAGACCGCCCAGCGCCGACAGCGTCGACGACGCCGTGGAGAGCTATCTCTGCAGCCCGCGGCTGAGCCAGAAGATCCGCCATCCGCAGACGGGCCGCGTCATCAGTTTCAGCGAGGTCGGCGATCCCAACGGCAGCGCGGTCTTCTGCTGCGTCGGGATGGGGCTGACGCGGTACATCACGGCGTTCTACGACGAACTCGCCCTGACCCTGAAACTGCGCCTGATCACGCCGGACAGGCCTGGTGTCGGCGACAGCGAACCCTACGCGGAGGGCACCGCGACGCCACTCGGATGGCCTGGTAAGTCGACACAACTTCCGCTCAAGGGATTATGTACAGCCTGCTAACGGTCTCTGCTCAGATGACGTCTACGCAATCTGCCAGTCGCTGAAGATCACCAAATTCTCCATCCTGGCCCACTCGGCGGGCGCCATCTACGCACTCGCGACGGCCCTCCGCATGCCCCAGCACATCCGCGGCAGGATACACCTGCTCGCACCGTGGATCCCCCCGTCGCAGATGTCCGTGTTCGGCGCGAGCGCGCAGACGCCCCTGCCGCCCACCAACGCCATCCCGACCAGCCAGCGGATACTGCGGGCGCTGCCCACCCCGTTCCTCAAGGCGGCCAACAGCAGCTTCATGTCGGCCACGAGCTCCAGCATCACGAGCTCCCTGCCCAAGCAGAAGCGGGCGAAGCGGGACAAGCGCACCTCCTCGGCAGCAGCCGTCAAGGCGCCCGTGGCCGACGACAAGGAGAACCACGACGCCGACGACGCGCAGAAGAACGGAGCCAAGGGCCGGGTGGACCGGATGAACGCCGAGGAGAACATGGACCGCATCCACCCGACGGGCACGATGGCGACGTCGGACGTCGTCAGCTCGTCGCAGACCACCACCCACGCCTCCTCCGCCAACGGCGGGGGCGGGGGCCACCGACACCAGCGATCGAACTCGTCCGCCACCGCCGCCCGGCGGCAGGCCGAGAAGCAGGAGCAGGTGCTCGCGGCGGCGGCCGACCTGGCCAACTCGCAGCTGGCCGACAAGGAGCGGCAGGAGACGTACGACTCGCGGCTCACGCACTCCATCTGGCAGCTGGCGACCACGGGGGCCAACCCGGCGGTGGACCTGCTCGTGTGCCTGGAGCGGCGGCACACGATCGGGTTCCGGTACGTGGACATCACGCGTCCCGTGGTGATCCACCACGGGTCGCGCGACACGAGGGTCCCCGTCGACAATGTGCGGTGGCTGGGCAAGACGATGCGGCGGTGCGAGGTCAGGGTGCTCGAGGGCGAGGGCCACGGGCTCATGGCCAGCGCGCAGGTCATGGGCAACGTGCTCATGGAGATTAGTCGGGAGTGGGAGGAGTGGGGGCGCGTCACGGGCGCGACGAGGAGGGAGAGCGAGAGGGGAACGGGGAGGAGGGGGACTATCGGACAGGCGAGGTGAGGTTCTTTGCCTGGCTGCCTTTGGGGGTCTTTGGCTGCGTTACCTTTAGGGTTTGTCAAAACAATATTGCGGCGTTTCGGTAGTCGTGGACAACTAGCCGACGAACGGCGTTTTGCGTGGTTGTATGGTATTTTTTTTTGCTATATACATACCTACTACTACTCCTGTACTAATATAATGTCGAAAGTCACCGCGAAGGAGAGGCCGAGTAGCAGCATTCACATGTCGTCGGCCATCCATGTTGGAGTCAATCAGCACGACCCCTTTCCTATCTTGTGGTCTAGACCTGTCAGCCCGTCTGACTACACGGACAATCACTTCGGTGACGGACTTCGAGAACGAGTCTAGTCATTCATTACGAGAGCAAAGTACTTCTCGGGTTATTCACGGAGGCAAGACGCCGTCTTGAAGTCGATGTGACGGCCAGCCCGCAGGCGCCTTGGAACTTCTGGGCTGCCCCTGACGACAGTAACCCCTGACGACAGTACACTGTCCTCGCCTCGCAGCGCGCAACTTCTGAGCATATCGAACCGCAACGCTATCCATTCTGGGATCTACTCCCAACAGCCCGATATAATCTATAGAAACGAGACATCTCTGACCCCATCCTCCTACTTCAGGAGTCCTGGCTCACCCCAACTCAGCAAAGGCATCCGCCTAGTCAAACACATCCGTAGCAAACCTCTCGTTCTTAATCCCATCAAACCAGCTCTTGATCTTCTCATCATTCACGCACCGCCCCTCCCGCACCGCGTCCTCCTCGGCGATCTTGATGACCACCTTCTTGACGCTCTCCCCGACCGACCGGCTGCCGCACACGTACACCCGCGCCTCGCGCTTCCACAGCGCCGTCACCTCCTCCCGGTCCAGCCACAGCCGGTCCTGCACGTACTTGCACCCCTTCGCCGCCTGGTCATCGGCCCGACTGTACGCCCGCCGCACCTCCACGGCGCCCAGCTTCTCCCACCGGTCCAGCTCCTCGCGGTACAAATCGTCTTTATCCGGCGCGCGGCAGCCGAAAAACAGCAGCGCGGGCGCCAGCTGCCTCCCCGCCGCGATCTGCGCGGCGCGCTCCTGCACGAAGCCGCGGAAGGGCGCGATGCCGGTCCCCGCGCAGACGAGGATGACGGGGGTGTTGGCGCCGTCGGCGGGGAGGTGGAAGGACTTGTGGCTCTGCCGCACCGAGACGTGGAGTTTGTCCCCCGCCGCGAGGGAGGCGAGGTACGAGGTCGCGACGCCGAGGTGGTGCCGCTCCCCCTGCGGGTCGGCCAGACTGGGCGCGTCGAGCACGGAGAAGGTTATTGTTGCCGAGGAGGGGTCGCACAGCGGCGAGGAGGAGATGGAGTACTGCCTCACGCGCATGGGCGGGAGGAGGGCCAGGAAGGAGGAGAAGGGCAGGTCGACCGAGGGAAAACGCTCGAGCAGGTCGAGGACCGAGACGCGCTTGGCGCTGATTTCCGAGGTGTAGGCGTCCGGGTCGGTGGCGAGGCGCGTGAGCGCGTCGCGCGTGGTGCTGTCCGAGGCCGCCTCGGCGAGGGTGAGGACGCCGCGCTTGGTGGCCGGCTGGGCGAGCTCGACGTAGGCGCCCAGCACGTCGTTGACGGGGACGGAGACGCCGGTGGGCAGGGTGGTGCGCCCGGAAGCCGAGATGGTGATGTGCGCGTCCCAGGCGATGTGGAAGCGGCGCACGGCGCGCTCGACGTTGACCTTCGGGTTGAGCGGGAGGACCGCGAGGTAGTCGCCCGCCGTGTAGCGCGCGTCGCTGGGCAGCTGGATGGCCATGTGCTTCTTGAGCGGGGCGTCGGCGGCGGTGAGGTGCTTGACGTCCGTGACGACGGCCTCCTTGACGTCCTGGCGCAGGGTGGACGACCGCGGCGACGAGATCTCGATGGACAGACCGGAAGGGATGCCGCCGTCGGTTCCGTCGGCGTGGGCGGGCTCGACCGAGTACTTCTCCGCCAGCGCGGGCCAGAGGACCTCGTCTTCCCACGTCTCGAAGTCGGTGAACATGTTGCCCTGGGCGGCGTCGGTCACGCCCAGGGGCGCGACGCGGGTGCCGCCGAGCTCCTCGAGCTTGGCGTCGACGAGCTTTGGGATCCGGTGGAAGGTCTGCGCCCAGTCGTGGTGGCCGCAGCCGTAGACGGCGTACGACACTTTTTCCATCTCCTTGCTGCCTGCCTTCAGGTTCTCGAGCCAGTTGACGAAGAGCGCCGCGTTGTCGGGGGGCTGGCCCTCGTACGAGGCCGTGATGATGACGACGGGCCGGTCGGCGGGGAGGTTCTGGTGCGCCGCGTCCAGGCCGTCCACCACCGTCGCCTGCCATCCGTGCGCGGGGGCGTCGGCGGCCAGGCGCTGGGCGAGCGACTCGCACGTGCCCGTGTTCGACCCGTAGTAGATGCTCAGGGGCTTCCCCGTGGCCTTTGCCGCCTTGGACGCGGCTGTGACACCATTTGTCGCGGTTTTGATCCCCGGCGCGATCTTGTCGCCGTTGAGACGGTGCTCGAGCTCCGTCGGGGTGATTCCGCGGCGCAGCGAAGCGCGCATGAAGAAGTCCTTCGGCTTGATGGTCAGGGTCTGCTTGATCTTCAGGTTGTACTGCGGGTCGTCGAGCATGAAGTTGAAGTTCTGGAAGAGCAGGGCCATGACGAGGAGGGCCTCCTGCCAGGCGAAGGGACGGCCGATGCAGGCGCGCATGCCGTTGCCGAAGGGCTTCCAGCAGTTGGGGAACTCCTTGTTGAGGCGGTCGAAGTTCTCGTCGAGCATACGCTCCGGAACGAACTCGTTGGCCGTCTCGCCGAAGACGGCGGGGTCGAGCTGCGACTTGGCCAGCAGGAGAGTGACGTCTTGTCCCTTGGGAATGTAGTACTTGCCACCTAATATCGTGTCTTGGAGGCTGCCAACGGTGAAAGCTGGGATTGTCGCCGAGAGTCTCAATGTCTCCCTCAGGACCTGTTTTGTCGTCAGTAAAAAAAAAAATAATAATAAAAAAATAAAAATAAAAATAAAAAAAAAGCAGGTGAACATCGGTCGGGGGCTAGGGGCCTCTGACGGTCGGACTGGTACGTACAGCATTAAGGTAAGGGAGCTTTGCCATGTGCTCGACCTTGATGGGTGCTTCTCCTACCACGCCATCGACCTCCTCCTGGCATTTGCGATACGCTTCCGGATGCTTGAGCAGCTGGTAGAAGGCAAACGACAGGAGACCGGACGTGGTCTCGTGGCCGGCAATCAGGAAGGTGATGAGGTTGTCGATGATGCTCGAGTCGCTCAGCTTCTGGCCCGTCTTGGAATCGACGCCGTCCAACATGGCTGACAGCAGGTCCTTCCGGTTCGACGGGTTCGCCTTCCGAGCGTTCAGGACGTCTTGGGCGGTGTCACGCAACAGGGTGATGTCCTCGTTGTACTTCTCGTCGGTCTCTCGGTAGAAGATGGACATGAAAGGCGGCCTCCTGGTCCGGTTTCCGGATTCTGTGAGGAAGTCGCCCATGGCCTCGATGAAAGGGTGCATCTCGTCGTGGTAATACGAATTGAAGCGGTAGTCCATGGCGCACAGCGCCAGTGTGTCGAGCGTCAGACGCGTGAAGTCGTCCGTGACGTGGATAGGGGCCAAGGGGCCGTGTCGAGCCCACTTCATGGCAAGCTGGGAGGCGATGTCGTGCATGTCGTCGAACATGGACTGGATCTTGGTCGGGCCGAAGGCGGGCATCAGAACCCTGTGGGCAATGCCCCAGTTGGGCTCCTCGGCGCGAGCTGTGAACAGTCCGTCGTGAACGGCGGCCCGGACTTCCTTGAGCACGGCGCCGATTGTCTTGCCAAACCTCTTCTCATCGCAGACCTCGTTCACCAGCTCGTAGTTGGCGACGAAAATCATGCTCCTACCCGGAAAACGCATCCTCCATATGGGACCTGGAGCATGGTTAGCGACTTTCAAGAAAGCTGGTTGCTGGTGGCCCGCGGCGGACGCTCACCGTATTTGTCTGCCATCTGGTTGAAGGATTCTAGAGGTAGCTCCGGGTTGATGTCTTTGATGTTGCCCAGCAAGGGGAGGCCTGGCGGCGAGGGGATGGGAACTGTGCCCTCCATGCTGACCTCGGCCATGGTGTTGGACTGTGGGACTGTGTAACTGTGTGAGTGGGAGCTTCTTGGTCTGTTCCACGACCTGTGTTACGGTATGCTACGTTCAAGATGTTGGAAGATGTTGCAGATACGGAGGATGCAAAAGAGTGAAATTCTGCGACCAGAAGGGGTCCCTATATATTGTGGAGCGAGAGATAGGGGTGGCCGGGAAGGTAGCTGTAATATATGTGGCTAGCTATCTCGGCTGGTCCCCATCGCATGTGTCTATTTTCATTGTCGTGCGACGACGCCAAGGGGCTTATTAACTGCGCTGTGCAGATGGTGTCGATGACGTGAAGAACGTACTTTCATTCTTATGCAATTTCATGATGTGTACTGCGTAAAGGCATCACATCCCGGTCGTATGAGCTTGCTAAACGACCCTTTCGGTGGGCCAAGCGAGTCGGGTGCCTCGGCACTGCTATGCCAGATCTCTAGGTGCCTGCTAGGTGCTTGCTAGGTGCCTGCTAAGGTGCCTGCTAAGGTGCCTGCTAAGGTGCCTGCTAAGGTACCTGCCCTAGGCATCGAGAGCGGGAGTGCTAACGATCTTAGGGTGCCATGTTCCGTGCCGCAAACGATCCACTTGCATGCCCTGCATGCCCTGCCCTGCCTGCATGCCAACGGCGGCGACACCAAGTCCAGCGGCCGCTGGACCATTGCCTGTTCCGTGCCCATCGGCGCTCCCGTTGGCCCCAATTGCCCCATATATCGGTGCCACTGGAGTTCCGAATCCCGTTTTGCTGTGATCTGAACCCGGCATGGTCACGATCTGGTATCAACCCTCTTTCAGCTCGTATGGACATGTCAGTACATGCCAGTTAACACCCTCCTCAAAGTCTTGTCTTGCAGACCCAAGAGCCTGAGACCTTGGATGGTACTAAGCTCGAACGGAAGCACACATTCAAGAAAGAAGAGACCGAGGAACGAAAAGCAAGCCAGCGGGCATACCGACAAACTCGAACACTATAGTACAGGCAGGTAAAACTCGAACACTATAGCACAGGCAGGTATACCTAATGACTACCGGTAAGGCAGACAGTGGAAACACCAACGGCGTTGGTGAGTTTCATCCCACGGCGCCTCGGCATGATCCCAACACGGTCGAACAACCTTTCGATCTTTCGATATCATCTCGTTTTAGACAAGGGCTGACACGTCAAACAACAGTAATCCGAGCATAGTAATCACTTTGCGTGCGCATTGGCGACCTGCGCAGATGAGTCGACCGATGCTGAACAGATCTGACGCTGTTTGGCTCCGTCCGCCACAGAACAACTTTTTTTGTTTTTGTTTTTTTTTTTTTTTTTTTTTGCAGAACCCGGAGTTATGTCCTGGTATTCTCGTCAAGGGTCCAACGGGATTAAGTCCATTGTGATAAAAGACTGGACTGACTCCACTGCATTATCCTTGTTCTCCGAGTCGAAACAGGGTCTTTGTTTCTTAGGGCCGTGGACCATATCAAGGAGATGGGAATCTTTCCTCAACAATCTCTCCTCGAGACTTACACGTGCAATACGCAGGCCTCGGAGCAACCAGATTCTAAACAGTCTGCACCCACTTCCACGGGCGCATTGTCCGAATTATTTCCACCGACGCTCCACCGCGTCCGTCGTCTAGCCGTCTTCCAGTGGACATGCGGGCTTTTGCCAATGCTATTGCTGCAGTCGATTACGAAAACTTCACTTGTTTACATTGCGATCTTGGCCATCTGCTGGGGTTACTCTTGAAAATGCTTGAATGAAGTAGATGAAGTAGACCCACGAGGTTGTCGACGCCTGAAAACCCGAAGGGGACAACATCCTGTGCAACGCCTCCTTCCGAAGTGGAAGATGGAAGCCTGTACCGATAGTGCACAACTAACACGCGTTGAGGCCGAGGAGGAAGACGTCATCTTCCCGGACGCCTGGCCGGGCATCGCGCTGGATTTCTAGCACGGTTATGAGTAGATGCCAGTTGTGACTAGCAAATGAGTTCATCAAGACAACATATTCCAGCGGACTCCGTATTGTGCACTGCCCTGCGCGTGAAGCGGAACTATCGGCTAATATATCAAGCGCAGGTGTCATGTCTGGAATACCGCTTGACAGCCAGCCCCATGGATAAATCCTACAGAGGCGTCGAAGTGCTGACCGCATCCATAGAATGCTTACGCACATGGGGCAAGATAACGTACAGCACATACGTACTGTTCTCCCCGTGTCGGACTTCAGGCAGTCGACGTATACCCCCCTTTCACCCAGACTGCGTGCCCAGCGCAAGATTGCCTAGCGTTCCAAAGTATCCCACCGTAAGCGTCACTCTGTCTGCCAGAGAAGAGAGGTTGACGGCCGCCGGAGGAGCCGTGTCCAGGGCGAGGAACTCCGCCACCCGGTTCGCGACCCAGACCGGATTCTCATCGGCTGCAACATTGTCAGTCAGTCTTCCAATACCGGTCTCTGCCAGCACCGCAGGTGATCGTTTAAACATACCTATCCAATGTCCGGCCTTGGGCACAATATCCACCGTGGTATTCCTCGCCACAGGTCCCCAGGCCGTGGCTACGACCGGTCCGAGACTCGCCTCCCCCCCGAGGGCAAGCATCGGCATAGCCAGCGGCTCCCTCCCCAGCGTCCCTTTGAAGAAGCTCGCGTCGGCCGCCACGGCCCTGCTGTCGAACGGACCCAGCATGGCCCTCAGGAAGCCCGGCTTCGATATCGACGACGCGTACCGGTCCACCGTGTCTTCGGTAAAGCTCGCCGGGCCGGAATAGCTTCCGTGGTAGAAATACCACTCCAGCATCTGCCTCTCCCTGCCGCGGATGAAGAACTCGGCCGCGTCGGGAACGGAGAAGAACGCCAGCTGCCAGTTGGCGTACAGGTCCCAGTACGCCGCCAGCGCGGCGGCCTCCTCGTACCCGAACCCGGGCAGGACGTACTCGGACACGCCGAGCATCCGGACCATGGAGGGGTACTTGGCCGCCAGCGCCGTGGCGATGCCCGCTCCCTTGTCGTGGGAGAAGACGTAGGCCTCGGTGACGTTGAGGAAGTCCAAGACGCCCCTGAGGTCCTCGGCCGACGCGGCGGCGCTGTAGTTGCCGTCCGGCGGCAGCGAGGAGTCGCCCGCGCCGCGGTTGTCCGGCGCGATGACGGTGTACCTCTCCGCCAGGACGGGGCCGATGGTGCGCCACGTCAGGCTGTGCTGCGGGTTGCCGTGGACGAGGAGCAGGGGCGGGCCGGAGCCGGCGTAGCGGAGGTGGATGCTCACGTCTTGCAGGGCTATGCGCTGGTGTGCCCAGTCGTCGAAGTCCGTGAGGGCGTGGGTAACCTTTGTCAGACTTGTTACCCAAATGAGAAGGGATATCCAATATGGACGCGGGCTCTTCGTGTGACCATGCATAGTGGCGGTGGGAGAAAGAGGATTGATGCCCAAGTTATGAACCGATGATTGAAAGATGAAGCGGGCTGAGAAGGCTACCACGATCGTTATGATGTTATGTACTGCTTCACGTGGTCCCTCGGAAGATACTGTCGTCGACCGAAGAAGCCGAACTGACCACTTGAGGGACCAAGCCTGGTGAGATCCAACGACATCGTTTCCTGCAATGGTAGATCAGATGCGAAGGAGATGTCCGAATGTTATGCTGACCAATTACCGATTTGTATCGCTGACAGTTGTCGACTCATATGCTGACCAATTGTTCGAGCATCATTTTCCTATACTCCGTCGACGAATGAGCTCCTGGTGGAGGTGTCAATGATCCAAGGGGGTGAGTTGAAGTTTTGAATATCAGTGGTACAATTTGGCTAGTTATTGCAGTCATTACCAAGATCATGGAACTGATCAACCGGCAGACATCACGGGGTTCTCTCCATTGAGACACCTAACACCGGTGAGCGAAGATATCTGACATGCTTGTCATGGGGGCTTGGCAGAACAAGTGAATCCTTCAACTTGTCAGCGGGCAAGGACGTAGTACTGGGCGTATAGGGCGTATACCTCCACGGTGATTTCCCTTTCTCTTACACGTGTGAAGATCTCTAGTATATACTTAGAGATCGTCCGCCTGTACCGAGCTATCGTTGGACTCGAACTATACGCCCAACAGGCCAGTTCAGGGGTCTTTGCAGTGCTCCGACGTACAGCAGCCTATCCGTGTGATGTATGTCTAGAGGCCACGAATAAGCGCAACTAGGAAACTCTCCATGAAATGGTTAGTAAATGAGAAGGCGGCAGCACTCACGTATGAAGAACTCTGACTCCGATAGCGGTACGGCCGGCGTGCTTCACACTAGTGACAGCGACATCGCATGGTTGCTCCCTCACCTCATTTCTGACAGTAGTTTTAGTCTTGAAGGTAGCTTCCACTATCTGAAAGTGAAGATGGAGCAAGAATGCACCTGTCTTCCTCGCGGACCTGTGGGATGTGGCTAGGTCCTCATCCAAGCTGTGATATGCTGGAGCAATATCTGACAGAAGTGTGTATTGATACCAACTTTCAACGCCTCGACTCAAGTGGTAGACAACAACCGGTGATGATTACATCTTTCAAGCCTCTTTATGTCTCAGGCATCCAGTCCGCTAGACTTCTAGAGTATGGCTACCTGAACGTGTGCAAGCATAGAGAGGCTTCTGTAGCCATGTTCGGCCTTGACCGCATCTCACACTCCAGAGAGGAGCACATTTATTATCTTTGATGTGCCAGCTCAGTTCAAGTATGCACTGTAGCCGTTATGCCGGGTGGTGTTCGGTCAGAATCTCGAAGTGATACGCCAGGCCACACCCAGCCCGAGTTGGCATCCGGACGAGTGATGTGAATGTGAGGGCGAGTCTGGGCATTCCACATGGAGCCAACCTTCGAAGCTCAACAGGCTGGAATGAGGTGAGCAAGGTCCAGGGGCTTCAGGATCCCTGCTTAGAGAAGCTGAACACTGATGATCTGATTAGTAAATCCGCAAACATGTTGGCAACTTGAACTGACCGTATTACACAGTAGACTTGGGGGATCTTATGTCAGCTCCGGACATGGTAACTTCCGGCTACAGTAAATCGAATGACAACCATCATGGTGTCCCGATCAGTCCCGGACGGGAGCTCCAGAGCTGCGGTACGTACTGTACGACGAAGCTTTGTGGCGTTTTTAGCGTCCTGCTGATCCGGATTGGGGCACACACCTGCACTTTGTCAGCACCCAGAAGTCCCATCCCACCCTTCAATCCGCTCTTTCCCCCCCGGAAACTGGAATAGCTTCTCACGGGGAAGGCACAACCCCAGGCGGAGGATTGTAACAGTAAGGTACAGTACCTCAACGCCGCCGCTGCATAAGTCCCATGCAGGGCGGACCTGGGCCACCTTGCGCCCTGCCGTACCTTGTCGATTTGACATCTCCAGCATCTCCATCTCAGCTTGCCCGGCTGCAACGGGTTCGGAGCTAACTCCGATCTGCACCGGCCACGCGGGGACATAAGGTACAGTACATGTACAGTACATCTTCAAGAGGTGTCCGTCTCCCGGCCCTCAATCTGGGCGAAGCGGGGGTTTGAGAGTGAAATTAGACAAGAAAGGCGATCGGGAGTCCATCGGCATCAGACTTCCCAGAGATGTCAGCCCGCATACCGACTGTTCAGACTCGCACATCTTGTCCGGTTCCATCCATCCCGAGCGGACCATATGTTCTTGAAGTCTAATGTAAGTTGACCGCTGCGGCAAGGTTTAGCAACCCCCGGTCCGGACACGGTTGAATAGCCGAGTGACTACTTACCTGCCTCTACTATGCAGTCAGTATATTACTAGATCATTGCCCGCAAACCCCTGCGTAACGATGCTCCAAGTTCTCACAGCCGTGTCCTGAGATCGAACAGCAAATATAAACATCTTAATGCTTTCATCGCCTGCAAGACCGGCTCAAGGTGGTCTCTTCATGCCGAGAAGGAAGAGACCGGGCGCGAGCTCTCCAGGGATCAAGTATGAGCCGGACCAGTCCAACTTGTTGTATTCTGACCATCCTCTGACAGCTTCGCATAGGAGTCCCGGTGCGTCGGGTCCTCAGATCCTTACTTTTGCATTGCAGCATAGGCCGAGAGCAACTCGTGCTAGTGTGCCCAAAGTGCGTTCGGGTTGCATTACCTGTGAGTCAATTTAAACCCTTTCGACGTAGATGCTATTGCTCCCTCCATGCCGCAATCGCGCATGTGCCTGTGTGCTTCTTTGGGGGAGTTTACGAGTTTTTACGAGCTTCTACATTGGCTAACTCTTGGCATTAGGCAAGTAAGTCCACCGCCAGCTGTACCCTGATCGGTCCACTCGGCACTTGGGTCATATAAAGCTGTCTCAGCACCGGCCTCTCCTGATCAGTGACTTACTTCTGGATTTCTGTAGGAAACGGCACGTCAAATGTGACGAAGGGAAGCCCTCGTGCTCGCGATGCATCAAGTGGCAAGGCTTCTGTGATGGCTATGACCCCCAAACCCCCAGTACGGGATCACGATCTGCATCGCCTCCCGAACCGTCGCCGGCGTCTGCCCGAGGGTCACCATCGCCGTTCTCTGCCGGAGGGTCTCCGTCGTCGGCCATCTGCAAGCGGACCAGTGGCACTCCGCTGGCACCCGCGTTGGACGCCAATGCCTTCTCCTCCGACCGGGAGAAGATCTACTTCGACAACTGGCTGGCTCTGGCCCACAACCTGGGCGGCGGCTGGTTCGAGGCCAAGCTGTTCACGCAGACGATACCTCAGGTAAGCCGAGACGAGCCCGCCGTCCGCTATGCCGCCATGGCCGTGGGAGCACTCGCCCATGCGAGGGCACGGACTACGTGTACGGCCTTGATGGAGGACAACACCCACTACAAGAACGCCCTCAGTCTCTACGGGCAAGCTATCCGCCTCGTGCGGCTGCAGCAGGGTCCGGACGAGGACTCAGCGCTCCGTGCTGCCGTCTTGTCATGTCTGCTGTTCATCACCTTTGAGTTCCTGCACGGCAACCGCCAAGCCGCCCTGCGCCACACCAACCACGGCCTCATGATCGTAGAGCAGTTCTTGAGGACTAGGAAGAGCAACTCCGACAGCGAGGGCGCCGGCGTGTGGAGGCTACCCCCAACTTCAAGCTACGTCGAGGTGGAGTACACGGACAAGTCGCCCGCTCCTCTGGTGCTCGAGGACGAGGTCCTCCAGATCTTCCAGCGTCTCGACTACCAGTCGTGGTCGTTGGCGATCCTGAATCCCGCCCGCCTGCCGCCGCCGATATGGTACCGCGCATCGGCCAACCATCCGTGGGACGGGATCCCCAGGCGGTTCGACGACCTCGACGAAGCCCGCCGGTGGTGGGACCTCGTGCAGCACTGGATGCTGCACTTCTCGCGCACGGCGGCCGACAAGCTAGCCGCCATGATCGCCGACTACCCGAGCCTGGCCGAGGAGCTCGACATGAGCGACGTCGAGGGCGTCAAGGAGCTGCAGGTCGAGCACCTCGACATCCTGGAGCGGTGGAAGGCGGCCTTCGCGCCCCTCTACGGCTCCGCGCGGGCCAACAAGACGGCAGACGCGGGGGCCTACTACCGGGCCGTCTCGCTGCAGCTGCAGTACCTGGCCTCCTGGACGTGCGTGCGCGCCGTGTCGTTCAGCCGCTACGACACGCTCTACTCCCTGACGCCGGCGTTCCGCGAGATCGTGCGCCTCAGCGCCGTCCTCCTGCCGCAGCAGCACGATGAGGGGAGGGGGTCGGAGGTGTTCACCATCGACAACGGACCGACCATGGCTCTCTTTCTCGTGTCTGTCAAGTGCCGCGAGCCGGACATACGCGAGGAGGCCCTGCGCTTGCTCAAGAAGTACCCCAGGAGGGACGGACTCTGGGACAGCCGGGCGTTTGCGGCGATTGCGGAGATAAACAGGGGTCTGGAGGCTCAGAACGAGACGGAGGGCGATCTCCACGACCAGTGGAGGCGGCTGAGGAGGAGGGAGGTGATCTTCGACGAAAGGGCGCAGGAGTGTACGGCCAGGTACTTTGTCAAGGACGAGGAGGGGCGCTGGCAGCTGATCTCGGAGAACATCAGATGGTGAAGCGACGTCCACCGTCAGCATTTGCCACTACTACCTACATGTACAGTACGGTAGAAATGACAAGCATAATGTACCGCTTGTCGTGCATCTACACAGTAATCGCATCGAGGCACCCAGCACGTGGTACAGCGATTACTGTTTCACTCAATAGTCACTGTCGGGCCGTCGGCGAGACGAGATCCCGGTTGAGCCAGAGCTCATGTTTGGACTTGCTTTAGACTCCAAACGCCAGACCACAGCCACGAACATGACACAGTAATAAGCAATGAGTACGAGTGACCCAATGGCACACCTCTCCCAGAACTTGTGTGCAGTCTAAATGGGGATCTCTCGGGGTCTCTACCAGTCTTATGCACGACGGTATTCCACAGAATGTGAATCGACCCCGACACTAAGCGTGAATAGGGGTGGCATAAGCTTACTTCCTGCGGTGAAGCGTTGATCCATTGTTGTAGAACGAAAAAAAATAGGGCAGAACGAGCCTGTTTCGACGTCACCAGGTGGGAAGGACGCGTGGACCCGCGGTTTGGAAGCAGTGATCCATGGAAGTACCTTGTATTGAGGGAGACAGCCTGACGGTAAGAGACGTCAAACCAGTCAGATCATGAGGGATGGCAGGAGCCAAACAGCTGGGTCGTTAGGGCCGATGTTGGAGGTTTGGGTTGCTTCCTAATCCGGCAAGTTGTTCGCTTTCACACGATGGTTGAATGCAAGGCCGCTTACAGGGATAACCCTGGCAGAAAGAGCAACGACGAGCGCTTTTGACCAGGGTACCTGAACCCCTCAATTTGCCAAGAGTCACCGCCCGTCGCAGGTACTTCCGTACCTGCCCCGCGGTGGATGGAGGAAGGCACGCCTCGAATGCGAATTCGCGACTTCGCGACTCGAGACCCACTGCACCTGCCCGCTTCCATTTGCATCAATCAATGCATTACCTCCAACACAATGTCTAAATAGCTTCATGTCTGATTTACCTCAGCCAAATCTGTAAGGTATACATCATCTGAACGCTCTCAACTGCTCCCAGATTATCTGTCGCGCCCGCAGACTATGATTCCCAGAATAGCACCGGCGACAACACAATGGCCCTCCCACTGCCGCCGGGGCTCACCCACGCCGAGGTAGCCTTCCTCTGCGAAATGGAGATGGTAACAGTGGTGCCACGACAGCGACTCGAGAGCGTCAAGCTTCTCAGTGTAAGTTTGGCCTAGCCCTCAATTATAATCAACCCCAATCCATCACGCCCTCCCTGCTGCAAACTAGCTAACCCTCTCTAAAGGGCACAACAACTCCCCTCCGGCCCCCTCACCGTGCCGACCTGCCCCTCTGGCTCGCCCTCCTCCTCAAGAAACAACGACGCGCCAACATCGTGCCGCCGCCATGGCTCCACCCAGCCTCGCTCCGAGACCTGATCCACCGCGAGACCAAGATCGACCCGGAGAAGTTCTCGGCCCCTCCGCCACCACCAGCCCGCGCCCACCCCTCACGGCAGGGGCAGTCCCGCGGCCTCTACGGCGGCGGCGGCGGCGGCGCGGACGACACGGCGGCCCTCTTCTCCCCGCCGTTCTTGCACTCGTGCACCGCCGCGGCGCCATCGGGCTACCTGCCGTACCACTGGCTCGAGATGGCAGAGACGCTGCTGGCGCACGCGGCGGACGACATGCCGGCGCCCGCGGGCGAGATCCGCGGGCTCGTGCGCGACCTGGTTGAGGTGCGGGCCGCCAAGATGAGGGCGGGGATCGGGCAGGCCGGCTTGCTGGGGGGCGAGGACGGGGGGTTTTTGGATTTGACAGGAGTGGGCGCCGTAGAGCTTGCCGAGAACAGGGGGTTTGTGCTGGGGGTTGTGGACGGGGTGAGGAGGATAGGGGCTAGTGCCGAGGCGAGTAGGAGAGAGGAGGAGGAGATGGGTGGTGCGGAGGAGGATGACGATGAGGAGATGGGGATATGAGAGACTGGGATCCGTCTGGGGTGGTGTTGTGTGAGTTGGATTGGCGTATTCACGTCACGTTGGAGACGAGCTGTTAGAAATGATGTGGCCCTGAGAAGGCTTAGGTGAGCACATGGTTGCTGCTCAATATATATATATATATATATGACGATGCAGTATCCGTCCATTCCTGCATGGAAGGTGCAGAAGCGAGGACAAAGAAGAGAATGTGTCCCACACAGTGTCACTCGAGAAAGAGGATAGCAATCGGGTGTCAGTTACCCATGTTAAGTCGCTCACCTTAGGCAAGACTTATGTCGTCAGTCTTCAACCACAATTTCCCCTTCAGATCCTATTCCGGGCCGAGAGTATACATGGCCCGAGTCTCTGGTACCACCGCCGTGCCGGTACTCGTCGCAAAGTGCGGGGGGCTCTTTGTGTGGAGCCCCGGAGTGTGATCCGCTCCGGATGTCGCGACGCGTTTCCATTAAGCAACCGAGGTCACACACACCGATACATTAAGTCAGTCAGCGCGGCCAGTTCGAAAACGAGCATCCAAGCGGACAAGGCAACCTACATCCTCGCCTATAACTCTAGAGCCACTAGAAACTTGCAGGTTCTCCAACGCACTCCGGAGTAGCCTGGTCAACGCCAGACAAGACGCGCCCCCCTCACGATGGAGAAAGCGACAGAACGCCACTTCTTCGAACATGCGAAGCTCGAGGTATGACAACGCAAAACGCTCCAAGTCTGTGCTCGTTTTCCTTTCTCTATTATCAGTGTTACGTAGCTTGCTGACATGTTCACTTTCCAGCCCGATTCCGCAGAGCGCAAACAGTGCCACTGGTGCCAAATCCGATCCTTCGCGACACACAAAAGACTGCCCGTCACGGTCGTCAACGAGACGGACGACGGAGCAACACTGCCGCCGCACTTCCGCTTCATCGACAAGTCCATCCTGACCGAGGGCGTCTCGCCGGCCGACGAGGAATTCAGGTCGGGCTGCCAGTGCCCCGACGACGAGGAGTGCATGTACAGCAGCTGCCTCTGCCTCGAGGAGATGGCGCCGGACAGCGACGCCGACAGCGGCGACGAGGGCGGGCGGGACGGCCGGCCGCGGCGGAAGCGGTTCGCGTACCACTCGCACGGGGCGAAGAAGGGCATGCTGCGGAGTAGGATCCTGCAGAGCCGCGAGCCCATCTACGAGTGCCACAGCGGCTGCAGCTGCTCGTCGCTGTGCCCGAACCGGGTGGTCGAGCGGGGGCGCCAGATCCCGCTGCAGATCTTCCGCACCGACGAGCGGGGGTGGGGCGTGCGGTGTCCGGTGGGCGTCAAGAAGGGCCAGTTCGTCGACAAGTACCTGGGCGAGATCATCACGAGCGAGGAGGCGGACCGGCGCAGGGCGCACTCGAGCATGGCGCGGCGCAAGGACGTGTACCTCTTCGCGCTGGACAAGTTCTCGGACGAGAACTCGCTCGACCACCGGCTGGCGGGCCCGCCGCTGGAGGTGGACGGCGAGTTCATGAGCGGCCCCACGCGGTTCATCAACCACAGCTGCGACCCGAACATGCGCATATTCGCGAGGGTGGGGGATCACGCGGACAAGCATATTCACGACCTGGCGCTGTTTGCGATCAGGGACATTGCGGCCGGGGAGGAGCTGACGTTCGACTACGTGGATGGCCTGGAGGAGCTGGACGGCGATGCGCGCGACCCGGCCATGAACAAGGACATGACGCGGTGTCTCTGCCGGAGCAAGAAATGCAGAGGGTGGCTGTGGTAAGCAGCGATCCTGTGGTTGTGCATGGCTCTCTTGGGGGGGGGGGGGGGTTATGGCCGGGTGCTGCTGCTGCAAAAAGACTTATGCTTGCTGCTACGAAGGAAATACCCGGTGTCGGAGGCGGTTGCTTCCGTCCGTGTACTGTAATATCTCTAAAACTGTGACCTCTCCAGCTGTTACCTACTGTGGGCAGTGTGGTAGTATAACAAAGAAATCAAGCTTCTGATGCGTGATACAGCACAATTCTGTGTCCTTATCAGACAGGCCATTGCAGACGGCGGGTTGCGTCACTGCCAAGAGTGACTGTCGCCAGGGCATCCTTGTCCGACAGTGCCCTCAGTCATGGCTAATTCCAGTGAAAGAGCAGACGAAGACGGTCGATATTCCAGAGCTGGAAGTGGCATTTTCTGAATTCATTACCTAGCTTATACCGTACCTTCCGTCGCACCAGCATCCGGTCGTGATTGCCCATTCGTTTGCAGTTCACTGGCATGAGAAACAGACTCCCGGGTCTCGTAGTCCGTACCACCCAGTGGTACCTGCCTTGCTGTGTACTGTGGTAAGGTAAGGAAGTCCTGCTAGCGTACAGTAAGCATTCGTTAGCTCGTGCTAATTAAAGTCACTGTGGGGGGCGGGAGCATTCCCACCGGCGGCCAACCAGGTTCTCGTACGGGCGCAATGAACGCTGCAACCCCAGGTGGTCCTGGTTGGTCGTTGGGGCCTCCGTCACTTCACACCTTCTCCGCATCACCACTACTTCTATCTAACTGATATCCTGAACCCTTGGCCACTCTGTTCGGCTCGTGAGCCTGCTGCAGAACTGCGCAACACAAAAGTCTTGCCATCAGTGTCTGGGTCATCGAAGCCATGCCGACATGAACTGCACTGTAGCTTTCCAATCCGGCTGAACAAGAGAGCACAACGGCGAACAAGAAACTAAACAAGCCAGAACTAACATGGTATGATAACCTGTGATAGCTCCCCCGCGCCTCACCCTGTCTCGCCATGTGCCTAGCTAGAGGCCTGCAACACGGTCGTTTTTCTGATCATGTCCGAGCTTGAACAACATCTTCCATATCCCAGACAGAGCGGAGCGCCTCTACCCCTTCCTGCTCATGCCTATAGCTCGCTCTACTCGATTGCTAACACCGTATCGTCCGCAGGGTTGCTGCATATCTCGCCCCTCCGGGCCCAACTCGCCATATCCGGGCGGCGCTGGCGCCGACGCCTCAGCCCGAGCCATCAACGACGCTCCCCAGCAGATCATCACCGCACCGCCCCTGCAGCAAGGCCACGGCGACGACTCGCTCCCGTCGCCCGCGTCCGGCCACCATGGCCGCCGCCACAGACACGGACACCACGGCGACCAGCCGCTCGACCAGCACATCAACAAGCCCCTGCGGCGGCACGAGTGGATGAGCCGCGGCCGCGTCTGGACCCCCGCCGCTCTCGGGCGCGAGCGCACAGAGTTCTTCGACACGCGGGTCACCGGCCGCCAGGAGATATGGCAGGCCCTCCGCGCCGCGCTGGAGCTGATGTGGGACGCCGACACCACGGCCCGCAACAGCCGCGTCCAGCAGCAGATGGCCGGAAGCCCCACCGAGTCCGAGGTGGGCGCCACCACCACCTCGGGCGAGCACGACCGCGCCGAGGCCCTGGCCACGGCCCAGACTATCCTCTCGGCCGCGGAGATCACGCTGCCGACCGGCGATCTAGTGAACGGGGCGTACGACAAGTTTGGGAATTTCTACGCCTTTCCGGAGCACATCGTCGCGGACCCGATCAACATCTCGCTGACGGAGGAGGGGGCGAGCGGCGGCGGGGGCGCCTTCGGAGACGCCAAGGGGGACCTGACTGCCGGAGAGGAGACTGCCGAGGAGGACCTCGCGGAAGAGGACGAGGCTGCTCGTCGGAGGGAGGAGAAAGGGAAGGCCGTCATCGACATGCGTGACCAGGTACCGCTCCGGGCGAGGCTGAGCGAGGGAGATAAGGATGTCACGCTCCATGTCGGACGGGGTGAGAGCGTCAGGAGCGTCTCTCGCCGTATTGCGGAGGAGGCCTTGGTATGGTTCCCCCTTACATTCCTCCCCTCTCTTCTCTCTTTGACTTTCCTTTGGTCGCTAACAACCCCGGCCCAAAGCTCCCGGCCACCAAGAAAATCCGCCTCGCCTACATGGGCAAGATCCTGAAAGAGGGATCCTCCCTGCTGGCGCAGGGCTGGAAGCAGGGCCACGTCGTCAACGCGCTGGTGTTCGGCAGGTAGCAACGTTGGACGCCGGCCTCCCACGCCGACGCGGCCTCGCTGTCGGACCGCCGCGTCGTCGTCGTCGCCTGGGACGAAGAAGACGGCACCACCACCGACTCGTCGGACCGTCGCACGGAATCATCCTCGGCGAGCAGGCTGCCGCTGCTCAATGACGACAGTAGCAGCCCCTCGAGTCCCGGCACGATATACCGCCGGTTCCGCCACGACATGGCGCCGCTGTCGTCGCGGTGCGTGGGGCCGATCACGAGGGCTGAGGAGATACAGGGCCACTTGATGGGCGAGGCGTGGTTTGACGGCCGGGGCGGAGGTTGCTGAGGGAAGAGAACATCCCACCCCCCCACTACCACCGAAATATTCCTCCCTTATCACCATTTTGCAATCGTTTTGTTTTTACCCCATCGAGCCGTTACCGCTATCCTCCCTCCCCTTCCCCGGAGGCATCATAGTTACTTGGACCGCCAGTCCAGCCTCCGAACCACCACTTTCTATCTCAAACGTTGACAATGCGACGACCATCAACTGGGCAGGTGTTATATGGGTTTGTCTTTTCCAACATCAGGATATATACCCCCTTGTTTTGTTTTTCCTTTCCCTATTCTCATAAACCCCTTATAGTCAGTCGTCTTTTCATGGCGGAGTTTATCCGGAGGCTTGTCTCCAGCATCATTTTACATTGCGGCTGTGGATTCTGAGATTGGAAGCATGCACAGAGGGCGTCAGAACGAAAGTGTGCCGGATAGGGGATACTGGACACCGGACATGAGAATATGGATTCTTAGGCCTCATGGATTGGAACTTTAATAGTAGTCCTAAATCACTTCAATGAGGTGTCCTCACCATTTTGCTATGCGCCGGAGAGGTCTCACCCATGTGCATCTGATCTGAGAAAAGGGAGCGCATCTGCCTATGGTTCTCAAACCTCAACCAGACCCGATAATACCGATATGTATGGGTCAGTGATGATAAAGTTCGTCCATTTAATTCCTAAGAAGCTGCACAGAGCAGCAAGGTCGCCTAATATCCACGTTAACCCGACCACCAGCTTCACAGCACGCCCCCTTTGGCACCGAAGTCCGGTAAAGCCTCATAAGATACCTAACTTGAACTCTATGCTATAACCGCAGGCCGATTGGAAGTACCGACCTCCTAGGCTGTAGAGCCAATCTTGTTTAGCCCCTTCAGCGAGCCCAGGCTGAGAGCCAGGCCCTGCGACCTGCTGCGTATCCGCACGAAGCCCGTGATCGGGCCGTCCTCGCCTTCCTTCTCGATGCTCAGGTTGGCCAGAGCATCCTCGCCTGTGCGATTGTGTTAGCGAGGAGTTTTCATAAAACTAGTGAAGAAGAAGGAAAAAGGAACATACCAAAAACGCTCCTCGCGTAGAGGTTCGCACTCAAGAACTGGCAATCACCCTTGAGACTGGCCTCGGGCGTCAGGCAGTTCATGTTCGTGGCGGCCATCAGCTGGTCCAGGAAGTCGCGCAGCGTCTTGGCCTTGCTGTTGATGTTGACCTTGTTCTCCCACTCGAACTCGGTCCACATGGTGCGGAACTGCGTCTCGGTGCAGGTCGCGGGCTGGATGTAGTCCATGATGTCGACGTGCAGGTCGTTGAGGATGACGACGTTGGTGTCGGTGCTGTGCGCGCCGTCGTACACCACGTTGCCGAAGATGACGCCCGTGTCCGTCGACGACACCTTGATGGTGCACTGCACGTTGTGGAAGTCGTGGGGGCCAATGTTTTGCGTCGTCGGCCGCTCGACCACCTTGAGGTCGCCCAGGGTGGCGAACTCGACCGACAGGTTCTGCAGCGTCTCCGTGGTCTGGTTGACGAGCAGGACGTCGAGCACGATGTCGAACTGGTGGACCTTGACGTAGGCCTCGGCGTAGACCGGGTCGGAGAAGCCGGTGAGCTGGACGACGCGGCTGAGCTTGGACGACAGGTCCTCGGCGGCCGTGGCGTCGCCGCCCATGGCCAGTTCGAGATCCAGCTCGACAGCGTCCGCGCCGTCGCCGGCGTTCTTCTTGGAGAGCTGGCGGATAGCCACGACATCGTCGACTTGCACCGCCGTCTTGGCCTTCTCGATGGCCTCCTTTGCTGCGCGCTTCTTCTCTTCGACGTGCACCATGGCACGGAAGGCTTTCCGGGTGTCTTCGAGATAGACCGTCTCGAGCTCCTTGTGTGCGCTGAACTCGGACAGCGACCGCACGCAGCTCATGATCCGGTCGACGGAATCCTCGTCGATCGGCGTCTTGACGAACTGAGACTGGCCGACCCGGATAATAGAGATCATGATCAGCATGGCCTCTGCGCGGAGAGCATTCGTCCGTTCGGCAGAGGGCGAGATCTCGGAGTGCCGCATGACGAGCTTCGTCAGTGTCGCGGACAGCACCGTGGAAAGATAGTAGTCGCCGTCGAGGATGAGCTGCCTGAGCGGCGGCTTCTGCGCGGCCTTGACAGCCTCGAGCTTCGCTGCTGCGGAGGACTGGCTCGTGAGCGCGGTCTCTGTTGCGTACGTGCCGTCTGCGAGCACTCTCCTGGAGCCGGTCGGGGCAGCAGCCTTGTGGTGCCCGTTAACCTGCTCCTCGGTCTTGTGCTCCCCGTCACCCTCTACGTGGTCGAGCAGGCGCTGCTCCGAGGCCAAGATCGGGATCTCGCCCAAGCTTGCTCTTATCCTCTTCCACGCATCTCTGATGTCCTTCTCCTCGAAGGAGTACTCTCCTACAATCCACAGAATGCCGCGGTACACCTTCCCGGCCCGGACCTCGCTCAGGGTGTCTACCAGTCTGGAGACGATGGGCGCGCGCAGCTTGGGGAACTTCTCGACCACCTCCTTGACAAAGTTGATGACATCAACAGCCGACGTGTTGTTGAAGTCGGCAATGAAGTCCATAAGAAGGTCGACGACGCTGGCGGCCACCTCAGAGAACTTGATGGCGCACTGGTGGATCGAGTGGATCAGCAGCTGGCGATATTCGGTGTTCTTCTCGTACTCCTGATCCACGGTCTTGGAAAGTTCTTTCTTCAGCAATAGGACGACCTCTTCGACGTTCTTGCTGGAAACCATATCTAGGGCAATAGACAGTGCCTTTCTCCGCACATCGATGTCGGCGCTGGACAAGACGCGCAGAACCTCCATAATCAGGTCATCCAGGACGCCTTCGTTCTTCTTGCGCAGCTGGTCAACTCGGTCGAGCACGATCAGCTTGACATTGTTATCTGCCTCCTTGATGGCGAGCTCGATGAACTTTCCGGCAGCAGCCTTAACGGCAACGGGGTTGCTTGTCAGTGCTGTGAGGGAAGAAGCAGCCTCGTAAACCACCGTGGATGTGCTCGCTTCGAGGAGGTCGAAGATGAGCCGGAGGTAGCGTGCCTGCTAGAGGGTTAGCTACGTTGCTAAGCTTGGTTTCAAGCGGCTGACCTTGTGTTGCTGATTTTGGACCGCGTCTTTCCTGATGAACTCCAGCTCGACCAATTGCAGCAGCTCCTCTGCATTTGGTATACCGTCAAACACGCTGCTGAGATAGACCAGTGCCTTCTCGTGGCTGATGCTGGACAGGGCGGCGAAGGCGTTCCTCTTGCAGGTGGGATCGCTCTCTGTTTCGAGGAAGACCGAGATGAGGTCGGCGGCATCGGGGATGAGCGTGGGTGAGTGTTGGAAGATGGCGGCGACAGCGAAGACTGCATTCTTGCGGACATATGCGTGGCGGTGCTCGAGGCATTGGCGGGCTGAGGAGAGGAGAGGCTCGATAAGCTCGGGTTCGCGGAGCTTGCAGAGGAAGCGGAGGGTGTTGCCCCTGATGTACTCGTTGGGATGCTGGAGGTCATTCCGGATACCGTTGCTAGACATCGAGGGGTTAGCACTTCGAACGGCCGACTACTGCTCCATGCACGATGCCTCGTACCAGACCAGGATCATCTCCTGCTTCAGTTTCCCTTGGGCGTCCAGCTTGGGACATATCTCGTAGTAGAAGTATAGGAGCTTCTTCAGCGCCTTGGACTTGGAGGGCATGACGAATCGGATGATGTGCATGAGCAACTGGGGCATCGGGTCGCCATTGAGCATTATGGTCAAGATACGCTTCATGGTCTCGACCTTGCTCTCGTCGGTGCCCTTCTCAAGCTGCGTCCGCAGGTCGGAAAGGGATGGGACATCGGCAGTGTTGTCCTGGTGCACCAGGCTGAAGGCGTTTTCTAGGTACGACATGGTGGGTGATGTGGTCGCTGGCGCAGTAGCACCAGGATGTGTCGAAGGGGGTTTCTATGGTTGACTGTAGCAAGGCGGGCTGTCGAGAAGTGGGTTGGCTCGCGATAAGTGCCGACCGAGTCGCGGTGAAAGTCCAGGCCCCTGTGTAGCTGTGTAGATGCACACTTCGTCGGCAGTATCTAGTCGTGCAGAAGCACAGAACAAGGCGAGGGCCAGTGGAGAGGGCTGTCTACCAAGATTCGCTGTGGTAGAGTCCAAAGAAAGATGGGCATCACAGGGTCAGTCAGCTACACTCGTGGAATCGGCCTCGATATTGAAATGTCCCTGAGATCTGGCCTGCCCACAGCTGGAGTTGTGGTCTAAGATGGTCCGTGCGTCACCGTTACCTCCCTGGATATGGTTTCACGTGATTGCTATGGCCCATCAACAAGCACAGCCTTGCCCCACCATCCCACTCATCGCTCCTGTGAAGAACTAGCGTTGATTGGAGGAAGGCGCTGGAGCACTCAACTTCCACGCCAAAGCCGCCATCAACCCGCATCGCTATTGCAGCCTCATTTCGAGAGCAGACAGAACGACCACTGCACATACACGATGTCGGCTTCTAACGAACAATTCTACCTGCGGTATTAGTAAGTAACACGCTCGGGCTGAATAGCTGCACGGATGCTAATACATGTTGATAGTTCCGGCCACTCTGGCAGATTTGGCCACGAGTTCCTAGAGTTCGACTTTCGCAGCGTCGGTGATGGCAGGAGCGCGACTGCACGATATGCGAACAACTCGAACTACAGGAACGACAGCTTGATTCGGAAAGAGAGTAGGATTGCCCCCATGTCCATGTGCAGACCGCGGATCATCGACTGACGAGGTATCTGCGCATAGTGTACGTCAGTGCTCTGGTTGTCGACGAGATCAAGCGCATCATCAAGTCGAGCGAGATCCTGAAGTACGTGACCCCTCTCCCGCGGTGCGCTCGAATCAGTATTCTGACAGGAAGAACAGGGAAGACGACGCGAAATGGCCACAAAAGAACAAGGACGGAAAGCAAGAGTTAGAGATACGGATCGGAAACGACCACATCAGCTTTGAGGTTCGTCAGATCCTGAGACTACCTTACATGAATGTCTCTTGTGTTTGCGTAGTGTTGCTCACAAAGGAACAGACGGCCAAGATTGGATCGATCAACGATGTTACGGAATCTGCCGACCCGGAAGGACTTCGAGTGTTCTACTACCTGGTGCAAGATCTGAAGGCCTTGGTGTTCAGCTTAATCGCTCTGCACTTCAAGATCAAGCCCATCTGAGTGGTAGCAGCTGGATGCAGGACATCGACGTGGGCTCCAGACGCGATGTATCCTCCCAGCACCAATGCACGCCATGCGCAGATTGATTCTCGAGAGCACGGAGTTTTGGAGTACGGTACCGGGGATTTTGCGTGTACATGTCCTGAGATGACATCTGAGAGGCCAGGCCCCCGGAAGCCAGGAGTCGGTTTAACACAATGCATATTTCAGAGGCGCCGTGTTTAGGGTAGAGACACCTGCAGACAGATCTGTGGCATAGATAGAGGGAACCAGGTCTTTGTGGTAGCATCCACAAGTCAAGTAATGATGGGGAGATACCTACCTTACCTTGGGTATGAAAATCGATTTGCACGTACGTGCCAACCTAGGCTTACCTTAGCCTGCCTTACCCCGGAGCCACTGTGCCGGTATTCGGTGGGCCAGCCGAAATGGCGGTGGGACCTCTGGCCAATATCGAAACAAGGGCCAACCGACCTCTTGCATCGCGCGCGCATGTCCTGCCAGACTGTCAGACAGTCAGTGTAGACCATCACCATCAGCTCTTTCACGCACTCCCTTTTCAACAGTGTGCTGTTCGGCACTATGTATTGTATGTGTATTGATAAGAACTAGGTGCTGGATGTTCACGGTTTAAAGCGCTAGGAGTGAATGAGCGGCCTGCATCTACCAATGGTGGTAAAAGAGCACAACCCAACTTTGTACTTGTAAGGGTTCCAAGGCCTGTTAGGGAAAGAACACAGACGCCACCTGGCGAACAACTGTCGCAGCCATCTCCGTACAAGCGAAACTGGGGAGGGAGGAGCATGTGCACGAGCATCCCACACGGCTGCCGTCATCGCATGTCAATCGGTCCCATCTTCCAACCCGTGCAGAATCTCAGAATCTCAGAATCTCTCCAACCTTGTTGGATTAAAAGGAACCTGAATCATAACCTAAATCATCCCCTTCAACTCCAGCATTCTGTCACACTGTTCAACACCGTCTTCTGTGGTTATCGTTGCCATTACTATATAGTCTAATATTCCCTTTTACTCACCAGAGACTCTACACCTGTTCGCATTTCAAAGTACCCTTGGAAGCCCGTTTTGTGTCGCAATAATAAATACGCTCAACGCCCCGGAACCGTGTGCCGCAGCGCCCCCCCCCGTCGCGGCTTGTTGCGTTGTGCCCGCTTGCTGGAAAAGACGTTCCGTGACGCATCGCACCCGATCCAACGCGCTTACTACTCAGTATCTCCCAAACACCAACAACCTTCCTACGATTGAACCGCGGGCCTTTCTCTTCAAAGACGCATCGATCTAGGCCTTGTCCTTGGTGCATCTCTCCAACGCACTAGCTCCTGTCTTGTCTTAGCTGACAAGACGACGAGAGGCGACGGAAACCGGCGATCAACCCTCCTGCGCCACGACCTGCAAACAAGGACCTTCATACCCAATTCAATCGCCCTCTTCCGACATCGAAAAAAAAAAGGAAACTCAGGGCGCTGAAACACCTTTATAATTACCGACCGATATCTCCAACGACTTCAAACCCATTAATATCATGCCCACGCCCTCTGGTAACGCGCCAGACCCAAACCCTCACTCACCGCGCGGCTACGCCTTCTCATCATGTCCCGAACCAGACGAGATGCAACTGCTGCTGCTGCAGCAACAGCGGCAATCACCGGAGTCTCCGACCTCTCCCGCCTCGACTTCGTCTCCTTCCTCACAGAACGCCCGCGACCCACAAGCATCGCAACCGAGTTGGCGGCAAGTCTCCGTGTTGCCGCCGCCGGAGGCACAGTACGAACCACCCCCGCGTTCGCCGGCCAACGTCAGCGCGACCAATCCGCGACCGGTGGCGATGTCGCCCATGCCGAGCAGCGTGGCCGCGGCCCTCGCTGACGGGTCCGGCGACTTCGAGTCGTCCGGCGCGCAGCGGCGAGGCATAGGCGTCGGCATCCTCGAGCCCATGGAGATGGACCACGAGGAAGACGGCCAAAAGGACGACGACGACGACGAGGATGAGGATATGGAATTGGGAACCTCGTCCAACCAGGGTCATACCGCTGATGGTAACGACGAGGGGTCAGATTCGGAGATCAGCGAGCAAGGAATACCGCTGGTACTGGAACCGCCGCATGTGGCGGACCTGCAGGACCACTTGATGGGCTTGATCCGTAGGATAGACGAGCTGAACGCCAGAGATGCCGCGAGGGGCGTCGAACGCGCCGCAAGGCCGCCAGAAGGGACGACCGGTCCCATCCGTCCGACCATACGGAGCCGCCAGCCCGGGGTCTTGAACTTGTGGGACCCTGCCGACGACACGCCGAGCCCTGACACGAGCCCCCGCAGACAAGACAGCGCGAGCCCTGGTAAAGAAGCCGGCGGCAGCAGTACGCGGGACGACGAGGCGGACGCGCCCGCGGCGTGGGGTGCTGACACGAGCATGCTGGGCATGGGGTACGAGTACGCCGATCCGAGGGTCACGCCCATCTCGCCGTCGACGTACCTGCGGCCCGGCAGCCGCTTCCACGGGACGCAGCAGTCGGAACGGCAGCGGTACGACGTGCAGGTGGAGATCAAGCACGTTGATCTCCGCGAATCGTTCTTGTGCGGTTACCTGCGCATTCAGGGTTGGTCTTCCCCCCTCCTCCCACCTTTCATCTTGCCCTTCCGCCCATCTTCCGTATATAAAGTCCCCCTACTGACAACCCCCGCGCTACCCAGGCCTGACTGAAGACCACCCGACGCTGACGACCTACTTCGAGGGCGAGATCATCGGGACCAAGTACGGCTTCAACACGCAGCACCCGTCGTGGGGCGCGAGCGACAAGACGGACCTCTCGCACTGGGCCAAGTTCCAGGCCTTCCGGCCCTTCCAGAAGCAGATGAAGAAGGGCGGCGGCAGCGGGTCAAACGTCGTCATCAAGGACGTGGCCAACCGCGAGAACATCTTCATGCGGTGGAAGGAGCACTTCCTCGTGCCCGACCACCGGGTGCGGACCATCCACGGCGCGAGCTTCGAGGGGTTCTACTACATCTGCTTCAACCAGCTGCGGGGGGAGGTCAGCGGGATTTATTTTCATAGTAAGAGCGAGAAGTAAGTTATCTTCCGGGTGTCTTTTTGTTGAAAGAGAGAGATAGAGTGAGTGAGTATGAGAGAGAGAGAGAGTATACTGACCGATGGCAACAGATTCCAACAATTGGAGTTGAAGCACGTGGAAGACAAGGGGTGTTATGGCGCCGTTGAGTTCAGATGAGCAGGTGCACGCTGCAGGTTACCCCCCCTTCTTCAGCGTGAGAGAGGAGGTTGCCGTTTGCGTGAACGGTTCGCAGGCTGGCGCCGGCATAATCGGATGGATGAGTATGGAGGTTGACGTCGTTGGGGAGATACCCGCCAGACGAAGAAGCCTACGGGACATGAACTCACTTTCATTTTGTGTTTTTCCTTTTTTTTTTTTCTATTTTTTTTGTCTATAGCATTTTTTGGACGGGAAGGACATGGACCGTTTCTGTCTCCAGCGTTTTGTTCTTTTGGAGTTTTCTTGTTTTTTCCTACTGGATCATGCCCGCTGTCTAAGGAACATACATGTCTTTTGGATGAGATAAAGCTAAAGCGTAAAGTTTATTGGGAGGAGGGCGACGGTGCCGGGGTTACGATACTTCTCTCCCCCTTCGGTACGAGGGCGATAGTTTGGATGAATAGACAGGACCCTGATCGTTCTGGCGAAACGCTCTTTTCTGGGATGTATGATCCATCTGAACTCCCGGTCGCTATCACAGGCATATATTATGTTGTCGGCATGATAAGTAAACACCAAGACACGATCCCAAGTTACTCGATGCGATGCTATGTTCACATGATCCCCAAGTTACTCGAAGTGGTGATATATATTCACAAGCTATACGCCCAAGCTAAGGTAGACATGTTTCTTCAGCAGAACCCTCTATATACGAGGAAAGGTATCAGCTAGCTAAGGTAGGTAGGTTCGCATCTAGCACACTGCCAACCATGGTATCATTGTTGTTCGTGGAGACCGGCTCGCCCGCATCACTGTCTTTACAAGTCCCAAAACACACACAGCTCGTACCCGTACCGAAAACACACACAGCTCGTACCGCAAGGGTTACAAGGAGGAAACAAGATTCGATCCGAACCTCCCGCCGTCGTGGCAACATCTCGCCTTAAGGAACAAAACGCCACCCGTCAAGCAAAAGCAAAGCATTTTTGTCTCGCAGCGTCGGTTTTTCCCTCTACAAATCGAGGACAGGACTTAGTTGGTCCCGTCTCCTCACATCCAACATGCAAAGAAAAAGCACAGATCGTCAGGTCTCAGTCCTCAAAGAACTTGATAATCTCCTGCAGGTCCCGGACCGTGACGCCCCAGCGCGGGTAGCAGATGTACATGGCCTCGCCGTAGGCGCCGAACTTCTGCCTGAACTCGGACTTGCGCCCGAGCTTGAGGCTCTTGGCCACGACGTCGTAGCTGCGGGCCAGGAACTTGGCGCGCACGCCGTGCAGGTGGGCGCCCGGCTTGAGCTTCTCGGACGCGCCGACGCCGAACGTGACGGGCCCCGTGACGGCGCTGAGCGAGCGGTCGATGAGCACCTCGATGGTGCCGTTGGGGGAGCCGGGGAAGTCGAGCGCCCACTTGACCTGCCAGCCGTGGCGGGGCGCGAGGCGCGCCAGCACCACCAAGGCGCAGACGGCGTCGCCCTTCTCGGCGGCGAAGTAGCGCCTGTGGGCCTGGTCGACCCAGGGGCGCACCTCGGTGAGGTGGATCTGCTTGTGGCGCGAGTTCTGGCGCGACGCCTTCCACGCCTCGATGGCCTTGTCGGCGCGCTCGCGGAAGCGCTCGTCGGGCTTGACCTCGTGGATCTTGATGCCCTCGCGCTCGACGCGGCGCTGGTCCTGCGCCGCGCCCTTGGGCAGCGCGTGCCGGTCCGCGTCGACGCGCTGCTCCTCGGCGCAGCTGAGGGTGCGCCAGCCGAACTCGGCGCCCAGGATGGCCTGCACGGGCGCCGAGACCAGCAGCCAGATGGGCGTGCGCTTGAGCTCGTTCTTGACGAAGTCGAGGAAGGCGGTCAGGACCTCGTGGTACTGGCGCGGGTCGCACAGCGGGTCGCCCGTCATCATGACGAACTTGTCGCTGCGGAGCACGTAGCCGACGGCGGCGCCCGTGTGGTGGCGCCAGATCAGGAAGCGGTCGTCGAGCCAGGCCGTGTTGGAGGCATCGCCGTAGTTGGCGATGAGGTCCTCGATCGGCGGCATCGGCTGGTCCTTGGCGCGCGGCTTGGTGGTGTCGGCCTCGGGGTGCGGGATGCTCGGCGGCCGCTCCGGCAGGGACTTCGGATCGCGCGGGTACAGCGTGGCGTAGCGCACGTCGCCGAGCTCGAGCGCCCACGTCAGGATGCGCTCGAGGCCGAGGCCGGCTCCGCCGTGGGGGGGCGCGCCGTGGTCGAAGGCCATGAGGTACTCCTCCATGCCTTCCTCGGCGATGCCGGCTTTCGTCATGCTCCTGCGCAGGTCCTTGGCGTCGTTGATGCGCTGACCTCCGGTGCATATTTCCTGGCCCTTGACGAAGATGTCGAAGGAATTGGTCCATTTCGGATCCACGTCTGGATGGGTGTAGAACGGCCGGACGGTGGCCGGGAACTTGTCCAGGATGTAGTAGTCCGTCTTGTACTTCTCCTTGACCAACTCGCCGAGCCGTATCTCGTCGCGAGTGGACAGGTCTTCCTCCTCCTCCGCCTCCCGTCCGTCCGCGCGGAGCATCGCAATGCCCTGCTTGTAGGTCAAGATTGGCGTCTCTTCCAACCAGATCATGGGGGCACTCGGCCACCTCTGCCGCACGATCTCGACCTCGGGCATGGCGTACATGGCTGCGAATATCTTCTTCAGCACGCCGTCGATTGTGCCGATCAGCTGCTCTCTGTAGGTCGAGGTGAGCGCCATTTCGATGTCGAGACCGGTGTACTCGGTCAAGTGGCGATGGGTGTTTGAGTTCTCTGCTCGGAAGACGGGTCCGATCTGGTCTGAGAATTAGTAGAGTACCTTTTTTAGATAAGGGGGTGGTGATTTTTATCGGAATATACTGACCTCGAATACCTTGCCGAAATCGGCAGAGATGCTCATCTGCTTGGCCAGCTGGGGACTCTGGGCAAGGAATGCCCTGCGGCCAAAGTAGTTGACCTTGAACACTTCGGCACCGCTCTCGGTCGCGGCGGGCTGCAGTTTGGGCGTCTGGATCTCGAGGAACTGCTGCTCCTCGAGGGCCTGTCTGAAGACCCTGGTGACGGTCGCGCGGATGCGGAACAGGGCCTGGTTGGACGGGTGCCGCAGGTCGAGGATGCGGTCCTGGAGACGCTGGTACAGGGCCTCCGGAGCATGGTAGTTGTCCCACGGCAGATTGTTGGCAGAGCTTATGAGGTGGATGGAGAAGATGTTGACTTCGATGTCGGAATGCATAGCAGACTTGACGGGGGCGACGGGCTTCTGGAGAGTTCCGTGGACCTCGACGAGGGACTCGGAGTGCAGCCGCTGGACCCATTTGATCATGTGCGGGGAGCCGCGCGACAAGACACCTTGGATGGTGTGCGTCTTGTCTCTGAGGAGCAAAAAGTCGAGGGCCTCGGATATGCGACGCTGGTGCTGGATGCGACACCGGAAGGTGACCTCGGCTCCCTCGGGTAGCTTTGCGGCCTCCTCGATGCTGAGCAGCTCCATTGGATGGACGAGCTCTTCGATGCCTCCATAGCGTTTGAGGACCTCGGGATCCTCCAGAGCCCTGGCCCTCTCCTCCTCGCTCTTGCGGCGGGCTTCGAGCTCCTCCTTCTCGCGCTCCTGGCGCTCGAGCTTCTCCTGCTTCTCGCGGCGCTTGGCTTCGCGACGGCCCCTGGCCGACTCGGTGGAGGACCTCACGCTGTCGCTGTTGCGCGGGGAGTTCAGGACAGATAGGGGGTTTTTGGTGTCGTTTACGACGTTCACGTTGGAGTGTGAGCTATTGGGTGAGTTGATCTTGAGGGCTTCGCCCAGGCGCGACAGAGAAGCGCTGAATCTCGCCATGGCGTCTAGATTTGACCGATGAGACACACAAGCTCAAAAGAGGGCGGTTGTTGCTCGGTGTCGGGCGAGGTGAGTCGAGTCTGATAACCCGACTCGAGTGTGGTGTGAATTATCACTGATTGAAGAGAGGCGGGGTCAGGTGGGCTGTTGGTGAGATGAGATGCTGTAGGCGAGGGGGGTGAGGTGGGTGAGGCGGGTTGAGGTGGGGGAGCTGAAGGTCAAACAATCCGAGGTATCAGGGGTAAGGTAGACAGACACAACTCCAAAAAAGGTCTACTACTACCACAGTAGAGGATAGAATAGATGGTCTGGGGGTGGCAGTGCAGGATAGGTAATGCAGATAGACAGGTGATGATAACCTATACGAGGGCGGGAAAGGAGAATAGGAATAGTATTTAACGGGAGGAAGAGAGAACCTTCGAGTCACCAGGTTATAAGCAATGCATGTGAAGGAAGGTTTGGTGTCCCCGACAGTGTCCCGCCCCCCTCCGGAAACGTCGGGATTCTCAGAATCAAAATGTCGGGGCCGGGCCTCGCTTTTTATCAGCGGCTTGGCTGGATGCAGCTCTAGCTCGGTCCAAGGTTTGAGATCCCTGAGTAATGAATGCCGCCTACCACAGGACAGCACCTCTGTCTTCGCTCTTTACTGTGTAACTATGACCCGGTATGTCCAGGATATGTCGGTCGACCTGAGAAGTAACTCCAAATTCGGCATGACATGGCAGCTTGTCATCATCAGTGTTGTCGGCCAACAACACCCATTCCAGGCCATGATTGAGACGCAAAGAAACCGAGGCAGCGCGCTGGCAAGGGTTTCACTGTCATCACACCGTTGCCTCGCTGCTACCAATGCATTAGATTGCTACCCAAGGATTTTTTTTGTCTGAAAGCGTCATACATGTCTCGATCTCGCTCCCATTCAGGCCCGTTTGTCAACGGGACATCGGGCGATCCGCCATGGATGGTATGAAAAGAAACAGAACCCACGGGTTAGCAATGCTTGTTGGTTCCACTGGAAACCCACGCCGTGTCCACTACCGTTACCGGTAGCCGTAAGTTGTGTGTGCACTTTGGGTGCGCGCAAAGCGGCCCCGGCGGCAAAGTCCATGAAAGACAGCAGCAGGGGCAACCGTCAAGGCAACCGTCAAGGCAAGCCGTCTTGTGCGCTGGGCTGAGGAAAGAGTTGGATAGGCTCGCCGGAGCTTTCCTCCCGGATCTTCACGGCGCTGCAGGAGATAATCCTGAACTGGACAATTCGCTGTCGAGCATGACAGCCTCAGGGCCTCAACCGGCAGTTGCGACTTGGCCATGCTGCCATGGAAGGAAAGGAAGGCTGGGACAGTGGGGAAGGCACCGCTGGGAGACCCCACTTATTCTGGGCACTTGGCGGACCTGGACCGTGCTGTGCGCCCTGGTGAGCGATCAGGGCTTAGCGCCAACCCAGTTGGGCTCGCCAGACTTTGACGTCATGTCTGTCGTTACGTACGTCGCATTGTCCAACACAGAAAGGCAGGTACGTTATTAACTCCGCCTTTTCTAAGAAACTCCCCCCTGAGACTGGCGATTCGCTCCTTCCTCAGGTCGCTTCTTAGATTCTCTTGGTCTCAGTTAATGATCCAATCGCATCTTCTTCGAACTTTCAAGCTTCTTCTTAACTTGTTTCATCAAGACCGGAGCGCATGAAACTTACATCACTGGCCACCAGCACACGTTTCGTAGCATCGGCGGCAGTCTTAAATGTCCTGTTAAGCCCCTCAGAGGGTGGGACTTTCCTCCAACTTTTGCCCCTGTTTTCTGTTCGTCCGTGTTCTTTTGCAAACTGTCACAATTGACAGCATCACGGTTGGACGTATAGAGTTATTTACTATCATAGTAGAGGCTTTATCTTAATCGAAATCTGCCTACACAGTATATACCTTACCGACCCGAAATCTACCTAGGATACCTACGTTACCTACTGCTCCATCTACCTTAGCCAGTCCACTCACTGGTGATATTGACGCCTCTCTGCTACTGCTGACGGCGACGGGACATCTAAACTGGAAACTCGACGACGCCCCCCTCTTCATCTGCGGAATCAATCCGGATACGCCATCAAGCACCTCGATTCCTCGAATGCTCAGCCTCATTACCCACGTACAGAGTCGTAACCCGCGATTAGTAGGAATTGTCTTGGATCGGTAGTCCCCCCTGTCCCCGTATTTCACCATTCGATAATCAAGGGAACCACACAGTCTTCCATTCCCCACCCATCCATACACTCCCCAACACTGTACATATATCACTCCACCAGTCCACCAATTGCCGCACATTGATCTACTCTGTTCCTGTCTGTCTACGTACTTAACTCTTGGCCGTGCTCGTCCGACTTCGATGCATCACCAGCAACACGCGAGGCACACAGTAGAGAGGTAGCACAAGCAGACCACAATACAGGACCAACCATGGCCGCCGCCGCCGCCGCCGCCTCCTCTTCGTCGTCCAGCCTCGACGTCCCGGACGTACCCAACGTCATAAGTCACCCCATACAGAGGACCCTTACGGCCCCCTTCATAGTCGGCCCCGACCCTGCCCCCGGCGAGATCTCCATCAGCAACGACTACGTGAACCGCCTGGACAGCAAGTCGCGATGGCACCTCGGCGCCCGCGCCTTCGCCCTGCGCCAGGGCGCCCAGCTGGGCTACGGCATCCATAACCGCTTCCAGACCCCCCCAGACCCCCACAAGACGCTCTACCTCGACTCGACCCTCGGTTCCGCCAAGGGCAAGGGCGTCATCAAGGTCGACGCCTGGCTGCCGCCCTGCTGCGGCGACCACGCCCACAAGAAGAAGCGCAAGCACCACAAGAAGCACGCCAGGCCCCTCCGGCCCGCAGTGATCAACTTCCACGGCGGCGGGTTCGTGCTCGGCCAGGGCACCGACGACGCCCGCTGGGCCGTCGCCGCCATGTCCGAGATCGACGCCATCGTCTTCTCCGTCAACTACCGCCTGGCCCCGACCCACCCCTTCCCCATCCCCCCCGAGGACTGCGTCGACGCCATCTGCCAGATCGCCAAGCTGGCCTCCCGCAGCCCCGAGTTCAACGTCGACCCGGACCGCATCTTCCTCTCCGGGTTCTCCGCCGGCGGCAACCTCGCCCTGTCCAGCTGGCTCGTGCTCGCCGACCCGGCCCGGTGGGGGTACTCCCTCCCCGAGCCCGTGCCCAAGATCGCGGGCATGGCCCTCTACTACCCCTTACTCGACTGGACCATGTCCCGCCCGCGCAAGCGCGCCACCTGCGTGCGCCCGGACCTGACCCTGCCGAGCGGCATGACGGACCTCTTCGACGCCTCGTACATCTACCCGCCCCTCCCCGTCGACCGCCGCTCCGACTGGCGCCTGTCCCCGGGCCTAATGTCCGACGACCTGCTCGACCGCATGCCCCCGCTCCACCTGTGCCTCTGCGAGTACGACATGCTCCTGACCGAGGGCCTCACCTTCGCCGAGCGCCTCCGCCTGCGCGGCAAGCTCGTCGAGGTCCGCGTCGTCCTGGGCGCCAAGCACGCGTGGGACAAGCCCCCGCCGATCGTGCCCAAGGAGAGCGCCGCGGCCGAGTACCACGCCGCGCTGCGGAGCTTCAGGAGCTGGATCCGCGACATGGACAAGTGGGAGGGCGGAGGGAGCGCGGTGAGCGCGGTGAGCAGCGCCTACGCGAGCAGCGAGGACCTCACCCCCAGCGTCACCGGCAGCAGCAGGGAGGGCAGCGTCGCCAAGGCCGAGGCCACGCTGAAGCCCGTCAAGACGTGGAACGGCGCCCTGGACAAGATGAACAGCCCTGATGATAGTGACGACGTCGGCAGGGAGGATGTTCAGGGCGTCGAGATACCATCGATACACATCGAAAAACCTGCCGGCGGCGGCGGCGGCGGCAACGCGCCGGTCGCGCCGCGCATCACGCTCGTGGAGCAGAAGAAGAAGGGCCGGGGGACGACGCCGCAGGGATACTTCCATCGGAGTGTGTCTTCCGCCGTATAGGCCGCGGCGAGGATGTGTTGCATTGCCGATGTAGATAGAGCCCGGGGGGTTTGACCCGGGCTGATGAAGTTGATTTAGACGGCAGCGAGCCTGGCGCCGGTATATGTATTTTACCATAACGTATAGCATATAGACAATACTTTTTCTCTTCTGGTACAGTTATCTGACCTGCTGACTGGATCAACATGCTATGATGGTACATTGTTACCAACCGACTAATTGGTGGGAGACAAGCAACGCAACGATTCATGAGTAAGTATTTTGCAAGCAGCGCCTCTATTCGCTATCAGTGAGGAGGTAGCAGCTTGCCAGCTCTTGTCTATGTAATAATACACCTAGTAGTCCTCGGCCAAGCAACACAACTGCCACCAACCACACATTACGAACACCTGGCAAGTCTGCGGACCCAAGCATCCTCTACGCCCTAGTCCCTCTCCCGCGATAATGAGCTCAAGCGTAGAAGTTGACAGTCTGTGGTTCAGAGTTAGCTTTTTTTTTTTCACGGAATACGCTGTGAAGGTGTCGACGGGTACTACTACTCACATCCTTCTTCTTGGCCTGGACCTCGGCAATGGCGTCGACGTAGTGCTCGTGGCTGATCTTATTCTTGCCCATGCGCAGCGCGATCATGCCCGCCTCGACGCACACGGCCTTGAGCATGGCGCCGCCGAACTCGTCCGTGCTGCGCGCCAGCTCGTCCCAGTTGACGTTGGGGTCGACCTTCATCTTGCGCGAGTGGATCTTGAGGATCTGCGCGCGCGCCTCCTCGTTGGGTAGGGGGAACTCGATCTTCCTGTCCAGCCGCCCGGACCGCAGCAGCGCCGGGTCGAGCACGTCGACCCGGTTCGTGGCCGCGAGCACCTTGATGCGGTCGTCCGACGCGAAGCCGTCGAGCTGGTTGAGCAGCTCCAGCATCGTGCGCTGCACTTCGCGGTCTCCGGACTTCTCGCTGTCGAACCGCTTCGTGCCGACGGCGTCGAGCTCGTCGATGAAGATGATACTGGGCGCCTTCTCCTTGGCCAGTGCGAAGCAGTCGCGGACCAGCTTGGCGCCGTCACCGATGAACATCTGCACCAGCTGCGGGCCCGCGAGCTTGAGGAATGTGGCGTCCGTCTGTGCCGCGCAGGCGCGCGCCAGGAGGGTCTTGCCTGTTCCTGGGGGTCCGTACATGAGGGCACCTGAGAGAGAGAGAAGAGAGATAGAAGTTAGTTTTGTGGATTGTTCGAAGCATGGCGTGCTGGTGCATACCCTTCGGAGCCTTGATGCCAATCTTCTTGAACCGCTCAGCCTCCTTCATCGGCCAGACAATAGCCTCCACTAGCTCTTCTATTTGCTTATCCAGGCCGCCCACGTCGCTGTACTTCTCCGTCGGCTTCTCGTCGACCTCCATAGCCTTGACACGGGAGTCGTATTCGGCGGGCAGGGTGTCCAAAATCAGATACGAGTCCTTATTGACACCGATAAGGTCACCAGGTTTGAGATTGTCGGGATCCACGAGACCGATCAGCGGGAGGAAGATTGTTTGGCGGGTGGAGGTCTTGATGACGGCCGACTTGCCCTCTCGTACCGCGTCGAGGTCGATGTTAGCTCCTTCCTCAAGGGATTCGGCGGTCGGGTCGAGATCGAGCAGCTCGACGACGTTGCCGACAAGGTAGGGGAGTTGTCTATCGACGAAAGTATCAGCATATGTGCCACAGCGCAAACCGGTCGTATCACAAGTCCGTACCTGTTGTTAGCAATCTTCTCCTGGTTCTCCTTGATCTTCTCGCCCATGGTAGCCTTCTCATGTGATAACCGCTGGTACTCGCTCTTCATTATCCTCGAGTCGTTCTCGAGCAGTCGCCGCCGGGTGAGGATGTCTTGGGTGTTGAGGCTGAGGATCTCGTCGTCGAGAATGTCCTCCTCGGGTTCGGCGTCCTTCATCTCGGCGTCTCCATCTTGCTTCCTGCTGCTGTTGTCCTTGCCATCCTTACCGGCCTTGTCCTTGTCACCGTCCCGGTTGGGGCTGCCACCAGGCGCTTGCACGCTGGACATTTCGGAAGTCTAGAGCTGATGCTGATAGAAACAGCTAGTCTGAGATGCTTAATGCTGACGTTGTGCAGATGAACGGTTCTCTGGGGAGGATTAATCGGTAAAAACAGGCTGTTGTTATTTCGGAATGGCGAGTGCTACGATGAGAAATGCAGCTTCCTGACGATGGTGAGAGCTCCAGCAACAGTGTGAGGGCGAGCGAGCTGGCAGCTGCAAGGCAGGCGAAGTCGCGTAATCCAACAGCCTGGCCAGGTACCCACACACCATAAAGCTACTAGTCCTGAAAGGGTAAGGCTCTAATTGGGGTCAGACACGTGACAGCCCTCTATTATACCACTGCCCAAGCCGGCGACGAAGGCGCAGATGGTGGTCTGTAACAGTTTTGGAGGAGAAGATAAGCTGTAAGTTGAATTTGATTGTTGAAGTGTGAGATATCCCACATCATCCAGCCATCCGGCCAGGGTGCGCCGAGAATTACAAAAAAATAGTCGGTACAGTCCAAACGCTTGCGACACATTCCCATGCTAAGAGACCTAAGCAGACCGCCTTCCCAATGCAAGTCCTTCACAAAAACGCCGTCCAAAGGGTTGTCAGATAAGAATCCTCGGAGATCAAAAAAAAGAAAAGAATACGCATAGTTGAGGCTCTCCCGGACAAGGACAGTGTATCCTCTCGGCAGTGTCTCGAGGTAGCCCACATCACTCATCGTCCAGTATCCTGCTCGCTATAGGCCCGACAAAGGGGATCTCGAATCTGTAACCATGTCAGCATAGCATTTCTCAACCGAAACCGCCTTTACAACGTACCTGTCAAGAGTATCGGCATCCCGGTACGCCCTCATCACCAACAATGCTATCAACACGATATCGCCGATGAACAGGACCCAACTCAGAAACCTCGACCAGGAGAAGATTAGGTGTACGACGAATATCGCCGTAAAGAGCAGACTAGACTGCCACGCATGAAATCTGTCGCCGGCAGTTAGCAACGAGCTTCATCTCGAGCGAGCGCAGGGGGTAGCAAGTGGTCAACACACCTGACGTAATCGCTCTTCCTCTCCAACACCAATAGCAATATCGGCCCCAGCGGCGGGAACGCGAGGTACGCCAGACAAGCCTCGTAGTCCAGCCTGATGCCCAGGCTGGTATCGAACTCGCTGACCATCCCTTCCCTCGCGCCCAGAGCCCCAAAGTAGTCACCCATCATCCCAGCGGCGCCGCCTCCCGCATGATGCGCGGCATCGATGTTCGGGCTGGTGTCCTGGTAGCCCGCGGGCGCCTGGTAGCCCGCCACTCCGCCGCCGACGGGACTCCGGATGCCGTCTCCCGACCAGGCTCGTTGCGGTTGCGGGTGTTGTAGCGGCGGGGGCGAGCCGACGGATACGCGGCGCGGTCGGTTGCTCGCGCTCTCCCACGATGCTCGGGGCGAGGCGACGCCGTCGTTGCCGGGCGAGAAGGTGCGGGCGTGTTCGGGCGGGGAGGATTGGTAGGGTGCGAAGTCCATTGTTACTGAGAGACTGCCTCACGGTTCCCAGAGGTTGAGATAGGTATTTGATGGCTAACTAAGCAAGTCGTTCTAGATAGGTGCAGCCTGAAACGCGCAGATCTGACGGTAGCGAATCAATGCGACTGGTGCAGAGGTTCGTCCTGCTGGTGCCCAGAGCAGTGCCGAGACGAGTCGAGTTGCCGGGTCGCGATTATCGAAAGCAAGGCATAGCGAAGACGTGTTGGAATGTTGCTCGTCAATGGGACGTCGCTGTCCAGCTTGGACTGCAAGGACGGAGTCTTGCTGTGAAAGTCCGATTTCATGCGCGTAACATAACAAGCCGCGTAGGCCAAGAAGTGCTTCGAGGTTGATGAGGTTACTGTGCGAAATGGACTTCCAGCGTGCTAGACTTCACTGTGTGCTTCTCCCGTGGTTGGAGTACGTAATCGCTGCTTCTGACTAATCATTAAAGTACCCAAGTACATGTACAGTACGTACAAACCGGCCGAGTCTGGGCTCATCGTCGCGGTCATTGGTGCCGCTGATCATGTCAAAAGGAGTCTAGGTTTCTGTTATACATGGACCGACTGAAGCAGAAGCTAAGAGGATGACCTTGCCAGGCAAACAAGTCGTCCTGCAAGCGACTGACCAAGCAAACATGGAGCCCTCCTCGTATGCGAAGTTTGTGATTTGGATGCTCATGGCTGATATAACTAACTATTACCAAGCCTCGAGCTGAAATGGAATACATGGCTTGTCCACTACAGTCATGGTCATGGTGCCGATCACCAGAACGGTGTATCAATAAAGTTGCTATTGAACAGGTACATGTACAGGGGTGCCCTCGATATCGAGAACCGTCACGTCTACCCATATGTCATTCTCCTAGATCGTACAGATACCGAAGCCCGAAAATACCCGTCCCTTATCGCAGAGGTGATACATCGGCTTCTCTATTCCTTCTTCTCCTCCGCCTCGGCAGCGACAGCAGCAGCAGGCTTGCTCTCCTCCTCAAGCACGCTCCTCCGGCTCTCCATGGTCAACCACAAGCTCTTGCCCGCTCCCTCGAGCGCGCTCGTCAGCCCCAGACCGGCGCTCTGCAACAGGTACACCAGCTGGGCGCGCAACGAGTCCAGCCCGCCGTCGATGCCGCCCACCCACCTCACGCCCTCGACGTCGAACACGCGGCCCTCGATCCTGCCTCCGACCAGCAGCAGCTTCTGCAGCGCGGTCTGCACCGTCGGCTCGTAGTAGCCCGGGTTCTTCTTTCTGCTCGGCGCGGGGAAGGCCGGCGCCTGCGGGGCCAGAACGCCCAGCGCCGCGGCCAGGTGGGCGGGCGACACGGCCGGGAAGGTGAGGACGGCCAGCGGGCCGACCATGAGGGGCGAGAGCTGGCCGTAGGGCGAGTCGGCGAGCGCCTCCGGCTCCTTGGGGATGGACTTGATGGCCTTGTACGCCGCCTTGGACAGGTCGTGGTTGTAGACCCTGTTCTTGTTGCTGCCGCTCTTGACGGGCGGCACGGACGACGGGTCGAAGAACTCGACGATCTTGAGCGCCACGTCGAAGATGCGGGTGCGGATGATCTGCAGCCTGACGTCGGCCGTGACGGCCGCGTCTTCCGGGTTGTTCGAGACGGCGGCGAGGGCCAGCCGCAGCTCCCGGCGGACGGCGGCCCATTCCAGGGCTGTGAGGTTGTTGTGTTGGAAGACGAGGATCAGGGGCGTCGAGCGCAAGAGCGACGTGTAGGTGCGGAGCAGCTGAGCCTTGCGCACCTCGGGCGGTCGAGCCGTGGGGGGTTTTGTCGGCGGTACATAGTCGTCCGGCAGGCGGAGGGCCCCGAAGGAGGATGTGCTGGACAGCGAGGTCGCGTACGATCGCCGAGAGGATATGTCGGTGATGGATGAGCTCGAGAGGAGCACTGCTGGCCGGGAGCAGACTGATGGTCGGCCAATTGACGCCGTCAGACTGGCTGAGGCCGGACACCGTAACCTGGGAGGCATTGTGGCTGCAATTGCGGACCTGGAGAAGCAAGCCTCTCCGATATCGAGATCGCGGTTTCAAAGGTCGTGATGATCCCGGAGCTCCAAAGTTTTTGGCATGAAGTCGGCGCGCACAGACCATCTCGAGCTCGACTGGATACTGCCGCTTTCCACCACTCTTTGTGTCAGGTACGTACCTCTGGTCCCCGAACCCCTGCTCCACATAAAAGCAGTTCGACGTGGGGCACACGTGGGGCACACGTGGGGCGACTTTATTCACACAATTGAAGACCGCATACGGAGTCGGAGTCGAGTCATAGCAGGCGTAACATATCCTGCTGTGTCGCTTGCTGTTCTTAAGCCAGAGTGACACCTGGATATCATCTCTCATAGAGTTATTCAACTGTGTTCCTCAGGTTGATTCACTCGGCCTCACTGGACAGACATTCCCCCTCCGAAAGACCGGCTCCGTACGGTCTCTCATCACCCATCATGGCCTCACAGCCACCATTAGGGGAGCAACAGCTCCCCGACATCGATATCAAGCCCCTACTGGCGAGGCTCTGGCCAGTAGACCATCCAGAGCCGGTCACGGCAGATGAGATCGCCGAAGCCATCTCCTACTTCTTCACCAACCAGATATCAGATGTCCATGCCGGCTCACTGCTCATGTGTCTGCATTTCACCGGCCTCGACCGCCAGGCCGACGTCCTGGCCAAATGTGCTGCAGCAATGAGGAAAGCCGCCGCCCAGATCGACGCCTCTGCTCTACGGACTGTTGTGAAGGCACGGGGCCGGCCAGAAGGCACCTACCAAGGTGGACTGGTAAGTCCCTGCCCGTTCACTCCTCACTCTCACACTCATGAGCTCCCCAGCTAAATAACCCCCTTACAGGTCGACATAGTCGGAACAGGAGGCGACAGCCACAACACCTTCAACATATCAACCACCTCCTCCATCCTCGCCTCCAGCCTGCTCCTCATGGCCAAGCACGGCAACAAGGCCTCGACCTCCAAATCCGGCTCCGCAGACCTGCTGAACTGCATGGAGCCCCGCGCCCCCAAGATATCCAACGTCAGGCCCGACACCATCGCCGCCGTCTACGCAGCCACCAACTACGCCTTCCTCTTCGCCCCGGTCTTCCACCCGGGCATGCGCTACGTGGCGCCCATCCGCCGCCAGCTGCCCTGGCGCACCCTCTTCAACCTCGTCGGCCCGCTCGCGAACCCGGCCGACGTCGACGCCGGGTCCGAGTTCCCCTTGGTCGAGGCCCGCATGATCGGCGTCGCGCGGAAAGACCTGGGCCCCGTGTTCGCCGACGCGCTGCGCATGGCGGGCGCCCGGAAGGCCATGGTCGTCTGCGGCGACGAGGAGCTCGACGAGATCAGCTGCGCGGGGCCGACGCTGTGCTGGCGGCTGAACGGCGAGAATACTCCCGCGGGCGGGGCGGTCGAGGTCGAGCACTTCGTGCTGACGCCGGGGGACTTCGGGCTGCCGGCCCATCCGCTGTCGACGGTGTCGCCGGGTAAGGAACCCGAGGAGAACGCCAAGATCCTGGGCAGGATCCTGAACGGGGAGGTGTCCGATGACGACCCGATACTGCACTTTGTGCTGATGAATACGGCGGCGCTGTTTGTGGTCGCTGGCGTCTGTGAGGGGGAGAGGAGCGAGCTGGGACATGGTGATGACGGGGTTGTGATCCAGGAGAGGGGGCCGGGCGGTGGGCGGTGGAAGGAGGGTGTGAGGCGGGCTAGGTGGGCTATCAAGAGTGGCGAGGCGGCGAGGCAGTGGGCGGCGTTTGTCGAGGTTACGAACAGCGTTTCTGACAGCTGAGCCTGCTTCTTGGGACATATGGTTGGCGGGATTTTTGGAAAAGGCGTATCATCTTATAGACGGGATGACTTTAATCAAGGCCAGAACATACCACATACCCTCGGGTTTACTGGTGGACACACCTGTTCTGATCCAGAAGGCTGTTGCTAAAGGTCTCAACGCTCATAGTCCGGTGGATATCAAAGCGATCATGCCTGTGTTTCGAATTTGGTAAAATACCCCCTTCGGAAGGGGTTAAGCTCATCGGCAGTGACGCCGACGTCGCGGACGCGTTCCGTCCGTTCCTTCATCGCATTAGGGTCGACGTTCGCGTCCGGTAGCCGTTGGTAGGTGATTAGCCTTCGGGACCCTACAGTGAGCCATGTCAGCATTCTGTCTCGGAGAAATGGGGCGAGTGAAAATACACTTATTGAACGGTTGCGTGCACACGACGACGACCTCCATATACGGATGTGTCGGTATCGCGATCTCCTGTTCTTCGTCGTTCGCCGTCGGCATCCAGAAAGACAGACGACCGTAGTCGACCAGTGTCTGCGCCGAAAATTGCAGGATATCGTCGAGCATAGCCAGGAAGCTGTACGGCTTCCTGGGCGGGACGTACTTTGGATCCCTGAACCATGGCATGTCAGTCACGAAATCACAAAATAGATATCGAGCAGGGTCTAATACTCACGGCTTCATCTCCATCTCCTTGCCCACCCTCACCTTCCACGCGTCCTTGCCCTCCGGATCTCTCACGCCCAGCACAACGAGCCCCTCCCTCACTCCGTAGGGCGGATCACAAAGAATAGCATCAAACGTCCTCCCCCACCCATCCTCTCCGTCTCCGGTCCCCAGCTGCGCCCTCCGTATAGGCGAGTTCGTCAGATCCGCCGTAAAGAACGCGCCCATGCGCTCGACGAGCCCGTACTGTTCGAAATTCGCCTTGAGCGTCCTCTCCTTCTCGTCGCCCCTCACACTCCGCCCGTCAATGTCGCTCCCGAAGGCCAGCGCCCCGAACAATGCACATGCTATGGGAAAACTCCCCGTGCCCACGAACGGGTCGTAGATCATCTTCCCCGGCCCCGCGAGGGCCAGGTTGGCCGTGATGAGGGCCAGCTCCGAGTCCATGGACGTGGTGCTGATGTACCGCCTCTTCTTGAGGTCGAGCTGCTGGGGAAGGTCGCGCGCGCCGAGGCCCACCCGCCGGCCGAGGTAATAGCAGTTCGGGTCTGGGATGCCCAGCGGCACGGCCTGGTACGGCCAGTCCTCGAAGATGGTGAACTCCTCCTCGGCGCCGGACATGCGCACCTCGCCGTCGAAGGGGAGGTAGGCGAACTCCTTGATCAGGGCGAGGCGCTTAGCGTTGGTGCGCGCACCCTGGTAGCTGTCCAGCCGGAACTTGAAGGAGGCGGTGGCGTACAAGGGCCAGAGGTGGGACGAGGTCGAGCGCACCGAGGCGTGCAGGTCGGCCGTGGTGACGCCGCTGCCCCAGAGCTCGTGGATGGTCTGCACGAGGATGGCGCGCTTGACCAGGCGGGCTGCGTCGGCGCTGGAGGCGGAGGGGAGGTGGATTATGCAGAAGGGTGTCTGTGAGATGTGAGCATGGGAAATGGGGGGGGGGGTGAGATGTGAATATGGGAAAGGGGGGGTGAGAGACGGAGGAGGGGTGAAGGGGAGGTTTCTCACGTCTTGGCTGTAGGAGAGGACTTTCATGTCGATGCCTTCCAGAGTGGCCAGTGCTTGGACCTCTGGGAGCCGGAAGGACTCATGAGACTGGGAGAAGCGGATTATGTAGTCCATCTTGTCGTGTCGCGGTGCTGCTATCTTGTAGTCAAGCTTGTGAGAAAATATCTTTCACTCAAACTGTTGCACACATGCAAAAATTCGATGTACATCGGGCTTCCAGCGCAGAGTTTGCTCTGAAGCCGTATAACGTGAGGCAGCTTAGGGGACGATCCACTATAAATCAGGGGACATTAGCGGCGGTCTGTCGGTTTTCTCCCCTGGAGCGGTACATTGACGCCTACAGATCTGGAATGTGCCTGGGGTCCATTTAGTTTTTTCTTGGTGCTCACGACCGAGGTACCTTACCTTGGGTTCACGCTGCCTCAAAAACACAACACGACGACAAGTTCTCTGGCAAGGATGCAAGCATTCTCTGAGCCCTCGGTTTACCAGACGTCCAAGTGCTATCTCACTCACGGGACGATTGGACACCTTGACCCAAAGCAGCTGCCGACCAAGGGCAAGCCATGGGCCACCATCGCCGGCCTGGATTTTATCCACAAGGTAGGTCGTCCCCCCCTTGTGAGGGCAAGTACGGGTCTGGTTACTGACATGACCGTAGGTTGATCTGATTCTTCCTCAAGAAGCGTTCCAGCTGGTTCAGGAGTCTCTTCTTAACGGGCCAGCACCCGAGTACACGCGGGTTATCATGACCTTGGGCGACATCCTGACGGGAGATTTTCTCAAGGAGTACATCAAGCAAGGTTGGTGGTCTAAGGGTATTTTTTCAAGTGTAGGCAGTTTGGGGTTGACTGACTCTCTCAAGGAAATGTCATGATGCTGTCCGAGGGCACCGTTGGCGTAGACAACGTCTTCGTCTTGAAAAGCGGTAGGTCCTGGAGAACTGCTCACCATACATCGACGTTGACTGACTGCTCAGGAAACCTCAAAATGTTCCTCGACAAGGAGACTTACGAAAGAGCCGGCCTAGTCGGAAAGCCACACGGTGTAAAGGGCAAGCGAGGACTGAAGCCTCGATGGGGTACGTTTGCTGGCGTTTGACATGTTACTATCTATGAACACGGTTGCTGATTCGTTTCCAGTCGTTGATCTCGACCTCTCGGCACCTGCCATGTGGCCGGGCAAGAAAGGCTTCGACAGGCTGATATACGCCTGCAAGAACGCCCTGAGCCAGCCTCTGACCTGGCTGTTTTGCAACCTGTCCGCCAAGAGTACGTACACCTCGCGCGTTTCAGCACGGCCATATTATCTAAAGAAGTCTACAGCCCCAGAGCCCAATCCTCTGGCCCCCCATGCTCCAACGAAGTTCACTTCCAAGCCCGGTACCACACAGAACATCTCTGTCAATCTCCCAGCTCTGAAACCGGACACCGAGATGGTAGTCTCGGGCGATAGAGACGAGTATGAGGAATTCGCGACCAACATATACGAGTGGCTCTCGCTCCTCCGGTTAGAGAGCCCGCGCATTCTTTCCGGCGACGATATCGACCCCTATCTCTCGCGGTATCGAGTTCCAGGAGACAGCCAAGACCAACAGCCGGCTGTCCTGTGCAAGATCAGCTGGCAAGGGTTCCTCTCATCGGCGTGGGCTCGGAAGACGCTTGTTGATCTCATCCTCGCCCTGCCAGCAAAGACGTGGGTCTCCTTCAGCGCAACCACGTTCTCGAGCGGAATGACGGCGGAGAGCTCCGACTTCACTTTGCTCCGTCCGCCAGAGTCGCCAAGGGAGTATTTTGGGTGGGAGATAAAGAGCCATGACTAAGGTGTCGATTGCATATATTGCTCACTCCTGCCTCGGCCGCACATTCCGTTCCTCGCCCAAACCCTGGTCTGCCATCGTGTCTTCGACCAACTGCCGGAGCCGAGCCTGCCCTTCTGGAGAGTCGAAGTCTTCCGTGGCCGCGAGGGCCTCTATCCTCCGTCGAAACTCGGGGTCGACCTCGAGCGTCATTTCCTGGACCTGCTCTGGCATAGTGCCGACGCGGACCTGCAGGCCTGCCGGCGGTGGTGGCAGGTCCATCGCGGCGGCATCTGCCGACTGGGCTGCCGCGTTGCCGTTTGCAAGACTCCCGTTTGCGGCCGGCTCCTCCGTCTCGTATTGGGCGAGATGCCTGGCCAGTGCGGGAAACTCGTCTTCGATGCGTATCTTCTCCGGCGCGGCGAGGCCCTCGTCGTTCTCGATCCTCGGGTCCAGGCCGAGCTCGTCGATCAGGACCTTTGCGGCGCTGACCGACTCTACCACGAAGAGTGCCGTCTCGCCGTCCTCGTCTTTCAGGTTGACCGGTACGTTGAATTCTCGGACGAGGGATCGGAGGAGGTCGAGATGGTTGTAGCTTGCCGCGGCGTGGATGAGGGAGTAGCCGTGCTCGTCTTGGCGAAGGGCGATGGACGGGTCCTCGCGCAGGAGCTCCAGCAGTGCTGCCGGGTTGTCTGCAGCGAGAAGATATGGGTTAGGCGCCATGTTTGGGGTTGGGTTTAGTGCAGGCAAACAATCTTTGTGGTCACAAGATTTCGATACCAGGTGAATTATACCGGGAGACAGGGAGATAGGCAATGAAGAGCTCACATGCAGATGCCAAACTTTTTTGAACAAGGGTCCTGTTCCGCCAGTGTGACGCAGCAAGGTCCTAATCAACCCCGCTATAGTGACAGCTGTCACCGCCTTGCTAATGGCCAAATGCACCAGAATTGGCAGGTATGTACAGTACGTACCACGCTCCAATCCAGTTCACATGTGGAAGTCGTGATACAGTCCAACTTCAGTGGCATGTTCTTTCCATGTATGGAAGCTCAGCGATGGTCTAGAAATGCTCCGCAATATCACGGATTGTTCCATGGCAATTAAAAAAAAAATAAAAAAAATAAAAAAGGCATAATTCAAGTCCTAATCTAAGGTACCTTAGGTAGAAGTTTACCATAGAGGAAGGACTCTGTTGGTCCGTGGGCTATCCTTCCAAAATCACTTCGCCCCATTGTGCCGCTTCAGTTGTATTTGTGACTCTTCCGGTGAAGCATTGGATGATACATTCGATCTCCCTTAGCTCCCAGCCTGTCACCAACTCACATACATATCTCTAGTCGCCTTACTATGTATGCCTGCTCGGCACACAAGGCTGCAGTAACCCTGGCGATCTAAGGCAGATCTACTGCATAGTAGATTGACTCATGCCCCACACCTTAACCGTCTCTCTGGTGCATCTACGCTTGTTGGTCGAACCTACTGTTACTCGGCCGCCACTCAGCCTGGCTACGGGGAGGAGGAGCGTTGCTATCCCGTCTCAGTCACACAGCAGTCTCGACTTCGAATACAAATACCGTCGCCAAGGTCGTCGTCGATTCACGTCTGCGTCCCTTCCATTGCACCACACACTTATTGAACTCCGTTCTCATCAATCGCCTCATCTCAAGACTCCATTTTGGAGCAAACTCAAAACCTTGTGGATCCCACCTCACAAGACACTCGAGACAGCTCTTACGTCGACAACCATCATGGAGCAAATCTCGACGGAGGCGGGTAAAGCCGCCGCAAACCATATTGAGATCCCATACATCAGCCAAGACCCCTACGAGACGACACAGCTGCTCCAGGCCCTGGAAAGCCACTCCAAAGGCGGCAAGGGAGGATTCAGAGTGAAGAAGACCGAGTTCCACGTCGAGAACTCCCCAGACGGTATCGTCGTCGACTCGTGGAGGTTTCAGGACTACGATTACAAGAAGAGAGACCTCCCCACGTATGCTCGCGGCTTGTTCACCACAAAGGCTCGCAAAGGCACCCCAGAAATCGCTATTCGCGGCTACGACAAGTTCTTCAACGTCGGTGAGGTCCACGAGACCCAGTGGGACAACATCAAGAAGAGGACCAAGGGCCCTTACGAGCTGACTCTGAAGGAGAACGGCTGCATCATTTTCATCAGTGGTCTAGCCGACGGGACACTGCTCGTCTGCAGCAAGCACTCTACGGGGAGTCGCGGTGAAGGCGAGGCGAGCCATGCCGTCGCCGGCGAGCAGCGTCTGGAGAGGCAGCTCGAGCGCATCGGCAAGACGAAGCAGGACCTCGCTCGCGAGCTCAGGAAACGCAACGTCACAGCTGTTGCTGAGCTGTGTGATGACACCTTCGAGGAGCACATCCTTGCCTACGGTCCTGAGGACGCCGGTCTCTACCTGCACGGCATGAATCTCAACGTCCCCACGTTTGCGACGTACCCCAGCCCCGCCGTGCAGCAGTTTGCAGACTTGTGGGGTTTCAAGAAGGTCGGGCTGCTCACGTACGACGACATTGACCAGGTAAAGGCGTTCTTGGAGGAGTGCGCAGAGACTGGAGCACACGGCGGGCGGGACGTGGAGGGTTTCGTCATCCGGTGCAAGATGACCCACGACCCGAACAAGCAGCCGTTCCAGGACTGGTTCTTCAAGTACAAGTTCGAGGAGCCATACCTGATGTACCGTCAGTGGCGCGAGTGCACCAAGGCCATGATTGCTGGCCGGCAGCCGCGATACAGGAAGCATGCTAAGATCACCGAAGAGTATCTCGAGTTTGCCCGGAAACGACTAGCCAGTCAACCCGGTCTGGCAAAGGAGTACAACAAGAACCACGGAATCATCGCCCTGCGGAACGACTTCCTCGCTTTCAAGAACATGAACGGTGCCGATGCCGCCAACTTCGAGGATCTGTACGGCGAACACGGCAAGACCGAGGTGACCGGCGATGTTATCCTCGTCCCCATCGCCACGATCGGCTGCGGAAAGACCACCATCGCCATCGCTCTCAACCACCTCTTCGGCTGGGGCCTCGTCCAGAACGACAACATCACCGGACCCAAGAGACCGCCACGCTTCACCAAGGCGCTTCTGGAGGAGTTGGAGAAGCAGCCGGTCGCGTTCGCGGACAGGAACAACGCCCAGAGGCACGAGCGCAAGCAGCTCCTTACAGACGTCAAGCAGCAGTGCATGGCAGCGCGCCTGGTGGCCCTCCACTTCGTCCACAACGATCTCGACACCGTGCGCAGAGTGACCCAGGAGCGCGTCTACGCCCGCGGCGACAACCACCAGACCATCCAAGCAGCGACAGACATGAACAAGGTGCGCGGCATCATGGAAGGCTTCATCCACCGCTTTGAGCCCTGCCAGCCCGAGATCCCTCCCGACGACGGCTTCGACGAGGTCATCGACCTCAACCCGGCCGTCGGCAGCCGGCAGAACCTGGAGACGGTCGTCCGCGAGTTGCACCGCATCTACCCGAAGCTGGTGCCCGAGATGCCGACCGCGGGCGAGATGGACGAGGCCATCCAGTACGCCCTCGAGAACTACAGGCCCGAGCTGCGGCATACCATCCCCGACCGCGGCGGCAGGAACAAGAATAAGGGCGGCGACAACAACAACGCCGCCGCCGCCGCCGCCCAGGGCCAGCAGCAGCCCTCCAAAAAGGAGAGGAAGAAGCCTCTGGAGTACATGTCGGTCGACCTCGTGGCGAAGGACGTCAACACGGCGCTGGAGCGCACCTTCTCGGCCGCCGGCCTGGGCCCGGACGTCTCGCGCTTCTTCCGCCAGCTGCAGGGCTCGCGCCGCGTGCAGCCCAAGTTCCACGTCACGCTCATGCACCGCACGGGCGCCAAGGAGAGGCCCGACCTGTGGGACCAGTACCTGCGCGCCCAGGAAGGCTTTGGCGCCAGCACGGCGGACGGCAAGCTGGGCGACATGAACGTGCTGCTCGAGCGCGTCGTCTTCGACGACCGGATCATGGCGATCGTGGTGCGGCTCGAGGAGGTCGAGGGCGGCAGGCCCGAGGGCGTCGTCGAGAAGTGGGAGTGCGTCAACCGGGTCGCGCACGTCACGGTCGGGACGAGGGATGATAGTGTGAAGCCCCGGGAGAGCAACGACCTGCTGGCCAAGTGGCTCGAGGAGGGCGCCACGGAGGAGAACAAGATCCGGGAGCTGGTCGTGGAGGGGAAGCCGGTCCTCAAGGGCGTTGTCCGGGGCGTGCTTTCGCGGTAGGAAGAGGGAGCACCCCGTGATGATCGTCAGTGGCATGGACGTGGACGTGGACGTGGACGTGGTCGCGGCAGGGGCAGATGATCGGGCGAGCGCATGGGAAAATGTAGTAGTATACCCGCAAAAGGGGCTTGGCATGCTCAAGTGGTTCTGGGGTGGTCTCTAGCATGAATATGTTGGTCGCTGCACTTGTATGTGTCATCTATCCGCTTAATGATACATCTATTTTGTGCTCATGAGATGTAAGCTTTTGCCGTTCATGTCGATAGGCATAATTATGCATGTTACCTTACTACGTGGCGTCTCTAGAGTTGACGCTGCACTCGTCAACGTCAAAGGTATTGCATTTGGGGGCTATTCTACGCCGACGGGCTAACCTTGATGACAACCTTCCCGAAGTGCGAGCCGCTGAACAGATATTTGAATGCCTCCTTGGCCTGCTCAAACCCAAACACACGATCGACCGGCGGATGGATCCGGTGCCGCTCGTAGAACTCGCACATCTCCTCGAACCGATCCCTGGGCCCATTCAGGATGCCCTTCAGCGTGACGTTGCGCCGCAGGGCGAGCAGGTTCACGTTCGTCCTGTCTCCGGGGGCGTCCTCCTTTCCGGACAGGTATCCGATGCAGGCTATGACGCCGCCAAAGGCGACGCAGTCGAAGCTCTTGCGCAGCGTCTGCGCCCCGCCGGTCTCGAGGATGACGTCCGCACCCTCGCCGTGCGTGAACTTGATGACCTCGTCCTGCCAGTCGGGGTTGGTGCGGTAGTTGATCGTGCAGTCCGCGCCGAGCTTCTTCGCCTTCTCGAGCTTCTCGTCCGAGGACGAGGTGATGATCGCTGGCAGCCAGTCAGCAAACAAAACTCTTACCTACAAAGTATGGACAGACAAGACACCACCCACCCTTAGCACCGCTAGCCTTGGCAATCTGCAGCCCGGCAACAGCCACACCCCCGGTCCCTTGAAGCACGACCGTCTCGTCCTCTCCACCGGCGAGGGGCTTCCCGATCTCCCTGAACCCGTTGATCGCCATCCACGCCGTGACGGCGGCGATGGGCAGACAGGCGCCTTCCTCGTCGCTCAGGTAGTCGGGACACCGCACCAGGCCGGCGGTGGGGAACGCGCGACACGTCTGCAGCACGCCGTCCAGCGGCTTGCCGAGCCCCGATGCCATGTCCGCGGGCCGGATCTGGCCCGTCTGGTGGGTCTGGTTGAAGATGGAGAGGACGCGGTCGCCGACTTGCCAGGGGACGGTGTGCGGGCCGGGTCCGACGGCGGTTACGATGCCGCACATGTCGGAGCAGGGTACCAGGGGTGGGGTGCTGGCGGACAGGGATTTGTGGTGGTTGTAAAGGCCCATTGCGACTGGATTGGTGGCGTTAGGACGACATTGTGGTCTGGCATGTTCAGGGAAGGGAGGTGGGAGGTGGGAGGGGGGTGAATGCCTTCAGTGTCTCGGTAGTTGAGCGATACGGCTCGGATCTCGACGAGGACCTCGTCTGTGCCCGGTAGGCCCGGTGCGGTGGCATCCTGGAGGGTGAGGTTGTCGAGGCCGTCTTGGAGAGTGATCCACTTCTTGGCATGCTGTGTGGCTGCCATGATGTTGATGCTCGGCGAGAATGAGGGATATCTGTAACACAGCTTGTCTTCACTATCTTGGTGGACGGGCACCTTGCTGTCACTGCCGTCCTGCGTGGGTTGTAGGGACCAAGAGATAAGAGGTTGCACTAGTCTGTAACTAGCAGCTATCGCGAGATGCAAGCATGTGACGTCAAGGCTATCCCCACCTCCAAGTACGGTATCACAGCATGTCGAGGATCTTTCCAGGTGAAGTTGCAACCGTCGATGTTGCAGGCCTGCTTTATTACCATGTGCCACTTAATAGCATTCTTGGTTATCCTCGGTATTCCGAACACTAAGGACAGTCATTGTTTCCGTGATGAGATCTTGGGTCTCCCTCCCCAGCTTTCGTCTTCGTGCTCGTCATGTTCTCTTTGCAGATTCTCGTCTTGGATGGTGGTTGTGTTTCTGGCCTCTATGCTGTCCTTGACCTTGTCCTTGACCTTGTCCTTGACCTTGTCCTTGACCTTGTCCTTGACCTTGTCCTTGACCTTGTCCTTGACCTTGTCCTTGACCTTGTCCTTGGGACCTGTTGAACCTTGACACCTCGATAGGTGGTTGCTATGCATTAAGGCACCTAGAAGTGTCCTTCTTGTTCAGTTACATACTAACATTAGCTATTATGAAGAGACCGTCGCTACCGTCTCAACTTTTGTTCCTCCCCATCAGATTCGTAACACCCGCACAGAACAACAGGCGTTCCCTCATCATGCTATCAGTACAGATCCCGGCCTAACCATCACGTCGCATAACTCCTCAACTCCGGCTCCATCGTCAACCGCGGCTGATAAGACAACAACCTCACAGCAGCAGTGACAATCTGCCCAGCCGTAGCAATCGCATCCCCGACCGTCAGCCCCGGCGCAACATACGTCTCACACACGGCACCCAAGTCCACCCGGCCCAAGCTAGCCGGACCAGGATGGCTCAGCGCGTCCACCACCAACGCCGCAGTAAGCGGACTGAACAGCATGCCCGCGTGCCCGTAGAAACTCCCAGCCGGCTGCAAAGGACACACCGTCTGCGCCTCGACGTTGGTGACGCCGACTCCCCTCCCGTCATGGAGAAAAGCAGACGCAAGCACACCCTGCTGCGGCTCGACAATCTCGTCCAGCACGCCCGAGTACACCGTCGTGGTAGGCACGTACGCGTCCGCCCCGCCCCTGGCGCGGAGCGCCGAGACGAACCGGGAGCCGTACTCCTGCTGGATGACGCTCGGCGGACAGGGGTCGAGGTTACCCACCTCCTCGCCCGCGCTCAGACACAGCGCCGGCGCCAGCACGGTGCCGTGGAAGTCCGGGCTGACGGCCACGAAGTCCGAGACAGCGGCCCGGGTCGACGGCCAGAAGGTGAAGGCCCACTGCGCGTCGAGCCCCCCCTGCGACCACGTCACGAGGCTGACGTTGGCGTCGCCGCTGATGGCCGATATGTAGTTGATCGCGTAGGCCACGTGCTCGGCGTTGGACTGCGCGTCCGCCAGGAGAGCGCCGGGGACGTTGAGCCAGACCGGGTCCGCGAGCGGCGAGTCCGAGAGGAGCTTGAGGAGGTTGTGAGCGAAGACTTCGCCGCCGTAGGCACCCGTGCCGGGCACGAATATCAGGGGCGGCTTCTGGCCGTAGGTGAAGGACGGAGGGATGAAGATTGCTGAGCGGAGGTCGTGCTCTGACTGGGAGTATGGGGCGTCGGATTTGCTCTTTTGAGGGTAGATGGACTTCGTCGGGTCCCTGGGGTTGTTGTTGTTTGTCGAGCCAAGGGCCGAGTAGGGCGCGACAAGGTCAGCAGAGAGGTCTGCGATGCTGATGTTCGCATCGATCTGGGCCATGACGCCGACATAGAAGTTGGTGTTGCCGCTGCTCCAGACGGAGGCCAGGCTGAGACGCAGTTCGTCCTCTGTCGTTGGCGGCGGCTTCCTGGGCTTGTTGGCTAGCAGGCCACTGAGAACACCGTTTTGGTTGCCGGAGTCGGCTGTGGAGGCCACCTGTCTACTGAGCAGGCCATGGCTCTGTGGCTCGCCGGCGGACTCGTAAGGGAGCGCATGCGCGGCGCAAAGAACAGGCAACGACAGTCGGAGATACCTCGTAACATGCATCTTGTCAGCCACGGTAGGTCTTCGTACCGAGGGGGTGAAATCCTGGGGTAGTCGCACTGCAACGAAGGCAGGCTCTTCAAGGACTCACGATCGTCGTGGGCTGCCAGGTCTCTATAAGTGGCCATGCGTGACTAGGCGACTTGGAGAATTCACATGCCTGCGCAGTAGTCTCCCTGCCGACAGACACGGCACTTGGATATAGTCAATCACTTCCCGAACTGGCCAACCCTTCGTGATGTTCCCAATCTGCTATCACCGTAGCTGGGATTCCCCACACGAGGGTTCGCAAGCTAGGCTTCTCTCGGTGAGCAGGTGTTCTACTAGCGACGCCGATCTCCAGCTAGACGGGTTAGTGAAATTGGTGATGCAATTGATCGGTTCTGGGATGTCAACACAGGGCTAACAAGGGACCCATACCAGGTCTACGCTTGGGCGGGCTGCAATCTTATCATGTGGTGAACAGTCCATGATGAGTATGGGCAGTTTGGTTCGCTCGATCAACCTTATTGTGCAATATTGCTTGGCTTCAAAATGCTTCCCAAATTCCTAGCTCTGAGATGCGACCGGTATCAGACAAGGATTCGACGGTCTTAGACATGGACCCCCAGGCCCCTAAGCGTTCGAGACCTCACCGTTCTTGTGCGTATGCTCAACCGTCTCAAGCTCCAGCTGAAGAACTTTATCCACTTTTCTCTGTACCTGGTCTTGCACCTCTTTACCTTCGAACATGAAGCTGAGTTCCTCAAGGGTGCGGTTATGGGTCTCTGGGAAGAGCAGGTACACTGTGGCGATCTCGACGAGGATCCAGATGCAGTACACGATGTAGTACTTCCATCCAATGGCATCCAGAGCGATTGGGTTGACATAGGTGTTGAAGAATACAGCGAAGCGTACCGTAAGTTGTTCGACGGCGATACCCTTTGCACGTTGCTGGAACGGGAAGATCTCGACCATGTATGTATAAGCGAGAGCGTTCCAGCCAATATTATAGAAGCTGCCCGACCATGCGTCAGCACGGGTATAGTGAAAATCTGTGGTCATGGTCGAATACTTACGGAGAGTAGAGGAAGATGAAGACAAGAACAGGGATAGCAGCCTTAGAGCTGTTGTCAATCGCGAATCTGGCCGAGGCAACCGTCCAGACCGTATAGACTACGGCGGTGCCGACAGTGCAGGTCAGGAACATCTTTCGACGAGCAAACCGGGGCGCTATCAGGGCAATGGGTACGGCGTTAATGAGACCCCAGCACGTATTGCTGAGAATCACTTTCTGCACGGTTCGGTCGTCCTTGATGCCAACCAAGTTGAGAATCTTCTTCATGTAGAACGACAGCAAGCCGTTGCCGCTCCACTGCGTGAAGAAGCCCACGATGGCAGCGATGGTGAAGCGGCGGCGCATTGGCGGATCTCGGAAGACATCTGCCCATACGAACCTCGACTCAAGTTCCTTTTCCTGGGCGATCGTGGCTTGTATCTCAGCGTATTCGAGTCGGACGAACTCCTCGCCATCAGCGCCCTCGCCGTGGTACCTCTGCAGTATGGCGATGGCCTCATCGGCACGGTCCTTGGAGATCAGCCATCTGGGCGATTCCGGGCACCACGGCATGAAGACTATTTGGCACATGCTAGGCACGAGTTGGAGGAGACTTGGCAGCCTCCAGGCCCATGTGCTCGACATCTGAAAGGTGCCGTAAGTCGTTCCGGCCGCCACGATGGCACCAACGAACCATGAAGCATTGAAGCTGTGTACAGTTGGTGAACAGGTCCCGTTTGCCAAAGACAGGGCAGGAACTTACAGAGACGTCATGATCGGCCGTTCTTTCGCATAAGACAGTTCTCCGATCAGGGATGAGGCGTTGACGATGGCAAACGGGATCCCAAAACCAAGCACCCACCTTGACGCAAGGAACATGTCTGAATTCTGAGCGCCCGCTTGCAGTCCGGCCCCTAGACTCATGATGCCAGACGCAAAGAGGATGGTGTAGCGCCGTCCTAGGAATTGGCTAACAGTGGGGATGAAGGGAATAGCCATCAACGCGCCGAGGGAATACATGGCGTTGAGCAGACCCAGGCGCGATGAGTTCGGGTTGCCAAAATCTTCTCGGAGTTTTGTCAGCTGCAGCAATGGGCATGTCAAATGAAAAAGGGTGCCACCGACATGTAACCCAGGAGTTAACAGCTTGCAGACTGTTCATCATCGAGGAATCGAACCCGCTTGTCCATTCGACGCCTAAGGCAGTGGGAACGAGTATGAGGTACAGAAACCTGAGATGCGGTTTCGTGTACCAGCTTCTTGTGTCCGCCTGCGCAATGCGTTGTAGGCGAGGCACAATGTGCTCTTCTCGAGTGCCCAAGATGGCCATATTGCAGGGCCTGATAGCTCAAGTCTAAGTCAAGGAGTATAGTTCTGTAATGGCGAGTCTTATGCGTTTCTCGCTCTCAAACTTACTCTCACACGTCCAACTGCTACTCTTTATAAGATTGCCCATCATTGCCCATCTTGCTTCCATCACACGAGGGGTTGGCCAAGACGCGGGACCGTTAGAACCAGTCGCGCATCATTCCTGGATCCGCGGATACCTAGACGCAAAGAGGCATCGGCAAATGGACAGTGGTGTGTACCGCACATAACACGCAAGACACCGACGAGGTACCCCAAGGTGACTGACCTCTTGTACACTTGGCGAACCTGCACGGTCTGCGGGGTCAATATTGGGAGCTCGGGGGAAGGCTGTCCGAAGAGTCTTTTTTCCCGTTCAAGCGCTATGAGAAATCATTAGACTACCCGTTGCTTGGTGGCGATGTGTCCAGCAATCCTTCCCGGCATCCAGTACATCTTGGGTCTAGTCAAGCTAGTACGCTCTGATGATGAGGACTGTGATCCTGAAGGGCGAGATGTCCAATTGCTGCAGGATGGATCAAGCCGCTGGGCTTGTGACATATCCTACGTCGAGCTCGGTAGACTCGAGAAACCCCAGGTTAGGCAAAGACCTGATGCGTGTTTGCTAATCAACCATGATCCAGGCAGTTGTGCATGGATAGATCTCGCAGGTTATGAGTTTTTGAATAGAGGCAAATGTTTGACGTCCAAATAGAGTTGGGAAAAGAAAAACCGCGTGCGTACCTTCCTTGACACTCAGGGCAACCGCGGATATTGTGGGTCCAATATTCACATGTCTGTAAGTGAAGTAGGACTTCAATGACATCACCCGTTCAGGAAACACAATGTTGCTGGGAGTCTGTTTACCTTACTTAACAGCTGACTGCGAGAAGATTGATCGTGGAAACCGCTGAACAGATTGTCCCAAACACACGTCCGCACGACCACTCTATCCTCGGCACCGTCCTGTATAACGTCTTGTGTTCATGATCAGAAAAGATGGCTCCAGAAGAGAAGTCATCGTCAATCGTCACATCGGTTCCAAACTGCAAAGAGACGTCAACCCGACCACAAGCGAAGAATCTGTCGCAGAAACTCGAGGATCCGGGGATTGGACGTGCCAACATTGCTGCGACAGCGGAGGCACCAAATGGAACTCCTGGGTGGGCGGAGAGACATCAAGACTCGGTACAGTCGCCAGTGTAAACATGGCTCAAGTTTCTTGGTGCTGACCGGACTGAATAGACGGTGATACAGCAACACATCCTCTTCTTCGACACGGACGGTGATGGGGTCATCTGGCCCTTGGATACATACCGGGGCTTTCGAGACCTGGGTTTCAATATCCCATTCTCCCTGATTACAATCATCATCAACATCGTCTTCTCGTTCCCAACCCGAATTGCTCACACATACATACCGGACCCTTTCTTTCGCATCTACATCCACAGCATCCACAGGTCAAAGGTAATACCCTACATTTCGTAGTTAGGCAACAGCAATCTGACCGCCTACAGCATGGCTCGGACACAGGCGTCATCGACAGGGAGGGCAGGTTTGTGCCGCAAGCATTTGAGGACATGTTCACTGCCATTGATAAAGACGACGATGGCTTCTTGAGTTTAAGCGATATTTGGGCGCTTATCGGTCGGAACAGGGTGGTTGCCGACTTCTTTGGTGTGCGTTACGTGCCCTTGACTTTTGCACAAAAGACAGCTTCACTGACGACGTTTTAGTGGACTGCACAGGTGTTTGAGTGGGGAACTGCCTGGCTTCTGTTCCAGCAACACGGTCTGGTGTCCAAGGAGGATTTGCGGCGTTGTTACGATGTATGTGCCCCAAGGTGTCCTCTGGTCTGAGTTCCCCGGATTGCTGACCTGTAGACTGGCAAAAGGGGTCGATCTTCTACGAGATCAGAGAGCGGAGACAGACAGGTCAAGGCTGGGACAAGGGTTACGGTCTTCGCGACTTGTTTTTTGACTTGTTCGGTAAGAAAAAGAAGGAGTTGTAGAATTGCTCACTGGAACCTGGACTTTTGCGCGATAACTATGTAGAACGTGAAAGTGTCGCGTACCACCGACGATGAAGCAACGCCGATTACCGTATGAACTACCCTTCTGGGCCAACTAGGCTTTCTGGGCAACTACCTACAATACACAATACCTGTAGTGTAATACTGCCATACTGCTGGAGTGCCATAGTGCTATCCTGCAATAGTGCAATGCTACAATACTGCAATGCTGTATTGGTGTCTCTTAAAGTCTTATGCACCTCGTACTTCTAACACTGAAAGGCGACCAGGTACTTGAGGTAAGGTAGAGGATAGGACTTCGACAACCGGTCAGGCCGGTAAAGTGGCTTGGCCCAGAAGCCCAGTTGGCCCAGAAGGGTAGTTCATACGGTATGGTTTCCGCATTCGCGATGAAAGCGGGCCCTCCTTTCCAGTGAGACCCCTCAATTGGTTGGTATCGCGTCTGACGAATTTCAGGGTCAGCATCCTACGTCAGCAGCAGTGCCAAGGCGTCAGCACAGAGTAAAGCTTGGCGATATAAGTCTCGACGCATCGCAAACTCACCTGAGTATCGAGTCTCTTCAACATACGCCATCATCTGAACGGAAGTTCGTCACCAGGAAGTTTACATATCGACGAACCGTCACAACCATGGGTGGAGGTCCAACGGCTCCGGCCGATCAGGGCGAGCTCCGGCATGTCCTGACATCCGAGTTGTTTACCTTGATTGTCAGCACTCGTCTGCCTTACGAAAGACATGCCTCGATTGATTTCGCCGACTTTGGCCGCAATATCTTTCTCGAAGACCATTTCGGGCCCGTGGTCCAAGACAAAGTCTGGCCCGCCCTGATCGCGCTCAGCAAGATCGACCTAGACAACATGCCAGATCTGTCGTCGTACCTACCGCCACCAACCCATCCCGCTTATCCCGAGCAATGCCTCGGTCTTCAGCTTCTCGTGGATCATTGTCCCCGTCTTCTGTTCCGCGGCGTCGATGAGCGGTGGACCTACGCGTTCTTCTCCCAGATATCACAGCGTCTGGCAAAGGTCTGGTTCGCGCTACCTCCTTCGCAGCGCCCAGACAAGTGGGAAAGATGGCAGAAATTCGCGGGACTAGACTATTGGATCGCTGTCCGGTTTTGGTTCGGCACCCCGTTCGTGCACTCTGAGCTTCTGGAGAACCAGCACCTTGCATTGGCCTACACAGACGAGACGCGCGTCGTTCTCGAGAGCGAGTCCGGTCAGAGAGATCCGTATCGTGCGAAGCGCACGGAAATTCTCTCGGATCTCGTCGGGTTTCCACGCGCGTATAGGAACGGTCCACCACTAGGTCATGACGTGACCCGAGAGAGCTGGACCTTCTGGATGTGCATGCTCATGGATATTCACGTACCCATCATTGAACGATTTGGCCGATATCCCTATCTGAACGCCATTCGAGGCAGGCAGTCAACAGACGAGGAGATGGAGTGGATCGAAAAGGTCAATCACTTTGGCGAGACCACTGAAGAAGTTGCAAACCGAGTTAAGGAGGATGTGGATGCAGGCCGATGGACGCCGCTCGGCACTGACTCACTCGGGCTAACTCGTAGCGAGGTTCATGGTGCAGTTTACTCTACTCGCGACGATAAAAAACGATCTTAGGCAATCTCAATGGCAGTCGAAGGGGGTAATGCCGGCTGACTGGGGACATTGAAATTAAAAAAAAAACACTTCGATCATCAAGAGAAGGGATGCCCGCCGAACATTTGAAGGAGATACGACATTGTTTATCTCGTATTGTCTCTCGAGCTTGTTGAGCTTCAATCCCAAAGCGTGGGCGCTTTCCAGTCCAGAGACTTGACTATCTACCTAGTTTCGTGCTCTATTCTTCGTGCAATCGCGCAGACTTCGTGGGTTTCGTTATGCATGTGGTTCAACGTGGCATGCTCTCTTCTCGGCAAACCCGCTGTTATAGCTTATGTCTAGGACTTACTTCTGGGGCTCATCGCAACATGATCTTGTTGCCTAAAATTACTTGGCCTAGGATGGTCATGTGAGGGTGCAACATCAGGCAGGCATGCAGACGCCACATCCTCAGCTGTGAAGCCTGGTCATCGCCCTCCGAGTCCCTCAACTATCCTCCATCATTTCGGTCAGGACTCAAACGGCATGACGCTTAACGAAAAGCAAATCCCTCGATACACTACAAATCAACTTGCGGCATATTGGCTCGTCCTTTGCGACGAAGAGCTCCCATAATGGACGCCATCTTCCAAACACTGCTAACCGCTGCGACCGACTTCCTCACACCCCTGATAGATAAGCGCGAGCAGTATCAATACGAGTCTCTCCCGTCAGCAAGCTCCTTCCGTCTTTTGTCGTTCGAGCCAGAGGAGTCGGGCCAAATTCACGTCACACTCGAGACCTTTGAACTCGCCAATGCACCACCCTACCAGGCACTCTCGTACTGCTGCGGGTCACCGTTCGATGTGCCAAACTTCGAGCTTCCGGATCTCTTCATCGGAACTTCGGGCCCGATAGCCACCAGCTACGGAGAGCGCAACAAAAAACCCATCCTCTGCAACGGGCGAAGGTTATACATCGGCAAGAACCTCAAGGAGTTCTTCGACCGCCTGCGCGAGGATGATTATAGACAGATGGAGCACAAGCACCTCTGGGTAGATGCTGTGTGTATTGCACAAGACCACCTGAAAGAGAAGAGCGCGCAAATATTGCGTATGGGCGATATCTATCAACGCGCATCGTCCGTGATAGTCTGGTTGGGCGACTCACTGCCAGAGACAAGCCTGGCACTCGACGTGTTGCAAGAACTTAGCAATGTTCCCCTGCGCAAGCTGGAGGAGATGCAGCGGCTGCCAATCACTTCAGACACCAGCTACGATACTTTAGGCATACGAAAAATTACGGAGCGTGAGTGGCGCGCCTTCGTCGGATTCTCGCGTAGAACGTACTTCAACCGCGTCTGGGTCGTCCAAGAGGCTGTCTTTGCGCGGCGCCTTATCTTCCTATGTGGAGAGTTCCGGATCCCGACCGAGAGGCTCTTTGGTGTGAGCAAAATGCTTGTCCTGGCCGGATGGAGCTCTCAGATCCTGCAGCCGTACATCCCCCAATTCCAGCCGGGCTCAGGCCCACAGATTGGAGCTATTGCGGCTGTTTTCCAGATGTCCGAGGACCTAGAGCGTCGGACAGTTCGACCTCTGGAAATACTGAGCTCTATGAGGTCCCGACAGGCCACTAATGCTCTCGATAAAGTCTATCCGCTACTGAATATCATTGCCAAGGCTCTTGACAAGGAGCCTTGGGAGCTCTCCGTTATGCCTGACTACGAAGTCGAACTTGCGGAAGTGCTAGAGCAGACAACGCTGATGTGCATCCGTACCAGTGGAGATCTGGCTATTCTACCGGCCGTCCAGGAACGATCCGTGCGCGGAAGTGCCGTGACCCCTTCCTGGGTCGTGGATTGGACTGTATCCCTAGCCCCGGTTCCTCTGATGACTTTGCAGCTCATTAACGGCCTCTGGGATCCGTCTAACGGAATGCCATTGGAGCTCCCAGACACTACAGCGCCGGGAGTACTCCAATTTCGAGCTGCCCGTGTCTGCACCATTGAGGAGCTATCATCGGAGACAGAGCAGATGACAAAGAACATGGACCTGGGCAGCTTGGTAGAACTGATACTCGGAATGGACATCCCTTACGGCGCCGCTACTGGTCAGGGCCTTACTGAGGTCCTTTGGCGTACGGTCATTGCCGACATTGCATGGAACCAACACCCAGCTCCTGCCGACTTCGGAGTGGCATTTGTGTACAACTACATCCGCATGCTAGTCTGTCGGACAGCAGGTTTCTGGTCTGCCTCAAACTTCGCGGGAGAACTTGAACTCATGGTTCAACAAATAGACCGTCTCCGGGCTGTTGATCCCGCTAGCGTGTTTCCTGACGGCGAGGAAGTCCGACGGCTCGCTCGAGTCTTGAAAGGAGATGATACGAACTTTGACCATGATCTACTTGCCGAGATGATGGCCAAGGTCGAAGCTCTTGGCGAGCATATGAGCCGCGTGTGTCTCCAACGTCGCCTTGCGCGTACTGACTTTGACCTGCTGGCAATGGTTCCCAAGTCGACTCTGGTAGGAGATTCTATCTGGATAGTCCCTGGTCTCAAGACTCCTTTCGTGTTTCGAGAGGTGGCAAACGATAACTTCGAGCTGGTTGGAGAGGCTTATGTTCATGGCATCATGTTTGGCGAAGCGATGGGGAGTCTCGAGCTCAGTGATGTGAGAATGCAGTGATTTTGTCAGGTTTAAGTTCAGGTAGGTAGTACGTGCCAGAACCAGTCGGAGCCGTCGGGTTTCTATTTCGGGGCGATGACAGTTGCAACTTGTGATGTTCCAGAATGCATCTGACGATACCATTTAGAAGTTCCGTCAACACTCTCTTCCAATCTGTCTAACCTCATCTCTGTCTCTTGCTCTTTATAACGACGGATGACACAAGCAGACGCATCTCGTCTATCATTCCTTGTCCAGGATATCCCATATTTATGTTGTACCAATCGAGCTCTGTTCCTCGTTCACACTTCCCTCTCTCCGTGTACCATCAAGTCCACCCCTATGGGGATCAGCTCCTCCATCATTTCTGTGCAGAGTCGACCGATCATGGTATCATGCGCCTTCTTGAGCTCTCCCAGTGTCATCCGGAAATCCATAACCACATCGGGTGACACATCGGGATCCTGGACCAGGGACTTTGTCTTGATCGCAAGATCTGCAAGGCAAGCCCTCACAGAGTTGTATTTTTGCATGATCCTTTGGTGCTTGCGGACTATTATTCGTCAGCTTCATGGTATGCCGACTGTTTGTGGCGTGGCTTACCTGTTTCAGCTGGGTCGCCAGACGAGCTATGGTCTGACATCTTGAATGCGCGTGCCTTGGTGGTATCAAGGCATAGAAGCTTGATGATGCTGTCTGCGTCTCTGCGACTCTGCCACTCTGCGCAGTTGAAGGTCAGCCTATGAGAAGCCCGTCACAGTTGGACCAATCACCTCTACTCGTTTTATACTATGAGCTTCAAGAATAATTTGCTCATTCACATGTAGGCAGGTGCCTTCATGCACGTTCAAAGAGTGACATACCTGGCTTTATCAGTTGAGTCGTAGCTGCCAATATATCAGGAATGGTCGAAGCATCAATTATAGCTAAGGTAGTGATGAAAAGCATTGCAGGATTTTGTTGCTGCCGAGTTTGAGCTCTGTTTTTTGCTTCAAGGGTAGGGAGCCGAAATGAGACGAGTGAATAAAACACACAGGCCTTACTATGGTAGAAGTCGTACACTATGGAAACCTTTCCCATTCACCTCCTCAGTTTTCCAAACCGTCATCTCGGACCCTCGGTGTTCTGTGCCCTTCATCGGACCTTACTTGACCTGCCATCTCTTCTCTTAGCAGACATAGCACACTGCAGTTCTTGCGAGATATATATGCAAAGATTGAGTTTTAGTCACAGGTACGTTCTCTATCCTGTTATTAACACGGTTCCACTGGAACTGGGCTGTCAGTCGAGAGCTCCTCTCAAGCCTAAGGTTTACTACCTCCGAGTCCCGTCTACTGATCACTTGTCGTCTCCTCCAGATAAAATTTGATTATGATGAACATCGTTTTCCTTCCCGAAACAAACATATGGCCCTTCGGCGGTCCTGGGGTCAGCCTCGGCTCAGCATGTCTCCTCGATGGGTTCAAGTTCAAGAACGAGATACGTGGTAGGAGGATAAGAAGGCGTCTCGAACAACCAGAGTCATTTTCATCGCCAGATGACAGCAAGCGGGAGGACGTACGGAAAATTGTTCTTGTGTTGTTCCGGTGTCTCAGCTACTAGACATTTTGCCGACCAACATGAGTCCTTCCCGGTGGTTTCCAGAGATGTCGGTTGTAATTTCTACAGCCTGGAATGCGTAGTCCGCGGCTATATTACTGCCTGGTGATGTTTCTCATCGATAATGATCAAATGGATGCCAGTATAGACGCTCCTAGAAATGGCATTATTATCCGCCATCCTATCGATACTTTCCGCTAAGCAAACGTCGGCGTGTGGAGGACAAAGTTAGCTTAGGTCAGGACTGATTGGAATTATTCGCCAGTAATGTCAGAGATACGGCAGCATTGTCTTTTGATGTACGCGACTCTCCCTACTTGCAGTCAGGATTTTGTTTCAACTCGGAAGTTCGCGCCGAGGACCTCGTCCAATTCTTTGACACCCCCGGCCGGTTATCGTTCGATGGTCGGGATAAAAGTGGAGTCGCCCATGACTCGCTGATATCGATTTTTCGACTTCTGATTCTGTACGCACATTTCGAAGACCTTGGTGACCGCTATAGAGGATTGATTCAGATACTGTACCATTGAAGCCCCATGACTCAAGAGATGACGTCGGATTTAGTTGAGGCTCAATTCGTTAATGTACTGTATGCTCCGCCCAAATCCTTGCCCTTGTTGCGGTGGACTTAAGCTTATCTTAGCCGACGGCCTGAGTTGGCTAAGGAGTGGAGAATGGGAAATACCTAAGATACCGGTATCGATACAGATCGTTCACATATGGGACCTTGCTCTTATTGAAGCTACCAAGCAACCGTCCCATTATTTTGTAGGGATGCAAAGTCAATAGGTCGTGATGTTCCCCTAGCATTGCCGACATCCAGCCTTTCTATGAGAGATTCCAGTCTCTATAGACTATACAGGCCATGCACTACGTACAACGCGGTAAACACACCATGTTCATTCTGCTACATAGTACCCGTGATGTACTATGTCAACGAGTCCGACCCTACCATTCCTCGAACATTTGGACAGCCTCGCATTGATCTCGGCCTAACCCTACTTCACGTATGTAAACATCGCCCTCAATTCCCTTGACCTTCCACCCGTCTGGGGCGACCATCTCATTCAGCGTCGTGGCTTCATGGTCGATAACACGCCATCTGGAATTCTTCGGCTTACTTGCGTGGAAATCGGTAACCCGGGTAGGTCGAGTGGTAGGTCGGGAGTAATGGTAATGGCTCCATCACCCATTGCTATCTCCACGGTGGGGCCGGGGCAGGGGCATTTCCAATCAGAGGGTTTCCATAGTCGTGCTTGCATGTGTTCTAAGCAGCGTTCTAAGCAGCTCGGGCGCCGCTACATTCGATGTTGGCCTTTCGCAGCGAGTTACCTGCGGCATCGAAGGAACATATTGGCGAAAGAGCTTACCTCTGGCGCATCTCATCGAAATTGTTCTGCGCCTTCGCCGAGAAGCCGCCCTTAGTCTTCTTTTTGGGGCCCGTAGCATCAATGTTGCGAAGCTTTTCTGCAGACGCCTGGACTGCAATCTTTCACTTCGCAAGCTTGTCCGGGACCTCGCTGCGAGTTAGCAGTGCTATCATACGTAGCGACATCTCTGCGAACCCACCTCGTGCTCGATTTAATACATGCAGTACTAAACATCGTTCTGGACGAGACAGTTCTTCAGGAGAACTATGCTATGGCTGAGGCATGTACGAAGAGCGAGGCGCCTCGGGGGTATAGCCAATCCGCTCCGTCAGAAACCTCCGGTGTCGGAAATGCAGTGTTCGGGTCAAATGGTACGCTAGTCTGGAGGATGACATTTTGCCGATAGTCGCGAACTTGTTGGAAGAACTCCATACGACTTGCAGTAATCTGCCATGGAAATGGTGGCGGTGCAAGCCGAAATTCATCGACAAGGCGGCAGATAAGCTTGGCTCGTCTTCTCGTAAGTTGTAGGACCGCCGGATATCTGAACAGGTTTTCAGAGACAAAGAGCTCCCGAGCTGTGATGCACTGGTGAAAAATGCTCTCACAGACATCGTGAGGCCAGTTCAGAGCATCAGCGACGGCAAACATATAATGCGGCATGTCTCTAAAGTCAATGTAGAAGTTGGCAGTGCGAAAAAGAAGGATGATGTTTTCTTGCGCGGTATATATCGGGGCCAACGTTGTTGAGTCGGCCGTCGCTCCGACATTTGGAGGCTGGTGTTTCAAGCTTCGTCAATAGGCTGTTGGGTTGAGGGCTGACATCAAAGTCAAAACCCTGCAAAGGCGGAAAGATAGAGGAATTCATGAGAGAATCATTGGATCAATGGTCTTGTCCATCGCTGTTGAGCACGGCGGAAGACTTGCGTCGATTGGCCATTAGAGTCGAGTTTGGCATTCCTCAACAATCAGGTAGGCTTGCGAAAATACTGAAAACACCGAGCTGAAAACAGACGGTTAGACAGGACACAACACAGCGTCAATTTTGTTTGTTGTTCCTTTTCAGGTATGATGGAGTTCGACGTACCTTGAGATAAACGGTTCTCTATCGAACAAGGGCCAATGTGAGCAGAAGTCGTCCTTCTTCGCCGGTGAGAAGTTAGGATGACTTTGTGTGCAATATATGCTAAAAGTATCTAACCAAACATTGGACTCGACAGAATGGAAGGAGATGCCCGGCAGGTGAGTTCGACTCCGAGGATGAGTGGCCACAGACTTTTCCGAAAGAGGCTAGGCAAAATCGATGATGAGGATGATACGAGTAGTATCTTTGATACTCACCAACTTCGGGGTATAGTACCAAAACAAAACCCATGAGCAAATCCACATCTCGTCAATTCTCATCTTGCCACTTTTGATCCTTTCAAGTCAATGGTCTCCAGTCGACGCCACCGTGTTTCACTTCCACTATCAGAGAGCGTACCCGCTGCCATTATCCCTAATCCCTAAGTATGTCCAGTTCACCGCTCGAGAATCCACGGATAAGAACAGCAAAATAATGGGCGGAGCAGAAATCTCGCTCATCCAAGTACTTTACTTCACACTGATGTCTGGAGCCTTACAGCGCGTCATCTTCCAGACGTTCTCAATTCACCCGTCACCAACGGTTGAACGCGGTACCTGATCTGTGCTGCGTGTGCAAGCTTTGCTGCTACCTAAGGGCCCAAGATAGCTGACGCTCCGGGTCGCTGCCAGTCAGCTCAACGAGACACGAATTGCCAATTCTGACTCATCCGTCACTCGTAGTTTCCGCCAACCAGCCACCCTCATCCAAAAAGCGACACCGACCTCGATGGCAGAGAGAAGAGAGGCTCATCTGGAGCCTCAACATGGGGTCCCAGCCTCCATATCAGACCTCACACCGGCGCTCATGGCTGTCAGCGGTCCTTATTGGGAGGATGGCCTTGATTTCGAGGGCGTGCCTCCAAGCGAACCCATGAGGCGATGCCTCGAAAATCGCCATCCAATATCGCTCTATGTGCCTCCTCATTACCGCCGCCATATCATCGAAAACAACGTGCTCATGTTATTCGGCATGATAAACTATTACGATCATTTCTGGGATGACCCCAACTTCCTGTACATCGTGGCAATCGATCTGTAGTGGGATCCTGACGTGTGCGCGGCCATCGTCGCCCGCTACGAGAAGGCGCGCAACAAGTTCCTCACGAAGACACAGAGCAGGAATGTATCACCGCATGCATCCAACATCGCCGCGCGCATATGTCTGCTGGTTGACAGTTGGCGACTGCGCGAAGTCCGCAAGTGGTCGATGACCAACAACCGTATGAGCTTCATCGACTCGACGCGGCTCCATTGGCGACGTATTGTGGAGAATGACCCTAAGAGTCTCGTTTTGCACAGTCCTTCACTTCCGCATATCCATCCAGTCAAGTGTGATTGGATGTACCCCGTACAAGAAGCCCTTTCAAGCCGGATGGCCACTGAAGACCGTCAGAGATCTCGATCTCCTCCAGCATGCATCTTGCGTGGCAATCTTAGGAGATCTCGGACACCTCCAGCGCCGAGATCTGATTCTTTTCTATCTCGATATCAAGCGAGACAGCTTCGACTATTGAACAGGGAGAAGACCAGGGCTACCATTGCGGCGGAGAAGAACTCCAATCGATATAGCAGAGGTAATAAAAGCCCCCCACCAAAGAAAATGGACACAGAGCATAATGCTAACACGATGACAGATGAGGTAAAACAGGAAGTTGAAAATGAAATCGTGTCAGAAGCTGTTCAGAATGACGGGCACGTCAGGGTCGAACAAGGTAAGACGAATGATCATATCTCTGTCTGGCTTTACAAATAGCGATGGACCGCTAACAAGCCAGATTATGATCAGATGGCGCAGAGAGCTCCTGATCCGGTTTCAGCGGCTTTGATGGAGATCATCAGCAATGTCAAACAGCTGAAGCGCTCGGGAAACAGTCCCGAAATCTTGAGGGAATATGCCACTTTGGTCAGATTACTGGAAGCTAGTGCAGCGCAGGCGGCCAAAATCGACAGCCAAGTTCTGAAGTAATCCTTTGGTTGGCTTTTGTGTAGACATATGACCAAAAGCCGCAGCAGTGAAGGCTTTCACAGTAATGACTTGACGCAATGCCGACATGCCTGCGTGTGTGCCATATTCTCACAGTGGTGGCTTCTTTCTCAAATACCGAGAAGCAACACAGGTTGACACGCCGGAGCCTAGACGTCGATGCCGAGCTTTTGCTCTGCGACAGCTGAGACCACTATTAATCTTTCTCATAACGTACGAGATAAAATAAAGAGAAATTGCGATCCTCTTGCAAAACAGAGCAACGTTGCCACAAGTATTGACATCTCAAGCCTTCGGCATCCCTATACAGATGGGAACTCGTCACAGGACCTAGATTAAATTGAAACAACCCTTTGTTAATCCAAACTAAGCTTTAACCTTACACCCACAGCGCTCACCCCTATACACGGGACCGTGTCTATCACACCACCATTGGTGTGTTCCGCACAAACCCCAGTCAGGGTCATACGAGCAATCTGCCGCAAGCCTGTTGCAGATGTCAGCCGCCTGACAGCGGTAGCATCTCTCGTACTTCATATAGACGCGGTCCGGGTGGTGATTGCATACGAATTGGTGGGCTTCGCAGTACCAGTACGTTTGCGTGTTCCGAGTCGTGTAATGACATCTTTCTGAGCGCTTCGGGCAACTCTCCCTCTCCTTGTCGCAGGCGTGACAGCTGGCGTTCTGATTGTATATGACATCTGAGTGTATAGTGCAAGCTACTAGTTCCACCTCACATGACACACAGGCTTCATCTTTCAGATGGGCTAGGTCATGTCGCTGGCAGTACTCCTGATGTACTTTGCAATAGGTGTATTTGCCATGTGGCCGGCAATTTTGACCCGCAAGGGGGCAATGGTGAGTTGTGCTTGACTTTTTTATTTTGGGCATTGTGTCGTCTATCGAAAGTCAATGCCCTGAAACTGGTGGTCTTGGAGCACATGGTCCATAGCAGCGAAGTCGTCATCTATTTATGCCGTGGACCAGAGCTTCAGGTTTCACCATTTCCTCCTCTTCCTCCTCCGCCGCCGCTGCCACCAGAAGTCCACCATGACCATCTACTCCATCTGGTTGGCTTCCTTTCATTTCCAACTGCATAACAGGGCTGCCTAGAGCAGTTCGGTTGACTGTCAGAGTCCAATCAATCTCGGAAGCTACTCTGAAGTGCAGTTTTCCATAGGTACTCGCAGATGATTTGAGTTGCACACCAGAGGAATAACGGCCAATAAGCTTTGATCATTTTACCTCCTCCATACCACAGCATAGTTTCGTAGTACTAATAGCTACAAACCTGATCCCTCCACATCGGCTACGAACCAACGTGAGTGCAGTTGCGTGCCAGTTATCGACAGGAAGTAAGAGAGAGGATAGTCTTATGCTTCTGAGACAGCATGTGCCAGGTTATCGGCACCAAGCAATCCACCTTTGCTCGACATGTCGTAGTGTTCGATGCCTTCTATGACCCTAAACCACCCCTCGCTCTTGAGCTTCTTCGGCTTCTTTCCTATATTCATTCCAACTCGAAAGCATGCTCCTTGCTTCTCTGATGTGCTCGTTGGTCTTGATCCCTTCAATGATGAAACGCGTGAGCCGTTTCGCAAACAGGTAGGTTCGTTTGTATGCAAAGCGCATATATGTCGGGCCGGCAGCTTCATCGAATTTATCTTTCAGCTCACGACCATTTTCCGAAGATGGCTGGAGGTCCGCACCTTCCCACGAGATGCTACCCTCCTCACTATGGTCATCCTCCCATCCCGTCCACAGCCAACTTGGCGGGATACAAGCCATAAATGCTGGCCCGAGTATTGCACTGTCCCAGTCCAGGATGCCTGTAATTGTGACTCTCTCCTCTCCAGAGGCAACGTGAACCATTACGTTCCTCGGAGCGAGATCAAGGTGAGCCAGCGTAAGAGGAATGGTGTCAAGATACCTCGCCTCCTCCATCTGATGCGTCATTGTAATAAAGCTGTCAATCATGTCGGGCTTGAATCTGGTGTGTGGACGGAGCCTGAGTTCCTCGGACTTCCAAGCTAGAAGCGCAGTTGTAATCACCTCGCCTACGGTGATGGACGTAACAGAGTTGCTGAAGGGCTGGTAATCGGAGGCTTCTGTCAAGTACCAAGGAGCGACTTGGACGGGCGCTTGGAGGCTCTTATCGTTCGGCGGAAGTACCAGCCTGCCCCCCATAATGCTCTGGACATCTAGCATCTGTCTGACGATGGCACCGAGCTGCGTGGCAATCTGGCATCGCTCGGTCTGGGACATGTTGGCAAAGCGTCGATGTAAGGGAGCGCCCGCAAGACGGTTTTGAACCATGTACGGAGACCCCAGGTGGTTTTCTGTTGTTGCGTCAAACATACAGACGCCGGGAGCTGGGATGCTGGTATACTCAGAGACAAAGCGCAAGGCGGCAACATTGTCCTCGACCCGATGATACGAAAAGCGTGGTATTCGAAGAATGTATTCCTCCTGAGATTTGGTATCGCCCTTGATTTGCTTCGTCAACCCGATGATTCGGTTATATGCACCACCTGTCAGATGCTCCACGGTTATTTCGTAGACCTCGTCCGCTAGATCCGGCCAAAGGGTGCCGTGCGCGAAGGCCAGAACCCGGTCTTTGAAGGTCGCAAACGGCTCTTGATCATAACACTCAGTAGATGTATTTGATACGGAACTTGACAAAGAGTTGGATGTCTTGTTCGGCACATCTTCCGACTCGTTGCTCTGCTCGATCTGGGTTGCTGCTGAGGATGGAGATGAAGCCGCCATTCTGAAGATTGGGGTTGCATCTAATGAGATAGGAGGGCGGTACAGTCATGAGGGGAGTTGAAGAAGGCAAGCCGGCGGCGAAAGTTATGGTTGAGAACCGTTTGTTAATTGAAGTTGTCAAGTAGACTGTTCAGGCAGCCAGAAAGTGCCCTAAACACAGCACCAAATAACCTGCCGCCTATCAGCAGGTAAAATCTGATTGGTGCAAATCTTTTGGCAGAACAAGGCTTCCGAGACATGGCAATTAATCACCAACACCGCTTGCACACCCGATGCACAGATTTTTGGCAGTATCAGCACCGGCCCACTCACGAATCTGAGTGCAGGTTTCAGGCAGCGTATTTGGCTGATTCACTATCCAGAGGCTCTTGAGGCGGTGCCGCAAACACAACGATCAGTACGACACATCATCTCGTTGCTCGGAAGGTTTGGGGTACAGTATGGGAGTTGGACGGTCTAGACCCTCTGAAGTCGATCCCCGGCTGTTTCTCTATTACCATACACTAAAAACTTAAGAAAGCATAACCAGCAGTCCCGATATGTAATCATATGGTGGTCTAAATATAAAGACAATAAAAAAAAATCCACATTTTACATCTCTAAGGCTTAGACTTAAGTAGGGAGGGAGGTAAAGAGAGGGAAATGAAATATTATCAAGTGACCGTGGTCAGAGCAGCGGCCAGGTGGAATCGAACCCCCAGCATTTAGTAAGTCAAGTCGTGTGTATAGCGATCTTGGATTTCCACCTGCTTGGCGGCGAGCAGCTCTGGCATCCGGGATCCAGTCCGGAAAGGGAGGAGGGGTATGTTGCGGAGCCGTCCTATATCGGTTGGTAATATTCTCACACTCCCTCTGTGGCCAGCCAATATCGGAAGACACGCGAGCCATAAACTCCGGGCAATCAACGATGGCAAGGTAGAAGTTGACGAGTCGGAATAAGAGGATGAAGTTCCTCATGATGACGACTCTGTCGCCATCGTCTGGTGAAGAAAGAGCAGCCCCCACCAGAGGGCAAAAGAATAGGAAGAAGAAGAAAAAGGTTAATGGTGTTGTTGTTGTTCTATATACAAATAACGGCTCCCACGTAAGTATTTGTGTCATAGCCCACCCACCCGACCAGTATTGCTTCTTCGCCTTGGGCATCTCGGCCAAGATGCGCGCCGCCGGTAGCCAAGGACCATCGCCGTCCATCGGCTAGATCGATGCCAAGCTGTGCGTCAACCGGTGGCGTGGAGACGGTGGTTCATATTTGAATATTCTCAGCATCTCTGCTAGCATCTCGAAATGATCATAATTCCTCTGTTCAACATAATCACACCTTGTCATCGTCGTCGGTCAAGTCTGGCTGGATCTCATCCGCCTCGTAGACCGTATCGAAGCTGTAGCTGTAGGTGTCCGGCTTTTCGACACCAAAATGTTCCCCAGCACCCCAGACAGCCGTGATCACTGCTAGCATCCCTAGCGCGTATGTGCTGATCGTGAGACCGCCGGATACGTCATCATTGATAACCGCGTAGGCTACACCACCGGTTGTGCTGATTATCACAAAAGCCGCCACCAGAAAGAGCATGAACCTGAGGAGTAGCACTGTGAGCATGGGTTGTCAACGGATCTCTGTTTAGGAGACGGGAGAGTTACCGGTAGTTCACTCGCTCAAAGAGATAGACCCAGATAATGCAGTCATTCTCTGGCGGCGTAGCATGGACTAAGTTTTCTAGCTTTTGCATCCAGGTTTTCTCTTTCTCGAGGGGATGGTCGATGGTGTACTCGAATCGGTCGTAAGAGTCGTCATCCTTGCAGTTGAGCACCCAGCGTTGAGCGGTGCATACTCTCTGTGAGACGGCAGTCAGCCTTGTGCCGAATTTCGAGACGAGAGAACTTGGCAGCTAACCTTGTACCCCATTATCCCCAGACCTTTCTCAGATTTGCCGTGTGCTGGATGGATCTCGTCCATCGGCAACTGTATGTGCTCGAACTAATCCACCTTGTCGTTAGATATACCTAGTTCGACACATTGCCTCTAGCGTTCTCATCACCAACGAGGATGTCCACTTGCCCTGACAAACTTGGCCAGAGCCAGCCGCTTCTTGCAGGGAAACCATCTCCGCGTAGCGACATGCCTGGCATAGAATCTGGCCATACGTTTGATCAGCCACGTATCACGCTGTTCCGTCATGTCCCCCACAGCGGAATACTCGTGCAGGTGCTTCGACTTGACCGCCTGTCCGCCCCGCAAGAACATGAACCCTACCTTGATCCGTCGCTCTGCTCCTGCCAGGGCCAACCTTCTCCGGGCTCCGCCCAGCACCGACGGTCGCGGGAAGTTATTTGCGTTGTCCCCAGTCCCCTGGTCCCGACCATTTTGGCTGCTGACCGGGGGAGTAGTCCGCTGCAAAGTGGACACGACAGCCTCCCGACGCGAGGTAATCAGCTCTCCTACGAGGATCGAGTTCCAGGCTCGCATCTCCCTCCAGCGGTAGTGCTGGATCTCCGCGTCCTGCTGCAGGAAAGCAAGAAGCCTCTCGCAGCACTCGTCCCCCTTTTCTATCTTCTTCTCCCTTTCCTTGCCCTTCCGTGATTCTCCCTCTCCCCCCTCATCCCCCTCATCCCCCTCATCCCATCTGGACGGGCCCCCACCCCCGGAGCCACCCGCCGAGGCAGCCGAGTACCGCCCTCGCCGAGGCGACCCCGCCCGCCGCGCCTCGCGGCGCATGCGATTGAGCTCGTCCCGCGCGAGCTCAATCCGAAGCCGTGCCTCCTCCTCGCGCGCGCGCATCCGACGGCGCGCCTCGTTCCGCTGCCTCGCGGCGGCCCGGTCCGCGCGTCGCTGCTCCTCGGCCTGGCCCTCCCGCACGAGCATGTCGAAGTCCCACATTCCTCGGCCGTGGTCGAAGAAGTCTTGCTCGACATCGTGGTCTGGGGGGACAGGGACTAGGGTCTCGTGGGTTCTCGGCGGCCTCGGCACTTCATGTATCAGGATGGGTCGGTGCCGGTGCCGGTGGTGGTGTCTTGTATGCGTACTTGGCGGGACGGCTTCTATGATGATGGGGGGCTCGTCTGGTCTTCTGTGAGTGGTGTCTGGGACTGGTGGAATGGTTTCCCGGGTTATGTATACTGGCGGCGGAGGTATTGGACTGCGATGCCTAGGAACTCGGACGTATGCTGTCTCTCTCGGAGCGTCCGTAGTCGGGTGGACATGAGGTGGTATGCGTGAATGTTCCCGGCTACGGGGTCCGGGTGTGAGTATTATCCTCTCTTGAATATATTCTTCTTCATTCTCGGACTCTAATGTCACATGAGGCGGTTGATTTATTATTTGAGGCGGCGGAGGTCGACTGTGATGCCGGTGACTGTGTCTCAGACGAGGAATACGGGATGTCCTGTCCTCGTGGGGGACATGTCGTTCCCGGGCTTGGTAGACTATGCGCTCTTCTGAATAATCATGCTGTTGGTGATCTGGGACGCTTCTCCTGCGATCATAAGATCGTGACCGTCCACGGTCGTCTTGAACTCTGTAGGGTATGCCCTCTTCTTCGTCAGACCACTGGCGACGGTCGATAAGAGATGGCTCTTCTCGTTCATACTCTCGTCTAGGCTGGACAATCCTGCGTGGTTCCATTCTCTGCGAAGCAGACCGGACAGTGTCAGAAGACGCAACTAGGCTTTGCCTTTCCTGTGATCCGGGACTAAAACGAGATGCGGTTCTGCTGTGCGGCTTTTACTCCGGAACCTGGCGGCTGCACAGTGGCTGGCAATGCAGAGCCTCGTGGACTTGAAATGGCTAGCGTAGACTCCGGTTCAGCTGATCTTTAGCAGCTCCTGAGCTAAGTACCCGATGCATACTGGCACTGCAATCTCAGCTGGCTCTTATCGGAATACGGATGTACTGTACAGTACCTTGCAGAGTCACATCTGCAGGTCATGATTGGCGCATGCCCTTGGACGGCATGCGGACTAATCGAGGATTTGCTCCTACATCCTTCGGTATACCATTTTGTATATCCCGATTTGCCTCAGCCCCATGCAAGCTGAAGTATACTGTCGCTACCAAGCGGGCTGCAGGCATGTATACATATCTCCGGTTTAGCTGACAGAGATGAGAGATCAGTTATGAGCGAATGTACGCGATTCAGAAATGACCAGAGGGGAGGGAGTATGCACTTATTTATAGAGAGAAGGTCGAAAGTACGAAAAGCAATGAGACTGTACGCAAACCTACAACACATTTCCTAGCAAATTGAGAAAAGACAGGCTTGCCCTTGGTTACCGCTGCGAGTTATAGTCTTGTAGAAGAACTTAATCCTCCCGAGGTAGATGCTTGTGCCCCAGGTCACAGGACTAAGAAAATATGTATCTTCGCAAATGTTTGCGTTGGAAGGATACTGGTTATCAAACAGCCGTGATATAACTTGGGTTACAGGGTAAATGAGGTTATCATGCCTATAGATTTTGAAGCGAATGTTGATAGCTTTTCAATACTAGCACGAGCCATGTGTCGATGCCCATCTCGCTCATTCTTGCAATAATATGGGCTACGCCGACTTTATATTAGTCCTTGACATGTCGCCTTGCCTTTACGTTGTCAGTGATGTTCGGAAGTGTTCGACTTCTTCCAGCTCTCTATCCAAACTCTAAGTCAGGTACTCTTTGTCTGCTTGATCGCCTAGGAAAGTGTCACGAAAGTCTAATGATGAATGACGGTGAAAGTAGTTGAACGCTTTACCTACTATCCGTAAGCACAGTCCACGACGATGAGTGGCACATGCATATCTCCGACAATCACTTGGTCATCTCATGTGGGCGATATGCATGGGGGCAGCTTGGCCATAGCACAATACGTGAATCCCATGGTGACCATGCCCAGGCCCATGCTGATTGCTGATTGCTGATTGCTGATTGCTGATTGCTGATTGCTGATTGCTGATTGCTGATTGCTGATTGCTGATTGCTGATTGCTGAATTCTGAGGTGAAATGAAAAAGGAGTAGTAGAAAAATGAAGAAAGACCGACCTCGTGCTTTAACAATACCGTACCATTAAAATCTACCTTTGCGTCGATAACAGATAAGCTGATGACCAAGGTAGACTGTCTTGCCAGATGATGGGTAAGGTATATGGGCCTCTGTTAGGTGTTCGACAACCGATGATCCCTTATTCGTACTTGGGTAGGTACGTAGCTACTTGTCATTGGTTGGCCAGAGCAACCGACTTTGGCGAACCCGGACCCGCTAGCGAGAATGCGGGGAAGTGGGGTCTGTAAATCTGAGCTTTTGACGCGAGCGACAAGTGACTCCAAAAAAAAAGTTTAGGAAACATCTAGATGCAGGAGTAAATACTTCACCCAGACGCCAGCCATTGTCACTGGAAACCACCCGAAAGGCTCTACTTATCCGACTTGAGCAACAAACATATAATCCCCTTCCGACACCTGAACACTATCCGATAACCTCCCTAAACGAGATGTCCGCCTCCTCAACCCCCACGCTCCAAGAAGACGACGACCCAGTCGAGCACACCTACTCCGTCTTCATCAAGCCCCCCCTCCCCGCCAACCGCCGCCTCGTCATCCTCCAGCACCCAAACAACCAGTCCGACAGGCCGCACGAGCTCGAGTCCCCGCCCGTGGCCGCCATGCGCATGAAGCCCGCCTCGGGCATGCTCGAGGCCGACGTCCCCATCGACTACAACGTCGGCTACGACAGGCACAAGGGCATGGTCTGGGGCTCCGCCCTGCAGAAGAGCGCCGCCGCCAAGACCAGCCTCGGCCTGGCCGGCGGCTTCGGCGTCGGCGGCGCCCCGGCCAGGACCCGTGGCCGGCAACACGCCGACGACGACGTCGAGGGCGGCGACTGGGGCGAGGCTGTCAGGAATGACAGGATACTGCGAATGCAGACCCTAGGCGGTCTGAGCACGGAGCCCAAGGACGCGCAATACCTCGTGGCCGTGTTTCAAGGCAGTACGGCGCTTCCAACCCTCTTTTCTCTCCTCCTCTCTCTCTCTATCCCTCATCTCTCTCTGTTCAAACCACAACAACCAAGCTAACCCATCCCTCCCGCAGAAAACGTCCACCTGACCCCCGTAAGCTCCCTAGCCCACCTTCGGCCCCAGCTGCACCACATAGATGCCTCGGCCGAGCAGGACCGCATCAGCCGCGCCTCGGCCGGGTCCGGCGGCGGCGGCGCGGGAGGAGGAGGCGCGTCTCAGAAGGACGCCCCCGCCGCCCGCGCGATCCACATGACCATCAAGTCCACGGGCGACGGCAGCGACGACGCCGCGGCCGTGGAGACCATGGCCGACCGCCTGCGCGGCGTGCAGCTCGAGGCCTGGAAGCGCGTCGACTTCGCCGAAGAGGAGAGCCCGGCCTCGTGGCTGACCTACCAGCGGAGCCTGCTCATGCACGCGGCGGCCGAGGAGGACAAGAAAGAGGTAGTGACCACCGCCGACGCCAAGGGAAAGGCGCCCGCCGTCGAGGGCCAGGACGAGGAGGACGGCAGGGAAGGCGCGGCCGATGCCGGCGCGCCGGACCTGGACGAACGGGTGTGCGGGCTCGGCACGGACTGGGGCGAGGACGAGCTGCTGCGGGCCGTCAGCGGGATCAAGGCCGACGATAAGAAGCCCGGCGAGGAGGCGGTTACGGACCACGTGGTGGCCAGTGCCAGGGGCAAGGGGGCGAAGACGCCGGGGAAGAGAGAGCCGGCAGTCAAGCCCGAGCCGGCAGGCGAGGGTGACGGAGCCAGGACGGTTGGTCGGTCGAGGAAGCCGGCTGCTCCTCCTGCTGCCACGGTTGCCACTGCCCCCAGGAGGGGTGGGCGGACGAAGGGCACTGCTATGGAGATTGACTGAACTTACGGTATATTTTGGTGTATCGCGGTTGAAATGGTGTGTGGCATTTACACGGTTTGCAAGTGCTCTGTTCACAAGAAACGGAAGAGAGGATCAAGATAAAAGCACGGTATAACCGCTAGCGGGTTCGGGCATGGTCAGGAAGGCGTTAATCATTAGACGAGTGCATCAGGGTAGGCTGCGGAGTTCAAAAGAGGCTCCAAGTTCGAGTTCGTACTCTCGAGAAAGACAAGACCCAGATGGTCTGGAATTAACTATGTAGCATAAAACGACTAGCATCTGTAGAATTTACAGCGCAACAACGCTACTATTTTTCTGTACATGCAAGTCCTGCGACTCCTGCTTTTCTTATGCAACCTGCGTGCTGAGGCCGCGGACCAACCCTCCCGGTCCAGTGATCTCCCAAATAACCGAAGAACGCGTCCCAGGTCATGACCATACCAATGGCCGTAAAGTTTCTGACCTCTTGAGCACCGGCTCGGGGGCTGATCATCTGCTCAATATCAACCCTCGACTCCGTCATGTTGAGTTCCCAAGTTCCACTCCTCCTCGGCTGCGACACAACACCCAGCGCCTCACACTGCGCAAAGCCGGCTAGACAAATCGTTTCCCCCCAATAACAAAGACATCGACAGCAAAATTACTGAAGCAGCTCGACGTCCAGGCCGATAGAGCGCATGAACAGGTTGACGTTTGCCAGACGCTGGGCGGACATGTCAGGCGGCAGAGTCTTGGCGAGACCAACGGTATCCATGACGCGGTCCTTCACTGCCAGCACAAGTCTCTGTTGCTGGTCGGGGCTGGCACCGATACCAATGGCAGCAAGGAGCTGCCACACGTAGACGTCCTCTCCCGAGTTGACAGTGCCGGGGAAGATGTTGGGAAGCGAGGGTTCCAGAAGATTGAAGAACTGATTATACGTAGCATCCCTAGAGTGAGTGAATGTTAGCTTTGCTTCAAGGATACACGCGTCATATGGAGGGAGGCTGAGTCGTACCAGATCTGCCACGTTTGTTGGTTGCCTCCACCACCGTGCTTGATGATTTCAGCACGACTCAGAATCATCGTCAGCATGGAAGCTCCAATCTTGGACTTGGCAATGATGTCTACGTTTCTGGTGCAGACTAATCCCAGGATGCCAGCGACGATGTCGAGATCTAGCTCGTTCATGAAGATTAACAGTGTAGACATGACCGATTGCGAGAATAGGTCAATCTTCTCCCGGATGGCGGCATTCAGCTGCGTGTCGTTGGTGTTCACTTGAGCGCCCCTGACGACATCGAGCGTGTCCAGGCTGACCACCACCAACGTCAGGATTGTTGTGCGCTGCTCTTGTGTCGTGTTTCTAAAGATCCGAGGGATGGCCTTCATTGCCTTGCTGTAAGACAGCAATGTGATGAAGGGATGAACGGGATAGACGCCGACGGGCTCCATCACTTTGAGTGCCTTCCACAGCTTCTCGTTGAGGATCCGGGCTTCAGCCTCCCAGGCAATCACCTTCTGGAGAGTCTCATTGTCCTGGTCATTTCCAGGAGGCGGCGGGCGGTACCGTTCGTGGTCCTCCATCTTCATCAGGGTGTCGTAGACGATCTCGATGGAGCGCAGGGCGCTCTTGTGCGAGAGCCCGTTGACCGAAGTCTGAGTCCTGTTGGCGGTAGGTGGTCGGTTCGCTTCGCCGGAACTCTCGGTCCTCTTGATGTTAAGAAGCGGCTTCGGCGTTTTGGCGTTGCTGAACGAGATCTTGCCCAGGCTTCCCTCAATCACCAATTGCTTGTTCTTGGGTTTGTTCTTGGCCGCCTCCACGGCACGTTGGACCTGCTGCTCCATCCTCTGGACGTGATTATCAGCTCCACGGTGTCCACGTCTCATGCCCCCCTGGCGACTGCCCGTCTGGAAGAGGTAGGTCTGAGCAAAGTTGTTCAGCGGCTGACTGGGGTGCTGGCGGTGCCCGCCCTGGATCTGGCTATGGACCTGGTAGTAGAAGTCCTCCGCAAGAGATTCGTCTGTACCCAGCTCGTTGGGATTTCCAGTAGCAGAGACAAGCTGCTGCAGCTGAATACGAGTAATGAAGTTCTTGTCTTGCGGTGTCATAATGCCATTGTCTCGCGACATGAGAAAGATCTTGTGGTTCCTCTTGGCTCGCTTAGCCTCCTGGTCCAAGAAGGCGGCCTTTTCCTCCTCGGACAAATGAGCAACGAGGGCGGGATCCGGCTTGACGAAGAAGCTGCCTGCACCTTGGTTCATGACCATCGGCAAAGGTCCGCGAGGTCCCTGCGGAGCTCCGCGAGGGCCCCGAGAAGCGGCGTTGAACCGTGCTCCATCCCCAGACAACCGATTCGGGTTCTGGAGGATTTGCGTAGGCTGGACAGGATGAACAGTTTGCACGGGCTGGGAAACCTGCGGCGGCTGAGCTTGCTCCTGGCGGTGCAAGGGACTGGGGGCACCTGGGGAAGGAGCGTGGGCGTGCTTCGACTGCGGCCTTTGGAGTATGGTCATGGGCTGCCCGTGGCTGGGGCGCTGGGCGTGTCCATGGGTAGGCTCGGTAGGACCGGCATTGTCGGTCTGAACAGGCGCGTACTGCGGTTGAGCTTGCTGTACCTGTTGTTGGTACAGGTACGTGTTGTCGAAGGACGCTTGCTGTTGATGTTGATAGTGCGGCTGCTGGACCTGGGGTACGGGGGCTGAAGCTTGGGATTGAGATACAGGCTGTGGAGTCTTCTTGGACTGGGCTCGCATCTGAGCCTCGACCTCCTCCAGGCTTAGGATCTTCCGAGTGGTAGGAGCAGTAGGTTGTGCCGTGGCAGCGAAAGCAGCAGATGTAGAAGCCGTGGTGGTAGAAGGTGTTGCCTGATGCTTCTTCGGCGCCACACCCCATAGGGAGGCATCCACCTGCAGATCATCGATGGGTGTCTCCTTGTATTTTTCATAGCCTGTGCGAATAGGCTGCGAGAACTGCTGATAATCATAGTTATATGGTGCTGAAGGGGGGGCCGGTGCAGGCTGAGCGACCTTTGACGGCGGCTGTTGGCGATTGTAGCGCACATGCTCTTCTTCGATGGCATTGGCTACCTGGGCTGTCTGCCCAAAGAAGTCAAAGTCCTTGCCCACGCCGCCGGAGCTGGGCGCACCACCTCCTCCGCCAAAGGTTTCGTCGTTGAAGACATCGTCGGTTTCGTCAAGCTGGTCGCCCAACCCATCGTAGGTCTCTTCGAATTCGAGCGCCTCGCCCTCATCATCACGACCGAGGCCGGCAAAAGGGTCGTGGGCCTGAGAGAAGCCAGGCGCACTCTGGTTGTGGCTCGACGTGTTAAAGCCGAAGAAAGACATGGTCGGTAGAGGACAGCGACTCCAACTGGATCGTCGTGTCTACCGGCTATTTCAGTTGTTAGATCATTCTCCTGCATGTCACAAGACCAAACTGATAGTGGCGGCACTTACTCTCTAGGAATAGGATATAATTGTGCGAGGGTAAATGACACCGGCAGCATCTATCATGATGATGCAAGACAAGGATCCAAAGCGTGCGGAGAGGGCAAGGGGCGCGGGTCCTGAAAGTCAAAGAGACTGGCTCTCTCGAAAAAGAGAAAAAAAGCAGGGACAATATCTAGAAGATCGAGAATTCAAAAAAGGACTGTATACTGTGATGGACGACAGCTTGCGCTTCAAGGCAGGTGTCTCTGGTTTTGGCCAACTGACGAGGAAGGCATGAAGTCAGCGATGGCGCCCTTGATTCAATTCGAGCACCGGAGGTGGGGTGGATCGTTCCTTTCTATCACTCCCGGGGTTTACCCGAAGAACGACTGATGCACGGGCCACCTGCGCATTCACCTTGACTTCCAGGTTCCGTTCTACACCTTGACCTCAATATTTTTGCCATGAATCTTGAACACAACACTTCCTAGGTACCTACTGATGACTCTATATTCGAGCAACAAGCACTTTCGATGCGCAGCTCAAGGTCTGGTCAAGGCACGCTCATTGCCTCGTTATTTGGTTCGTGTTATCAACAGAGCTTAAAATACACGTCTCACCATGCTTTGGCCAGCACGGCCTGTCCTTGACTCCCGATCTCTAGAATCCTATAGCGCACATCTTTGATGAGCTTTCATAGGAGTTCCAAGCATCACATGGTGGCGCACGGCGAGTTTCTCACGTATCAAAATGCCAAGTGTCGAAGACGCAGGGTCTCCTGCGCGCAATCAATCTACCGGGAAACTGGATATCAATCTGCAACTAGGATCCTCGCCGAAGCTTTCCAAAGGACGGTGTGAAACTTCTCAGGCAGACAAACATGTGTTTCGATAGCCATTCTGTCTCTTGTTCGGCAACAGAACTTGACGGCCAGGCCATTGCCTATATCAGTGCTGATTTTCTATCTTTAGTAAGCACTGTTCGTACTGTGCAATGGGTTCTCAAAACAAAAACAAAAAAAGGGTTTGAGATTGAGAGAGATGCATCGAGACTCTAAAGACTCTAGCTGCCCATATGATGGCGAATCTGGAGGCTTTGATCTGCACTGGGGACAAGCATATCGATTGAACCAACAAGCCTACCACCTTAGGTACCTCAAGGTAGAAAGAATATGTCCAGAATGCCGTCGAGGCTGGAATTTGAACTAGCTGGAGTCGTGAAGCCAGGGAGGAGCTGAAATGGGCCCTTGTAAGTGGGCTGCTCGATCAATACGACCGCTAATCTCAGGGGTCCTGGCGATATGGTGTACATCCTTATCTGAAACAGGCGTAGGTGCACGCCAGTCTACGATATCATCTACTTCTGCCCAACTCCTCATAGTGGCTTGGGCCTGGACTCTTAGCGCAACAACGTGATTCCTGACGCGGCTTTCGGCTTGGATACGTGCAGACGGCGTCACCCTTTTTTGAAGGCAGGGAGGATTTCTTTCTACTTACGACTAATCGCCATATTCTTCTCCTCTGCTTGACTTCCGTTTCTGGTTCTGTTTTTACTTCCAACGAAGCCGTATGACTTGTGGCTTGCTCTCGAGGAGTTGCAAATCATTGATTGTGGCGACGTCCATGGTTGCATCATCATCTTTCTGAGGCTTGCGACTTCCCCCATAAATCGTAAAGTGGTTCTGTCCCTCTTTGGCCACTTAAGCTTTTTCAGGCTTGCTTCCGACACTCCCTTCCAGTAACCAGCAACCTCCGCCGAGCTCACGTCCAACATCATTGTACAGGGCGTTTACCTATGGGTAAACCCGAGTACATCCAACCTCCGGCATCCCACACCATGGCTGCCGGCAGCGCACGCTATGTGCGATACATACTCGTATCCTTCTTCGTAAGTGCAGCCCAGCTCAGCTCAGCTCGGCGTCGTTGGACGTTCCCACTGTCAAGAGGGTGTGTGTGGTGTGTGATACTGACTGCCATCTTAGGTTGTAGCAGTCTTCTACTTCGTATCACACTCTTCATCAGACGTTATCCCTCTGAAGAGCAGTCCGGCAGCGAACGTCGGAACACCAGACAAGCAGACAAAGGGATCAAGCTCCGGTTCCACCTCGGGTTCCAGCGATGCCGGCAACCACAGCCCCGACCTCGACCCAAAGCTGTTCCCGATGCCCATGTCGGCTGCCGACGAAGGGTGGAACAATCTGGCAGGCATCGCCGACGGCCCGCGCGTCAACGCGACCTTCGTGACCCTCGCCCGCAATTCGGACGTGTGGGAGATTGCCCGCTCGATCCGCCAGATCGAGGACCGCTTCAACCGCCGCTACAACTACGACTGGGTCTTCCTCAATGACAAGCCCTTCGACGCCACCTTCAAGAAGATTACCACGTCGCTCGTCTCGGGCAAGACGCACTACGGCGAGATCCCAAAGGAGCACTGGTCCTTCCCGCCCCACATCGACCAGGAGAAGGCCAAGAAGGTGCGCGAGGACATGAAGCAGCGCAAGATCATCTACGGTGACAGCGTCAGCTACCGCCACATGTGCCGCTTCGAGTCCGGCTTCTTCTTCCGCCAGCCGCTGATGATGAACTACGACTACTACTGGCGTGTCGAGCCGAGCGTCGAGCTCTTCTGCGACATCCACTACGACCCCTTCCGCTTTATGAAGGAGAACGGCAAGAAGTACAGTTTCGTGCTGAGCTTGTACGAATACGTCGAGACGATCCCGACGCTTTGGGACAGCGTCAGGAAGTTCATGACGAACCACCCCGAGCACATTGCCGAGGGCAACTCGATGGGCTTCCTCAGCGACGATGGCGGCGAGACGTACAACCACTGCCATTTCGTATGTCTCATCCCTTAACCCTCTGGAGAGGCCATCCTCGCGTGCGACAACTAACAAATCTCCCAGTGGTCCAACTTCGAGGTCGGCGACCTGAACTGGCTCCGGTCCCAGGCGTACACCGACTTCTTCGAGTCGCTCGACCAGGACGGCGGCTTCTTCTACGAGCGCTGGGGCGACGCGCCCGTGCACTCCATTGCCGCCGGCCTGCTGCTGAAGAAGGAGGAAGTCCACTTCTTCAACGACATTGCCTACTACCACGTCCCCTTCACCCACTGCCCTACCGGCGAGAAGCTGCGAACCGAACTCCGCTGTCACTGTAACCCTAAGGACAACTTTGACTGGAAGGGATATTCTTGTAAGTCCTCGCTGCTACTTCTGTACGCGTTAACCCCCCTTGCGACTTCGGCTAACAAATGACAAGGCACCTCTCGGTACTTTGACATCAACGGCCTCTCAAAGCCGGAAGGATGGGAGAACCAGTCGGACTAGGCGGGTAGATAACCCGGATCGGTTTCCATAGAATTGCTGTGCTGTGTTTTAGTAGCTTAATGACTTCATCCTACTCCTCTCGGGCGTCCAGAATAGCTCGCTTTTGAGAGAGGGCAAAAAAGAACAAAAATAGGGAATACGAGGCGCATCGGGGTGGCTTGCACTGGGGACTGTAACGGGGAAACGGGTTCATCATTCCATGGCCAATGGAAGCAGCAAAACAGTCTGTCTCTTGTAAATATAACCTGGAACGAGTCTGTATTTGGTCGTCTGTCTAGAAGTGACCCGTTCTACTCGCCCTCCAATGTGATCGAGTGATCTGATTATGATACAGCCTATATGGTACAGCTGAAGAAGACAGGTCAGAGTGGTCCCATCTTCTTCCTCCACCTCGTCACGGTCGACGCCCTTATGAAGCCCGACTCCACCGCGCGTTTCTGCCACGCGTTAGGCTTCTAGCCGACGGAAGCCTTCTTGGGCTTCTTTGTGCCGTATTTACTCCTGCTAGTCTGCCGGCTCGTCACGCCGCCCTGTCCGTGTTGGTCAGCTCATATTCTCCCCTATCCATCCAAAAACCGTTGCCAACGAGGCATTTGTCCAAGATAATAAAAACTTACCAGATCCAACGCCCCGCGAACCAAGTGATATCTCACACCGGGACAATCCTGACTGCGGCCGCCCCTGACCAGCACGACGGAGTGCTGCTGGATGTTGGGCCCCTCGCCGGGGATGTACGCCGTGATCGACCGGCCGGTCGACAGCCGGACCCTGGCCGTCTTGCGCTCGCCCGAGTTGGGCTTCTTGGGCCGCGTAATGCCGACCTTGAGGCAGACGCCCTTGCGCTGAGGGGCGAGGATCTCGGACAGGGCCGGGGAGACGGCGTGGCGGGCTCGTTGGGGTTTGCGGCAGCCCTGTTATTTTCGGAGACGGGAAGTCAGTAGAGGGCTAATGGGGGAGAGAGGAGAAGAGAGGTGTTGAACTTACGCGGAGCACCTGGTTGAGGGTTGCGCTCTGGGATGGGGTGGTTGAGAAGGAGCGCGCCGCTGGGAGGGCTTGCCGTAGACAGGTCAGAGACGGAAATGGCTGCCGTAATGGCATAGCCATCAAGGACCTGAATAGTGGCGTCGCCATTGCGTGTATGTGTGCGGTGACGGCACAATAGACGACGTTCAGCGTAGGAAGGGTCGGCGATAAGTGAAGCGGCAATGCGATGTCTGGATAACTGTGGAACTTTTTCCAGCACGTGACAAATCTCGTGATAGCGCACTCGTGATGTTGCTCGTGACTTTTGACCGAACTGGCCGGGAGTCGGCTGCGGCTGCTGTCGGTCACATGCCAATAGGAAGTCGAGGAACGCGAGGGTTCAGTTGTTAGTGGGGCAGTTGGGGGCTTCCCCGGCTTTGGAACCCCAAATGCGAGGGCGCTGACGGTGGAACGGACGGTGCAGCTCTAGCAGGTTATCCTCGGCATAAAAGTGCTGGACACGCATATATACAACCGACTTGTTCATGATCTTTTAATCCTCCATTGTCTTGGTGTTTTCTCGAGTTCGTGTCTTGTAGCATCCCGCCTGTACACGACTTCTCAATTCTCTTCACCCTGCTCTCAATTGAACCCCTCTAATTATCCATCATGAGGTCGTTCACCCGTGCTCTACGCCCTGCGGTGCGAAGGAGTCTGGGCGGTAGTCTGTCCATGTCCACACCGAGAGCATGCAGGCCGCAGAGAGTACCTGCTGTCTCCCAACTGTGAGTTCTTGAGCTTTTGAGCCCTGCCTATGAATGTACATACCACGTTGTAGCTGCGCGACTCACACCCACCTCTAGAGCCGCCGTCCGTCCCCTGTCGACGACACCGTCCCTTCGTGATCCCGCCCTGACCGACGTCCCGCCAACACCAATCACTCACTTCTCAGAGCTCGAGACCGCGATGGCCGAAACAGTGCAAAAGTTTGCCAACGACGTCATCCTCCCCAAGGTGCGCGACATGGACGAAGCCGAGGCCATGGACCCGTCCGTGGTGGAGCAGCTCTTCGAGCAGGGCCTCATGGGCGTCGAGATACCGGAGGAGTACGGCGGCGCGGGCATGAACTTCACGGCCGCCATCGTCGGCATCGAGGAGCTCGCCCGCGTCGACCCCTCGGTGTCCGTCATGGTGGACGTGCACAACACACTCGTCAACACGGCCGTGATCAAGTACGGCAGCGAGGCGCTGAAGAAGCGCTTTCTGCCCAAGCTCGCTACCAACACCGTCGGCTCGTTCTGCCTGAGCGAGCCGGTCAGCGGGTCCGACGCCTTCGCGCTGGCGACCAAGGCCTCCGAGACCGAGCACGGCTTCAAGATCAACGGCAGCAAGATGTGGATCACCAACAGCATGGAGGCCGACTTCTTCATCGTGTTCGCCAACCTGGACCCGAGCAAGAAGTACAAGGGCATTACGGCCTTTGTGGTGGAGAAGGGCACCAAGGGCTTCTCGATCGCCAAGAAGGAGAAGAAGCTCGGCATCAAGGCGAGCAGCACGTGTGTGCTCAACTTCGACGACGTCGAGATCCCCAAGGAGAACCTGCTGGGCGAGCGTGGCCACGGCTACAAGTACGCCATCAGCCTGCTGAACGAGGGCCGGATAGGCATCGCCGCGCAGATGACTGGCCTCGCGCTGGGATCGTGGGAGAACGCGGTCAAGTACGTGTGGAACGACCGCAAGCAGTTCGGCCAGCTGGTCGGCGACTTCCAGGGCATGCAGCACCAGATCGCGCAGTCCCACGTCGAGATCTGCGCCGCCAGGGCGCTGGTCTACAACGCGGCGCGGAAGAAGGAGGCGGGCGAGGACTTTGTCCGCGATGCGGCCATGGCCAAGCTGTTTGCCTCGCAGGTTGCCGGGCGCGTCAGTGGTCTTGCTGTTGAGTGGATGGGCGGTATGGGCTTCGTCCGCGAGGGGCTGGCCGAGAAGTTCTGGAGAGACAGCAAGATCGGTGCTATCTACGAGGGCACGAGCAACATTCAGTAAGTCATGATCTCCCCTTGTTATCGGCTGTCACACATGGATGCTAATCCCTTCTCAGGCTCAACACAATTGCCAAACTGCTCCAGAAGGAGTATACTGCTTAGACGTGACTTGAAGAGAAGGACATGTCGAGCTAGGGTGTATATATATATATATATTACGAATCTGAAGATATTTACTCGAAAGCACATCCAACAAGAGATAGGAGCAGGTGAGAGTATATTCGCACAGATGAAATTGAACACGTCCACATCAGACGTTCACATGCGACATGGGTGCCAACATTGGCCTGTAGGGATGGCCGAGAAAATGCTACCGCCAAGGACTGGCGCCGTCTGAGGGGCGTACCGGTAGGGCTGAAGTCAGCATCCCAAGACCCTCAACTCTGCTGTCTGGGCCCTTCGCATCGACTCAGCAAATCGGGGAGTTTGCCCAGACGGATTCGCACGAATGACGATATCGGGAACCTTAAGCACCGGTACCTTGATCCGGTCGAGGGCGTTTGCCTGTTTTGGCGGAACACTGAAGACGGATATCTAGAACTTCCTTGGTTAGAGTACGTCAGTCGAGCGACACCTTGGTCGAGAGACACGGTCAAACGCATGGTTTGCCTGCATGAAAACTTTGCCACAGTGCACCAGGCCGATGTAGAGACCGACGGCCAGCTCGAATGTAAGGTACCTCGTGTTGGAAACACAAATTTGCAGAGGATTCCACGACAGTGCCATGGAAACGTTGAGGGAAGGAGGGGTTCGATGCCGTTACCCCACCTAGGACTTTTGAAGCTCGAATGTATCTGATACTGCTGCTGGGACGGACTACAGTCCACAGAGCAGGCTCTTTCATCGTCCAGTGTCGAATAGATACTGGTCTAAACGGCATCAACATGAGAGGGTTCTATGATATGGAGCTCAGACTGATCTGAATCATGTGAAATGCTCTTCTTTGTTCAACTTTCAGCAGAGCCACCATAACAGTCACATGTGAGTACAAGGTACCTAGGTACCTGGACGTGCATTCCCAAAGTCCTAGATGCAACGCGCCCTCAACATACCTTGAGGTATTCGTGTGCAACAACAGACCGTAAACCAGTCCCGGTAGAGCATCCGGCGCCCAGAATTCTTGCATTGGCGATGAGCGTCGATCTGTAAGATGCAAGGTGGCATGAAACCTCTCAAGAGAGGAACTGAGGGGTTGAGCAAGGTATCTATCACAGTTACTCGCATGCTGACCAGTAACAACACCTGGAGCCTCTAACCATTGAAGATACGCAAGTAATGCGAGCTGAGCGATCTTCCGTATTCAAGGTTGGGCCCCCTTTCCGTTCAGGCCCTGCTCAGTGCATCGGACAGCGCAGCGCAGCCATGGTAGGCCCTCCGATGATTGATAAGTACCTAAGGTAGGTAACCTGGAAGATACTGTACCTTTCTTTCCTGGCAGATTTTGCAATGTTACTATCGCCACACGTCAGACGAACGTGTTGTGAATAAGGACTCGGAGCTTATGACTCCTACGTGCTTAGACTACCGACACTGCAGCTCTTACTATGGTAGAATTGTGAGTGAAGTCCTATAATAAAACGGCCGTGTCAGGGATAGACACAGCTATCTGGTGCCCCTAAGGTACTTCCAGTTTGTTTCCCTCAGTCCTTACTACAGTTAGCGGGAACGCAAAACACAAAAAAAAACAGCCCCGCCAAAGGTAATTCGTCACTGACGACATCTCCGCCTCCCTCCCTCCACTAAGTATGATCCCTCCTCCCACACCACAACCAACTAGTTAACCGGCAAACCCACACGAGCACACGCACACGCAGTCAACCCCCCGACTTGCACCCGACCTTGCCTGGGCGACCTCACCCCATATTAATCCCGCCCAGGGCTTTTCTGATCGTCGTCTCCAGGCGACCAAACGGCCAACAACCGCAGCATATTATTGCTTTGTTTTTGTTGGATGTTCCCCGTAAGAAGCCACGCGCCCAACCCATCCAGAGTCCATACGAGAAAGTCGATCCAGTTCGACGCAGCATAGCTCTTTAGCCAATATCTCCCGCCGCCGCCTCTGCGCGCTCTGTCGCGCAGACCCGAATATTGCCCACCATGAACGACGAGGAGAAGGTCATGGACATCTACAAGAAGATCGAGCGCGAGAAGGCTCTGATCAATGCGGCCAACCTCATGCGCCAGCAGACCAACAACGAGGCTGTCAGGTCCAAGCTCGACACCCAGATGCGCGATGGCCGGAGGAATCTCGAGTTCTTCGAGGAGAGGCTGCGCGAGCTGCAGATGCGGAGGATGGGCCACGGCATGGAGAACATGTCTCTCGGGCCTCCCGGTACTCCCGGCAATCGTCCCAAAAGTTCAGGGACCTTCAACGATCGGGACGGCCCTCCCGCTCCGCCGCCCAAGGACAACTCGGGGGCCCTCTACGGCGACAGGTCCTCCGTCGGCGGCTCCACGCTTTACAACCAGCCCAGCGATCTGATGCCCAACAAGCATCCCTTTCCCGGCCAGCCTCCAGACTCCAGCATCCCGAAGCCGCGACCTAATTTCAGCAAGCTCGGTATGCCTCTTATTTTCTGATTCATCCTTGATACCTATCCCTCCAGACAACTGACCTAGATACTCGTGGCAGACCTTATCAAATATGACACGCCCTATCTCGGGCCTCGAATTCAGCTCATGCTGTCCCAGATCCAGTTCAAGTTGAACGTCGAAGAACAATATCTCAAGGGTATCGAGAAAATGGTCCAACTATATCAGATGGAGGGCGATAAGAAAAGTAAACAGGATGCAGCCGCCCGGCGCGTCGAGAGTAAACAGAAGATCATGCTGCTAAAGCAAGCCCTACGGCGGTACGAGGAGCTCCACATCGACATGGACACCGATTCTCCGGACGATGATAGCATCAACATGCCGAACCTGAGGAAGCCCCTTACCGGTCAGCTGTCCATCCGGATCTTGGCCGTCAAGGACGTCGATCACGCACCAACCGGTAGGTTCAGCCGCGGTCCTGACACCTTCGTCGCCGTCAAGGTTGAGGATAACGTGGTGGCACGTACAAGGACGTCGAGGACCGACCGCTGGGAGGCCGAGTTTCATACCGTCGATGTCGATAAGGCGAACGAGGTAGAGCTGACGGTCTACGACAAACCCGGAGAGCACCCTATCCCGATCGCCATGCTGTGGGTCAGGATCTCTGACATTGCCGAGGAGCTCAGGAGGAAGAGAATCGAGGCCGAGTTCAACTCCTCCGGCTGGGTGTCCGCCGACCGAATGGGATCTGGCGGTGGACGTGCTGCTCCTGCACAGTTGCCCATGGCACCCCAGCAGCCCCAATTTGGGCCGCCGCCAACTTCGCCCGGCGTTCAAAGCGTCCAGAGCCAGGCGACGCTGTACAATCAACCGCAGCAGGCGCCTCAGGTGTCTCAACCTGTTGACGGCTGGTTCAACCTGGAGCCCAGCGGACAGATCCAGCTGAGTTTGAACTTCGTCAAGCAGGCTAAGGATCGCCGCAACTTTGATCTGGGTCTCAACCGTAAGGGTGCCATTAGGCAGAGGAAGGAAGAAGTGCACGAGATGTACGGCCACAAGTTCGTCCAGCGCCAGTTCTATAACATTATGCGATGTGCTTTGTGCGGTGATTTCCTCAAGTACTCTGCGGGAATGCAGTGCGAGGATTGCAAGTACACCTGCCACACCAAGTGCTACACGAGCGTCGTCACAAAGTGTATCAGCAAATCCAACGCCGAGTCGGATCCAGACGAGGAGAAGATCAACCACCGGATTCCACATCGTTTTGTGCCCTTCTCAAACCTCACGGCGAACTGGTGCTGTCACTGTGGTTATATGTTGCCTATCGGCTCCAAAAAGAATTCCAGAAGATGTTCAGGTATGTATGCTTGGCCCTTCCAGATTTACTTCGGGTTTACTGACGCTATCCAGAATGTAATCTCACGGCACACGCTCACTGTGTGCATCTGGTGCCTGATTTCTGCGGTATGTCGATGGCTGTGGCCAACCAGATCCTAGAAGGAATACGGACCTCGAAAACCCAAGCCCAAAAGAAAGCTACCTCGCTCAGTGACCGTACCCTGCGACAGAGGGTGTCTACACCAGACCAACCGCCATCGCCGTACTCGAGCCAAGGGCAGCCTCCGCTGTACGGGGGACCGTCGATAGCATCGCCAGAAGCAACCGAGGCAGCAAAGCGCATGTATGCACAGACAACCGCACAACAACGCCCACAGGCAGACAGGACGTCATCGAGCTCTGCTGCATCGGCGGCGGCACAAGCAGCGATGCTGGGAACCATGGCTTCGAAACAGAGCCCGCCGACGGGGTCGATTCCAGACTTTGGTCCCGGTCATTATGGAAGCCCTAGCGGGTATGGTGCCCAGCCTGCCCTCAGGGAAGATGCGTACGCCCAGCCTCAGCAACAGTACGGGGCCGCTCAGCAGCGGAAATATAACCCGGCCGACTACGCGAACCTTGCCCAGTACCCCCCTCAACAACCGATCCAGCAGCAACAGCCGGTCCAGCAGCAACAGCCGGTCCAGCAGCAACAGCATATTCCACAACAGATGTACCAGCAACAGGCAGTCCAATCACAGGTGCTGGCTCCGAAAACCCAACCAGCGGAGCCTGCCAGTCAACCGCAAAGCTCCGGCATCCCCGTAGCCGCAAAGAAGGCGCTGCCGTCCGCAACCGATCCCGGCACAGGGCAGCGCATCGGGCTGGACCACTTCAACTTCCTTGCGGTGCTAGGCAAGGGCAACTTCGGCAAGGTCATGCTGGCAGAGACGAAGCGGTCACGGAAGCTCTATGCGATCAAGGTGCTCAAGAAGGAGTTTATCATCGAGAACGACGAAGTCGAGAGCATCCGGTCGGAGAAGCGCGTTTTCCTCATCGCCAACCGCGAACGCCATCCCTTCCTGACGAACCTGCACGCGTGCTTCCAGACGGAGACCAGAGTGTACTTCGTCATGGAGTATGTCAGCGGTGGCGATCTTATGTTGCACATCCAGCGCGGGCAGTTCGGTACCAAAAGAGCGCAGTTTTACGCGGCCGAGGTGTGCTTGGCGCTGAAGTATTTCCATGAGAACGGGGTCATCTATCGTGATCTGAAGCTCGACAATATCCTCCTCACCCTGGACGGACACATCAAGATTGCGGATTACGGTCTGTGCAAGGAGGATATGTGGTATGGCTCCACGACGAGCACGTTCTGCGGCACACCTGAGTTCATGGCGCCCGAGGTGCGTTTCCTTTTTTTCTAACTCCAACAAGCCGGATCTAGACTAACACCATTCCAGATCCTCCTCGACAAGAAATACGGCCGCGCGGTAGACTGGTGGGCCTTCGGCGTGCTAATCTACCAAATGCTCCTGCAGCAGTCTCCGTTCCGCGGCGAGGACGAGGACGAGATCTACGACGCTATCCTGGCCGACGAGCCGCTGTACCCCATCTCGATGCCGCGCGACAGCGTGTCCATCCTACAGAAGCTACTGACGCGCGAGCCGGACCAGAGGCTGGGCAGCGGGCCGACGGACGCGCAGGAGGTCATGAGCCAGCCGTTCTTCCGGAACATCAACTGGGACGACATCTACCACAAGCGCGTGCAGCCGCCCTTCTTGCCGACCATCAAGAGCGCGACGGACACGAGCAACTTTGACTCGGAGTTTACTAGCGTTACACCCGTGCTTACGCCGGTGCAATCTGGTAAGTTTTTATTCGCTATCCCGTTCCTTCACGTCTGGATGCTAACCTCGAACAGTTCTCTCGCAAGCAATGCAGGAGGAGTTCCGCGGATTCTCGTACACCGCCGACTTTGAGTAGGATGAAAATATGGATCAAGTACGGGAATGCCGCATGGAAGAGTGACGGGACAACAGCGACTCATGTCGATAGTTGAAAACCGACAAGCGAGTCCAGTCCGGGCCAGTTGGGAGGCCGCGATCCAAACGGACCACGTTACGCAGCCCAGTCTTGCACTGGTGTGCGTAACTCCGGCGATAGATACGGCTGAGCATTCAGTGCTCGGACTCGCCCAGAGACCATCAAGGTACCGTACGCTCACTCCACGCTAGAAGCCATAAGACGGGACTGGATACGGAGACCAGCATGGTGAATGGGCGTTTGAAGTCCTGTAGACCAAGGCCAGGGGTCTAGCAGAGGCAACCAAGGGCCATAGATTCGGCTCATCAGAGCAGGGATCGAGGCTCAGGCCGGGAGGAGCGGAGCGGTTGTCGGTTTCTATAGATGATAGCGTAATGTGGCAGAACGTATGAGATATCAATCTTTATCAGCGATACAAGGGCCGTTGTCTTTTCCTGCCCACTGCGTTGCTGGGCATCCTCCAAATGCTCGATTGTTGATACTCGTGACAGTTTATACATGTCTACTGATACAAAGCGCTCCATCTTGGGTTCTATATACACTTGGAGGAGTGGAGTGCCCGATCATGACCTCCTGAGTACCATCAAGAGGACTCCAGCGGCGACAGCAGCTCCGGTGAGCGCGCCTTCCAAGGCCAGGATTGAGGCGTCCCGCATCCTCAAGTCTATCCTCCGCTCACTATATAGATCTTCCACCACTGCGCGCCACCTGTTCGGGTCGAGTATGACGTCCTTCCACCACTCCCAATCCCGCCCCGGCTCCTCGAGCAGAAGAGGCAGCGGTATCTCGCTGGCGCCGACAGCAACCGCCTCGTCACCAGCAGCAGGCAGCAACTCCCCGGACGTCTGGTCCACGACGCCCTCCTCACCCACGGCAGCCTCGGCCGCCAGCTGCTGCTCCTGCTGCTGCAGATCTGTCGCACCTCTCTGGCCCCCCTTCACCTCGAGCAGCAGGCCCCTGACCTCGCCGACCTCCCTCCTGACGTCCTCCCAGACCCCGCTCTCGGCCTCGGTGAAGCCCTTGACGAGCCTTTGCCTCTTCCACGGCTCGGCGACGAACTGCAGGCCGATGAAGAGCAGGACGTTGACGCCCATCAGGCCCCAGGTGCCCCATGTGCTCTGGCGGCGGATGCGGTCGCTCCAGACCTGCTCCTCGTGGTAGCGGCGGAGGATGCCGGCGTTGAGCGCGGCGCCGAGGCGACTCTCCTCGCTCTCGGCCTCGGTCAGCTCGGCGGCGGCGGCGGCGACGCGGGCCTCGAGCTCGTGGTCGGAGCGGTACAGGGTCGTGAAGCGCTCCAGGTCGGACGGGCTCCAGGTGTCCTTGCGCGCGAGCAGGGTGGTAACCTCGCGCTGGGTGCTGGCGCGCTCGTTGTTGAGCGTCTTGTAGTCCTGCCGGGCCTCGCGGAGGCGGGCCTGCGCCCGCGCCATGTCGGCCTCGAGCTGCTCGTTGGCGCGCTTGATGGACTCGATGGCCGTGTAGCCCGTCAGGTCGTTCAGGGTCTGCGAGGCCGTCACGAAGCGCGTCTGCAGCGTATCCATGAAGTTGCTGAACCGAGCTTGGAGCCGGGAGCGGGAGGACTCGTGAGACGAGGGGAGGGTGGGGTCTTGTGAGGAGGAGGCGGAGGAGGAGGAGGAGGAGGAGGAGGAGGCCGCGGAGGAGGCCGCGGAGTCAGAGGCTGGTTTTTGGTCGTCGTCATTTTTTGGAGTCTGCTCCGGCGGAGAAGCCTTGGAGGTGGTCGTGGACTGGCTCCTTCTTGCTTGGCAGTGTATGCTGCAGCGCAAGCATATCGACGGCGGTTGTCGGCTCAGGCGGGATGCGTGCCGGGGCGAGGGCAGCCATGCTGGGGGTGTCGTCCGGATCGATAGCCGGAATAGCTCGGCAGTAGGTCTTCTCGGAGTTGGCCTCGAGAGCACCTGAAGAGCTACTCGTGGAGGCATGGTGAGGGTTCAAACCTCCACGAAAGGCACGAGAGGTCCCTTATTTTTCTCTTTCCTTTCCTGAGCTTAGTGGGTGGGAAACGTCGAACATCGTCATTGGGGGCAGCTTCGGCATTGGAGCTGCCAATTCTGCCGCTCGACTCATGCACACCGCCTTGCTACCACTGCGGTACGTACCGGGGCGCTACCAGCCCACTCTGCTTCTTTATTGCTCTCTGTAACAATACCAGGAATACCTCGAGTCCTCGATCTCACTTCATCGAGTTCTATCTGCACGTTGGGCAGAGAACAGTACACAGACATGTTTTTGATCAATTGACCTGATTTGGCTGGAAGCAATTAAAAGGTCTCTCTCTTTTCCGCACCCTCACCGCTTAAACTTCGGATGCAAGACGCGGGTGTCAGGGCGGAATGCCCGGAACCGGACGTCCGACGTCGCTGCGAATCACTTATTCGGGCCGCATTGACGTCGAACACCCGCCCGCGCGTACGCAGTAATGTGCGATGTGTGATGTCGGCCAGCAGTGCTGATGACCCCGGATATTAGTACTTGATAGCCGGGCGCGGCGTACGAAGAAGGAGATACTCCGCTTGAACGAGGGCCGGAACATGCAGATGGGATTATTGGGGCCTTACATTACTTGTTAATGATGCTGGCTTAAAGCAGTCTGTTGCTTAACACTAAAGAAAGAGTGACGATATCAGGCCAGTATGCAGGATATGCGGACTAGATCCTTCGCGGATACGAAGAACTGCTGAACCTACGAATATTTCTGATTTTGACTGTTGTCCGCTGGACCAAGCGGTCACCATACTGTCCATTTCCCCCCCTCTTCCACTTCCTCTCATACTCTGCTGAACAGTTTCAGTCATGGACGCCATCTCACTACGAGAGCTGGTCACTGTCGAGTCGGCTCCGGCTGCGATGCCGGCCTCGCCGCCAAAGACATATCGGGGTACAACACAGAAGCAAGATGCCTTTGAGATGCACGGGATCCAGCGTGTGGTTTCGCTTCCGTCCGGCCCCAATATGGCAACCTCCACGGATAGCTCTGAGGACATCGAGATGAGCAGGCCGGCCAGTCCTGTCGTCCCCTCCGACGGCATCGAGGTCCTTCCAAGCATAACCAATCCGTATAGGAACAGATTCCGGCTTGCTGCCACCTGCTTGATGCAATTCCAGAATGGCCTCAACGACAGCGCCCCAGGTGCTCTGATTCCGTACATGGAGAAGTAAGCCACAAGCCGCCTCCCCGAACTACGTGATGCTCGCTTCTAACACTCCCGCAGACACTACAACCTAGGCTACGCCCTCGTCTCCCTCATCTTCGTCGGCAACGCAATGGGCTTCATATTTGCAGCCGGCTTCGTCGACCTGCTGCGCGAGCGCCTTGGCCGCTCAAAGACCCTCTTCCTCTGCCAAGCCATCATGGCGGCCGCCTACATCCCCATTGTCTGCACGGCTCCCTTCCCCGTCATCGTCGTGTCCTTCTTCTTCACCGGGTTCGCCATGTCGGTGAACCTGGCCATCAGCAACCACTTCTGTGGCAGCATGCGCAACGGCACCGCCGTGCTGGGTGTCATGCACGGCAGCTACGGCGTCGGCGGCACCATCGGCCCGCTGATCGCCACGACCATCGTCGCCGCCGCGCACGCCCTCTGGAGCCGTTTCTACTTCATCCCCCTCGTCATGGCCGTGTTCAACACCTTTTTCGCCGCGTGGGCCTTCAAGGGGTACGAGAGAGAGATTTCCCCCCCTCCGCTCATCGCCGCCACAGCCGTCAGCACGGACGATGACGACGTCCCCAGCCAGCAGCCGGCACCAGCGCCCAATCCCGCGAATAATTTCGCAGGCATGTTCTCCGCCCTCTCCTCCCGCGTCATCCTGCTCGGGGCGCTCTTCATCTTCGCCTACCAGGGCGCCGAGGTCAGCATCTCCGGGTGGGTGATATCCTTCCTCATCGCCTCGCGGAACGGCGACCCGTCCCGCGTCGGATACGTCACCGCCGGCTTCTGGGCCGGCATCACCCTCGGCCGCTTCCTCCTCTCGGCTCCGGCGCACAGAATCGGCGAGAAGAAGTTCGTCTACGTCGTCGTCGCCGGCGCCGCCGTGTTCGAGCTGCTGGTGTGGCTCGTGCCCAACGTGATCGGCGACGCCGTCGCCGTCGCCGTCGTAGGCCTCCTGCTGGGGCCCGTGTACCCGTGCGCGGCCTCGGTGTTAATGCGCGGCATGAGCCGGTCCGAGCAAGTCAGCGGGCTCGGGGTGATATCTGCCTTCGGGAGCTCGGGCGGCGCCGCGGCTCCGTTTACGACGGGTATCCTGGCGCAGGCCGTGGGCACCTTCGTGTTGCATCCGATTGCCATCTTCTTGTTTGGTGTCATGGTTGTCTGCTGGTACCGGCTGCCGAGTAAGCCGAAGCGGACGGACTAGTTGGGTTACAAGATTGGGACAGCCTTCGGACGATCCGACGGCGCATCGGATATCGCTTTGCCGCGCTCTAACTCGACGATATTGGAGGTTGATGATGTGGGCTTGGGACTCCAAATTGCTCGGTGGTCGGCCTCGAGGAAGCTCTATACCTGTCTGTGCAGTGTTGTGGTCACTACTGCTGCCAATAGACATACTGTGAGCATGCAGTTATTCGTCCGATCTCATCTTTGAGCTTTCAAGATTTGCGTGACCTGTCTTACTCATTTTCCCATCTCTCAGTATCATAGACACCCACGTCGGGGAGCTTGGCTGTTATTCATCAAACTTCACTAATAATGGCAATAAACATTCTCAGACATCATGATCATCACAATCTAAGTTACAATATGTATATTCAAAAGGTCTTCAGCGTGTCGACGTGATTTTTCAACTATCAAGGTGAAGACAGTGAGCATGTTATTGGAATATTGTGATATGGCACTCTTTCGCCGGTAGCCCAGAGCTCGAAATTCTGCTCCTTCTCCAGGAGTTTACACTCTGTAAGAAGTCTGCCAACTCAAGTCCATCGTCGACATTTTGGACATAGCCGGCAATGATGCCCAGCCAGTGGCCATCTGGAAACCGACTGAGACATGATCGGCTACGTTCCAGTCCACTAGTCGGTCTGCCTGAACACTTCAACTCGACAAGGTCAATCTACGTAGTTCTTCAACCAAGTCTTTCATGGAGGTCTCGCCTGGCCGGTTTAGTCGTCTACAAATCCCGATAATGCTCTGTCGAACGGCTTCAGAATCTCCTCGCGAAGAGATTCTTCCATATGTCACTAGACCCTTCCGGCTTTCCGTCGGTTCGTCTTGCCGTAAGAACCTACGGGCCAGGTCAAAGGAACTTGTTGCGGTCCGTTGAATGGTGATCCTTCATCTACAACTCGGCAGTTCTCGCGGCATTCTCTTGATGTTTCTCGACTCTTGATAGTTTGGGCTTTATTGCTCGTCCGACGTCTCTCGATTCTCGTTAGCCAGTTTTGGAAGGAAAGAAGGTGATTGGAAGGCAGTTGCGGAAGGAAGGAGACGGAACTCGTGACCTCCAGGTAATGGCACTTGAACGGAGGATATTGAAAGGCGCGAGAAGATCACCATGGAAGGTGCCTCCGCGGGCGAAGGCAGTATGGAAATCGGGCGTGATGTTAGGCGGCAGGTGAAACCCTACTATTTGGCACTCGACTAGTATTTAAGGTAGTTCGGGCTGCCTGACCACCTCAACTCGACAACATCAATTAACAACCTGGAAGGTTCTCAACCATATCTAGGTATCAGCTGGTATAAAACTGTTGAGGACGACCTTGGGTTTGAGCTATGAATATGGCCTTGCCACCAGTAGATGAAAGGTTTCCAATTCCTTTCTTTAACTCACCAATATAATTACACCAAAGATAAGAACATACCGGGACCAGACACATGTGCCTCTGGCTCATCCAGGCAAGCAAGTTTCCAGGTTGTCTGCATACATCACCTCCCAGAAGGCACACCGCGCCGCTCACTGCTTGTCAAACACTGCGGCAAGATTCCTCCTGTGAGTGTTTCTGACATCACTTGTGCTAAGCTTTGCTGACCCAATGAAGGCGGACTTGGTCACGTACAACTATAAAACATAACAAGTGTCCTGCCCAGCACCATCCACAATGCCGCAAAGCATATCCAAATGCCCCGTCTCTTCCAGGCCGCCTTCCGTCCTACAGGGAGCGGCAATGGCTCCCCGGCGTGGCACCGCCATTTCGACTGCATAGGCTCTCCCTGAGGAGTCAACTCTGCTCGACCGTGCCGGGCGTGAACGTGCTTGCCTCAAGCGTGTGACACAGGCGGATTCGAGTTATTAGCCACGGGTGCAGGCAAAACAGTTTTATATGTGAACATTATATACCAACGCGCATGACTTTTCTATTGCCTTCTAGTGGCTTCAACTTCTATCAGCTGGCAAGCTAATACGAGCAACGGCCCATGTAAGCAAGACAAGAGATGCTTCGGGATTTTCTTATACTGTGCTTCATAGTCATCATATATTGAAAGCAGAGCATAACAGAGACGATAAGGGTCGGAAGAGAAAATTCCACTCCCAGGGGAAGGTGAAGCCGATGCTGAGTATCTGGCACGTATTCGGGTAAGTTCATCTGTTATGTTTGTAGTACTGAGACACGACGTTTTGCTACCCTTCAAAGCCGGATTGAACGGGGCTGGTGGAGTTAGGGGATTTATTTCAAGTCTAACGTGCTGAGGAGGGAGATAACGAGGAAGACGAGGACAATGAGTAAAAGCAATCAAATACTATGGCTATTATGCTACATACTCGCTCTTATGGACCATCTATGTACTTCAGGAACGCTAAGGCGTCTTAGCTCTACATGTACTACGCGCGTTATCACAGGACTTTTTACCTTGAGATCCATCTCCCGGCTAATGATGCATGAGCGTTTCCCCAACGTTGTACGCAGCTCCTGCTATAATGGCCGGAGATGCCGCTAACCTGACCACGCTTCCCAAGGTAGGCCGCGACTCTTTGAGAAGGCTTCGTCCCGGAAGAGTTTCAGGACGACAACGAGAGTTAGGAACTCTCGTTGCATCGTGAGATGGCTGAGCAGATGGTGCTGCTCCTGAAGGGATTCGGCGGCGCCGAGACTGCTCACCACTGGGCGACCCTGCAGCAGTGGTGGCACGAGTTATCTAGTCTACTTTAGATCCAAGTTCAGCAACTTGGAATCCTAAGTCCTTTTACTTAGGTGGGAGTAGGAATTCTATGGTAGAGCGGATAGAGCCTTGACAGGAGTGCCCCAGACCCGAGCTGACATGTGAGCATTGACGATGGCAAATAGGTCGCTCGCATTATCTGTTACTGGTATGACGGCGGCAGCCAACAGAGAGTGCAAAGAACACGTTAAGCGGTTGGACTTCAAAATCTACATCTTATCTGGGACAGAAAAAGGCTAAAATCAAAACCCCTAAGATCTTCCAACGGTCTAATCGCAAGAATACTAGAACAAAAACCGCTATAGCTTGATGAACCGACAGGGTTTCATCTGTCCCACCTCTCTCCCTTACTGACAGTCTGAAAACACTACATCTCCAGCATTCGTTCCTTAAAGCACCGTCACCACCAACGGCACTCAGAGGTGGGTTATCACCCGCTCTTGACTCCTATCTCGGTCTCCGCCTGTGGTCCGCCCTGCCCTCGACACCGGCGGCACTCCCACTCGACGAACGGCTTCTCCGTGCCTCCACACGACCGACAATGCAGTCCGCACAGAAACCTATCGCACCCCTCGACCGAACACTCGACCTTGAACCTACAGTCCTGTCCCAGATGCTCTCCTCCACACCTGCACTTCCTCAGCCGACAGCTCCTCCCCGCGTGTCCCCTAATCCCACACATACAGCACCTCGCCTTGCAAGTCATCGCATTTCTGTGCTTAAAACTTCCCTTGGCATGTGAGTTCCCGCAATCCCTCGAACACCGCACCCGGCACCTCGCCGCGGCGTGCAACTGCGGAAAGGGGACGCACTTGCACCTCGCCTCGCGTGGGACGGGGCACTTGTCCGCCGTGTGCGGGTTCCCGTGTTTTCCGACGCCGCGCACCGCGACGCGATACGTGTGGGCGAGCTCGTCATCCGACGAGACATCGTCGTCCCCGGCCTGGACATATGCCAGCCGGTTCACGTTCTCGGCCAGGTGGGCCCTGTCCCTGGAACCGCCCCACCGGGTCCAGGAAATCCCGCCATCGGAGGTCAGGAATATCGTGTCCTGCCCGCTGATGATGAGGGTGTGGCCGCCTGGCATAGTAATGACCGTCTCCAGGACATTGTCCGCGGGCGATCCCGCCGGCCCGTCGGGTCGGCTGATGGGTTGCTGGGCCTGAGATCTCGCGGACGGAAATCTGGCGCTGAAAAGAAGCTCGAAGGACTTGGGGTTGGGCGCGCCGCAGTAGCCGCATGGATCAATACATTCGAGCAGGTGGTGGCCCTTTGATGCGCAGTTTGGACACGGCGGATACAGTGGGAACTCGGAAGTGGCAGACTTAGGGTTGTCCTTGGGTATCTCCAGAGTACCATTTCGGAGCTGGGCCCAGTATTTGCGGGTCAGCTGTTGTTTATGCTCCTGTTTCCCGTCGGCCCGGGGCGGTTTTGCCTGTTTGACATCTTTGCAGTCCCAGTCGAACATGTTCGCCACGTGAGATCGGCTCAGACTGCGCCGTCGTGAGCGTCGATCGATCACAGATAGGGGTAAGCGTGGGAACATGACCATAAGCTTCCCTGGGAGGTATTTGTCTGCAGGGTCAGGCAGCTTTGCCGCACAGAAGGAGCCAGGCGGCGGCTCGCTTCGCCTCCGACGGCCTAGGCGGCGGTGGGGGTGGTTGCTGGGTAATGGTTTCTCAGAAGACGGGTCTTCCTCAAAGAACCGCGTCTTCGGCCTGCCTCTGCCTGTCATACGTTCAGGCCCGAAGTGTGGTGAGCCTATGCAATACTGGCCCATATCCCTACGATCACACCATCGTGGTTGAATAAAGCACCCCATTGGCGGGGCGCGCTCCCAAAACCTAATGGAGCCTATAGAGGGACCAGTAGCTGGGTTGGCCATTGTGAAGTGGTAGTGCCTAAGGCTCGGTTTAGACAGTCGCTCACCATCGGGGTTGTTCTCAAAGGCGCGATGCACAGGGGCCAGATGAGTGCCCCCGTCGTAGAGTAGGTTCAAGTTTGGTGATTTCTCGAGTCCCTTTGCTGGGCTCAGCCGACGAAGATGCTCAGTGTCCTCGTCCCGCCACTTCTTCCGTTCGCGGCACTGTTGTTCTTTTACATAGCGTGTGAAAGTGTCCACGGCGTCTACCCGTAACTTTTGCCTTCCGTTACGACTGGCTCTAGGGCCCGTGGGGATCCTGGGTGGATGGTGCCGCTCGAGGAATAACCTCTTGATGGCTCCATCGGTCTCAAAATAGTGCCTTTGTACCAGATCAATGACCTCGTCCCCTATAGTGGGCGGAGCATTTGAAGGCCCGGCGACGGATTTGTCCACGCTCTGAAGCACCCGCTTGCCGCGAGAGACCTCCCAAATGGTCGAGTGTACTTGTGGCTTCCCCGGCTCTGGAGGGTCATGGTAGTGTGATGTGAACAGCATCTTGCGCAAGATCTTCAGGTCCATGCCCAGCTCCTGGTTCTGGGCTTTGATTTGGTCGAACTCAGCTGGATAGGATATGTAAGCGCCGTATGTCCGAGGTGTCACACGTGCCGGGCTCATAAAATCAGACATAATTCTTTGAAGCATGAGGTCCCGGACAGAGATCGGACGGTGCTCGTAGATATGATCAGGAAGATGGATATCCAGGGGATAGTGGGCGATGTGCTCTGACTTCCGAGTTGTGGCTGCCGCTTCAGCACACGAGTCGGTGTCTGAGCATGGTGTTACAGGCTGGACAACCCCGGCGCACATAGTCGTAGCCTTTTCGCGAATGTCATACTGATGCATTCTAAGGTATTCCCAGTGTCCTGTCCCACAGCTATGTTGGCCACCGCTAAGGACTATGGACCAGGCGGGCGAAAACAAAGAATGTCTTTGTGATTGGCCGATTCAGTGTATTGGTGATGACTGAAGAGACAGACTTTCTCTTTGAGCTGAGATCCCTTGAGATTTGTGCCAGACAGGAGAATCGATGTCAGAGGAGTCCAGGTCATTGGTTGGAATCAACAAGGCTGAGGACGGCTGTTGGCATCCCAGGGGTCAGCAGGGATTACGGATTTTAGCGTGGAGCGGCAGCCGGCGCTAAGCAGGGGTCTCTGCATAACCCCAACAACTGAAGTCTTTCCACAGTAATGTACTGTGGTACCGAACAGCTTGTCCTTCGCGTCTCCAATTCAACAAGTCGTAAGGGAACATCCGTCTCTTTTTGACATCAAGAAGGGACATTTCATGGATATCAGAACTCACTAACAGCAACCAAGATGGACTGGCAACGTCCATGGACCCAACGGGTCGTTCCGACAGCTCTTGCCATTGCCAAAGGCCGCCACCCGCTCTCGAAGCTCATCCCCCCAGCTCTTGTGCTCTTCGATGTACTGCTGTGCCTTGTCATCATCCGCAAGGTCCCTTACACCGAGATAGACTGGGAAGCATACATGCAGCAGGTCTCTCAGTTCGTCGCCGGTGAGCGAGACTATACCAAAATGGAGGGCGGCACCGGTCCGCTGGTGTACCCGGCTGCCCATGTCTGGATATACACTGCCCTGTATGCTTTGACCAACCAAGGGAAGAACATTCTCCTGGCTCAGTACATCTTCGGCGGTCTCTACATAGGAGCGCTGATACTTGTTATGGCCTGTTACTGGAAAGCCAAGGTGACTGCTGACCTCGACCTCCTCGCGTGTTCCCAAATATGCTAATAGGATTCATGTGTCCAGGCACCGCCGTACATCTTCCCCCTCTTGGTACTCTCCAAGCGATTGCATAGTATATTCGTGCTCCGATGCTTCAACGACGGGTTCGCGGTCTATTACCTGTGGCTCGGGATATACTTGTTCCAGCAACGTTACTGGACTATGGGTGCAATTGTCTACAGCTTGGGGCTGGGCGTCAAGATGTCGCTCTTGCTTGTCTTGCCCGCCGTGGGTATAGTTCTTCTGCTAGGCAGGGGTTTCCGCCCTGCTCTAAGGCTGGCTTGGTTGATCGCACAGATCCAGCTCGTGATTGCACTTCCCTTCTTGGCCAAGAATCCGTGGGGCTACCTGGCACGAGCCTTTGAATTTTCGAGGCAATTTCTCTTCAAGTGGACCGTCAACTGGCGCTTCGTTGGCGAAGAGACATTCCTCAGCCGGTGGTTCTCGCTGTTGCTTATCAGCCTGCACGTTTCGGTGCTTCTCGCCTTCATCGGCTCCAGATGGCTGAAGCCTGCGCGCAAGTCGGTGATGGACATCGTCGGGCCAATGTTGTTCTTGGAATCTCCATTCAACGGCAACGAGGAGCTCGCTGTGTCTACGGCCACTACACCACAGTACATTCTGACGAGTGTGCTAACGGCCAACGTCATCGGCCTTCTCTTTGCCCGCTCTCTGCACTACCAATTCTACGCCTATCTGGCTTGGTCGACCCCCTATCTCCTCTGGCGGAGCGGCATCCACCCGGTCCTCCAGTATCTCTTGTTTTTCGTCCAGGAATGGGCGTGGAACGTCTATCCGAGCACGCCAATAAGCTCAGTTGTCGTTGTGAGCATGCTCGCCGCAACCGTAGCTCTGGTATGGCGGGGAGCAAGAGCGGAGTATGAGCCTCGGGCCGTCAAGGACGAGGCAGCCAGGCGCTAAATGGCCAATATAGTGCGAATAACATGTGGTGCTGTTCCATCTCGAGAAAGAGTAGACCTCTGCGCTGCAACGGTGGTGCACTTCTGCGGAGGGAGTTTGTTCAAGATGGCTGAAGTTCAGGGGTTGTCCTGCTCCTCCTCTTCGTCCTCATCGTCGTCGCTAGGAGGCATCTTGCCAGCAGTGGATTCGTCGTCGTCGCTGTCGTCGTAGGTTCTCTTTTCGAACTGCTTTGGCCTGCCGGTCGTTAGCTAACACAGTCGTGATCTCTCTCAGATAAGCGTCCAGCACAACGAACCAGTACGCTTGTTTTCGCCATAGCTTCTCGTCGCGCACAACGTTAATGATCTCACCCACCACCCTGCTGCCGCTTTTCCGCTCCTCGGCCGAGCCCACGTCTATTAGCACATATCCGCCTCGCTTCAGCCAGACTGTGCTTCTGAACTTTGGTTCCAGTTCGAGGACGACGGTCTTCTTGTTGGGCAGCTCGCAAGTGTAGAGGTTGTTCCCCTCGGCCTTGATTACTCGAGCGACTGATTGGGTGGGTGTCAGTTCGTCAGGGGGGTTCAGCGACTCCTCAGCGGCGGCGTGAACGCTGCGCTTTGATCGACCCATTGTCTTGTCTTCCGTTGATTTGGTCCTTGCGTGGGAACTTTGGACGTGAAGACAGTGTCGTCGCCAACGATTAGTTGGTTTCACCTTTTTCTCGGGCTGCCCCGCTGGCATTCAATTCAATTCCATTTCCGTTAGGTACTGCATGAAAATGGGGCTCATTTGTGGCTCCGCTTTGTCGGTCGGGAAGGTACCTGCCACCTTAGTCAGGGTCCCTCAAGCGGTACCTTACCTACCTACCTTGTAAGCTAAAAGGTGTTAACGGTTTCGCCACGCTTGCTAGCACCTCAAAAACAACGTCATCACAGATTGAAGGGTGCTAGAAGTACGTATCTAGGCTTACTCGTGCCTGGCTGGGTTGCGCTGCCTCCTCCAAGATACCAGGGCGGGAGAGTACGGTTGAGATAGCGGTCTTGAAACGAAGAGAAATAACGAGTCCAAGACGAATGAAAATACCACTTGCAGATCGCATTTACACTCGGCATATATCTGGTGCGGTTGAGAGCTGAGGCAGCATAAGGCGGGGGCGATCTACCTCCAACTTTTTACTGTTAGCGGGATTTTCATCGCCGCCAGCCTCGGGCGTAGGTTCTTAAGAAGAACTCGAGGCGCCTAAGTCTGCCTAGTAAGGAAGTATCCGCATGTAACCCCTTGTCATCTTCCTCCCGGATACTTATATCTGGACCTTGACTCCGCCATTCCCATCATATTACACTCTCACATACAACCCACTACTACACTCTCACCCTCTTACATACACAACACCACACGCCGTACCCTTCACCAGGACACAGTCACCATGGGCTCCACAACAAACACACTCCCGGCCATGGCCACCAACCCCAAGATCATCTTCTTCACCGACTACGACGGCACCATCACGCAGCAGGACAGCAACGACTTCATGACCGACAATGTCGGCTTCGGCCCGGAGCTCAGGCGCAAGGGCAACGAGGACGTGCTGGCGGGGACGCGACACTTCCGCGACGCCTTCCAGGAGATGATGGACAGCATCCCCCTGCCTTTCAACGAGTGCCAGGCCCTGCTCGGCGAGAACATCACGCTCGACCCGCGCTTCGAGGAGTTCTTCCACTGGTGCCGCGAGAGCGGCGTGCCCATCGTGATCCTCTCGGGCGGCATGCGGCCCATCATCCGGGGGATGCTGGGCGGCTGGCTCGGCGACGAGGCCGCCGAGTCGATCCGCATCGTCAGCAACGACGTGGCCGTGCGCGAGGGGAAGGGCGGCATCCACGAGCCGGGCGGCTGGCGCATCGAGTTCCACGACGAGAGCGTCTTCGGCCACGACAAGAGCCGTGAGATCAGGCCCTACGCGCAGCTGCCAGACGGGGAGAGGCCGATCCTGCTGTACGCCGGCGACGGCGTCAGCGATCTGAGCGCCGCGAAGGAGACGGATCTGTTGTTCGCTAAGGCTGAGAGAGGTGAGTTTTCTCTTCTTCCTTTTTCTTGGACCTTTCTGTGATGGATTGCGGGCTGGAGAGCTAACCTGTGGCACCTGCAGATCTGGTAACGTGGTGTGAGAGGGAGAATGTGAAGTTCACTACCTTTGAGGACTTTGGTGACATTCTGGCTACCGTCAAGGAAATTGCTTCTGGGAAGCTGAGCGTTAAGGATGCCGCGACCGGCAGGAAATGAGGCGTTTGGAGGCGTTCGGTAGCATTGATCGGTCTGGGCAGATGATGTTTTTGACGTCCATGGATGAAGATGGCATATAGACTATAGAGGTAGACATCTTCAAGGTATAGACGACTGTTCGTGTGAAAGCTGCTAATCAGACGATCTTATTGCGATATCTGATTCAGTGCACATTGCCGAGCACCGACTCGTCTCAAGCTACCTTGGATAGCACGATGCTCAGCGATGTCCTTGGAGTCAAGCAGAGCTATTGTTGATTGTTACGGGACAACCTCAGGGCCAACTGAACAAAGATTTGGGAATTCAGCAGTTGAGCTTTCATTACAAAGAATACGAGAATCCAGATACAGTCTATAACAGCCCAGTTCCGACATATGCGCCTGAACCCAATCGTTATAGCATCTGGACGATGCAGAAAGTGGGTATCATTCGCAGCTTCCCAGACCGAAATAGAAAAGAACCGCCCAAACCGGCAGACCAGCGCTGCAAACAGAACTCCAACAATAGAAACTTCTCATGTCCTATCTAGCTCGTAGACATTTGGAGCAAACAGCCCACAGCGACTCACTCGTCATCCTCCCAGCCAGCAGTAGGAGCACCAAATTCCATCTCCACCTCGACCGTCGTCCCCAGCGCCTCCTTACCCTGGCGGATCATATCCATCAGCCGCCGGTTGAACGCCTCAATCTTGGCATCCGCGTCCCGCTCGGCAGCCATCTTCTTGGCGGCCAGCTGCTTCGCCTCAGCGCTCAGCCGGGGGCTGTCCCGTATCCCCTCCACGGCAGGCTTTGTCCTCGCCGACGCGGCAGAGGCGTTACTAGCGTTCCTCCTGTGGCCTTGGAGAGGAGCCGGCGAGGCGCAGCGGGGCAGGCTTTGTCTGCTGGCGGGTCGAGATGCTGCTGATGTTGTACCCGGCACGGCGAAGGGGTTCGGTGCCGAACCTGCTGGGTGGGTCGGGACGGGGATCCGGCTTGGGGAGGACGGCTCGTGCTGAAATGACAGAGAGGCGGGCAATCTGGGACCGGCATAGCTGGCTGGTACGCGGGTCGAGAGGGCGGGTGACCCGGCGTGGGATATCCGGAGAGAGGGACGCGTCCGCGAGGCATTGGTGGGGCCGCCAAGTCGCGAGACGGGTACGCTTATGCGTCGGGAGCTGGATGAAGTGGTGGGTGATGAGTAGCGCGGCTGGTGGTGTCCGGAGCGGGTTATGCCGGGACGGACAGACGTGGTAGATGGTCTTGATTTTGTGAATGATGCAGCGCTGGCTGGACGGATCGGCTTTGGTTGATCCGGTGCCGCGTAGGCTGATGGTGACGGCTCATCTACCATGACCCAGTTACGCCGCAGCTCTTCGCCATTTGTTGCACTGGTCTGCCTTCTCTTGACAGCCGGTCGTGGGGTACTGTCAGGAGTGCTCAGCTCGTGGAGCGACACGTACTCGGATGGTGGGAAGCCGCCGGGGACACTATGCTCGTTCAGCGGAGTCGGCGGTATGATGTCAGGTTCGAGTGTGGGTATATCGTGCTCATTGCACCAAGGTCGCGCACCTTGACTGCTGCCGCCCTTGGTCGGAGTAGAGGTGCCGTCTATCCGATAGCGCTCGCCTCCTCCTGCTTGAAAGCCACGAAACCCTGTGGTCTTGCAAAACTCCCAGACCTTGCCCACAACACCTCCTATTGTCGACAGTGCAACCGTGCTCCAGCCAGCCGGTTGTGGCGTTACCGGCGCTGGTGTTTCGAGACGGAGGGCAGATAGCTGTACAGACGGCGACTCCAGCTCATCTCGTTGCCTCTTCGATCCTAGTGCTCTTCGATAGTCGATGTCCGAGTACACGCTATCCTCCAGTATCCCGTTCTCCGCCCTCAGTGGTGGACCGCTAGGGGTATCGATCTGGCCTGCCAGTGTATATCTTATCTCCCTCACATCCGTGCTCGCCTTGTCCTCCTCTCGAGAGTCCCCTGCGCCATCCATATTCATGTTCAAGTCCGCATTTGGGGTCGATCCCCTGCTCAAATCGGTCCTTGTTCTCTTTCTTTTAGCACCGACAGCCGGGGTATTCACCATGGAGACGTCTGATTGAAGGCTTCCAGTCGACTTAGCGAGGTTATAGACGGAGCTCGACGCAGACGGCGACATTGGAGGACGGAACATGTTTGCGCTGAGAGGTTGGCTCAACGGTGTAGCTGGGTCGATATGATAGGCTCCGGGCATGTGAAATTCGGTAGCAAAGGCCATCTCGGGCGATAATGATGATGATGAGAGCTTCGTGGTACCTCTCCTGCGTTCGAAAACCAAGCTCTTGCTCCAGAGTTGCTTCCGAGATCTTTTCGGGAGGCAGTGCAGGTAGGTATATGGGCTTCGCCAGCTAGCAACACATCGTTCCCAATCTATTTTTTACTTCTGGCTCTCTTCCTCGTCGCGAAATACCCAAGTTGGACTCTGCTGGTACTCGAAGAGCTCGCGGTGTAATCGTATGAATAATGGAGTAGGTCGATGCGATTAAACTTCGCGCAAGGTGGGCTCGTGACAGCTTCCAGAAATTGGGGTAAGCCCAGGTCAGCTGTGAGCTGCGGAGGGAAGATTCGACACCGGGTGCCGTAGAATACAACTAATGACAGGACGATTTGGAGTTCGCCGAAATCCAAGATGCAGTCGTAGAAATAAAAGTTTCGGTCGAGCTTCTGTAGTGTACTCAAGTCCAAGGAATGAGATGACGCTCGGTGTTTCTCCTGTCGCAAGCCACACTCAGGCTGATCAACGTTTGACAAGGGCCGGCAAACCGTGGCTGACGCGGTTTGGGGCGAACACGATCGCGGGGGACGGGACGAATTCCTCAACTGAGGTGTGGTGACGTATCGAGTCTCATGCGATGGCCTTGCAGTTGTGATTGAAGTGATACGTCAACGCAAAATGTCGAATGGAATGTTCCATATGGAAGACCCCTGATTTCTTGAGGAGGAAAAAGTTGCGGAGTTCCAGGTTGACCTGAACCCTTGAACCACTTTGTTGATCCTGGCTCCAGATGTCACTTTACCGATAAGCGTTGCTGGGTGAACAACGGATACCGTCCCTTAGGGTTAGTATGGTGGGGGTACCGCAGTTATCGTCAACGGCGGGGTGGCAGAACCCCTGTGGAGGTACGAAGTACCAAGGTCTAATTCTGCAGCACGTTCTCTTAAGGTATTTAGATGTTCTAGAACTCATGCGGCCTTGAGCCGGAGGAACTTGCCCTCTGACAGCCTAGCTATGTTCGTACAGTCATGGTATCGTGAGATATCCGTTACCGATTAACTCCCTAACCCGTGCAGCGATGCGCCTCTCCGAGTGTCGTAGTCTGTGCGTCCTAGCCATGTGAACGCCCTGGAAAAAGACAAAGCAATAAGCGTCTGGTGTATGCCTGGAAAGCAACCGCCGGTGAGGATGGTGAGAACCTCACTGTTTGGCGTAATACGTATCCTGCGCTTGCGCATGCTCCGTCGGCACGCCGCCATCGACGCCGTCCTCGCCATGGACATGTTGCTGCTTATCCCAGAGCTCCTCTCTCTCCTCCAGAAGCTTGGCAGCCCACTCCTTGGTCTCCGGTAGCACAATCTTGGTTGCGACATACGCGAATTCGCCCAGGTCAAGCTTGTTCTCCGCGTTCCGTCCTTGTGCCCGTCCACGGCCCTCGTACTCGACCATCTGAAGTAGCAGCTCCACCTTATCGATGTCGTGGACATAGATGCTCTCGAGCGTTGTGGAATCCTCGTACTCCTGCCAGATGGCTCGGATATCCTCGCCAGCAGTTGACTTCCCGCCATAGATATTGCCGAGAAGCGACTTGGTGATATAGTCCATTGTGGTGGCCTCACGCCGGCTCTTCTCTGGCTTGCTGACACCATCGACCGGAGTGATGTCTCCGACTAATGACTCGGCCATGTCGTGAATCAGGCACATCTTCATGCATTTGTGCAAGTCGAGTCGAGATGCGAGAGAGGGTGGCGCGAGCATGGACATCAGCGACATCCTGTACATATGATCGGCAATCGACTCGCCCCTGGTTGTCGCGCTCGTGTTAGCTCATTTGTTTCAAGTGGTATCAACAGCAAAACCAGACAACGAACCGATTAATGTCAAATCTACGCCATCCTTCGCGCTTCGTCGTCTTCAACCGCTCGAGCATATGGAAGTACGGTACTGGAGAGCTGGAACCCTCGGCCGGCCTGCCGGTACGGATCGTGGCGAGGACCTTCTCCACTGTCCAGGGGTCGGAGACCTTGGGAGTCTCGACGATACCGACATCTAGCACAGCACTCTCGCCATTGGTAGGCGCACCTGGTGACATAATGCTGTTCGGATTCTTATCCTGTCTATCTCGTCTCTGGAAAGCTTCGAATTGGGAGGAATCCTGGGATTGGGAAAATTGGATAGGCTCGATTAGGACGACTCCTTATATGAGAGCTAGAAACTCTGGAAATCTATCGTTACAAGACAAACAAGTTGCAGAGGGTTGAGTCAGTGCTGGTGACTGAATCGTACCTGCGATGCTACATGATAGACGGTGTTGAAAGCGCAAGGCAAGGCAAACATTGGCAAGGCTAACCCCACATAGCGCGTGGCTTCCCCTGTCTACTTACTGTGTAATGCGCCAAGCTACAAACCTCCATTCGTTTTACGCGTCGATTGATTGGTTGAGAAGGTCCTAGGGGAATTTTCGGCCTTTGCCACTCTTGACTGACGGCAACTTCCTTCAGCTGCAGCCAGGGAAACATGATGTCTCCCGGACGGTCTCAGAAGTCGTGGCCGGCCTGTCCTGCGATCTACACTGGCATCATGTTTGCAGTTGTCCAAGCTTAAGGAAGATTTTACCCAAATTTGCACTTGCTTGTGATGGTCCCCAGCTCGATTGCTCTCCCGTTGTGTTTTCCACCGCAGGACATTATCTGGAGATGGCGATGACACGCTCATCTCGCAACATCAAGTGCATAAAAGCTACCGCCAAGATGTGCACAATCAGCCAAGCGGATACAGAAAGTTGGCTGCACGGTACCTGCCTGGCCGTCAAGCGGACGACCACACCCCGTCTCAGTCGAACAGTTGCGCTTTTCTGTAGCCGGCCGGTGACAAGACAGGACTCACAGCAAAGGTTTGTCTTGGAATGGAAAGAATGCAGAAAGCACATCACGGGCTGTATGACACTTCATATTATACGGCTCGCTCACATTTCAAACCACCTTACCTAACCCAATCTGCTCTCTGACATCAAACTCCGCTTCGGCCGTCTGAGCCCCCAACAGGTGAAGACGCACGCTACAGCTCTCAGATCAAGCCGTTGGATTCAATGCATGCCTGGGCATCTGCCGTTCCGTCCACTAAGAGCATGCACCGCATAGATGGCAAACAGAGTGCTATGGAGCACATGAGAGCGAGTGCTGTACCTCAATGGCTTTGGCTAAATGCGCCTTGCTCCGGAGCTTTGCAGTCCATATTACGGACCGATATAGCATAACGGTAGTGTCTACTTGTGGATTTCTTATGTCCAAGCTGCACCCCGGATACCATGAAAGCCACTGTCTAGCCGTCCAGTTGCCGGCAGGGGTAATATCGAAAACTCGGGGATGACCATTCACGTCGATACCTAAGACCCCAGGTAAATGAAGAAAGGCCGTTGCTACAAGAATTGACGCAACTAGACCAGCGGCCAGTACCCAGTGTACAACTATATCACGTTGGCCACGCCACCATCGGATATCAGATGCACTTCTTGACCTCCCAGCACCGTCGTCCATCGCTGAAAAACGAGCGCAGAAAGTCTCTTAATTCGAACAACAAGTTATCAAGATGAAGACGGGCATCGCATTTGCCTTCCTAGGAGCCGTGTCATCGGTAGCTGCGCACGCAACGTTCCAGGAGCTGTGGGTAAACAATGTCGACGATGACCAGAAATGCATAAGGCTTCCCGTAAGTGGATTGTCAACCCTGGACAGCGTCTGGTCTCTCAGCCGCTAACCGTTCCTCCCAGGCAAGCAACAGCCCAGTCACCAATGTCATGGGCAAGGACATGATCTGCAACGTCGGAGGTACCAAGGGTGTGGCCGGAGTCTGCGAGGTTACTGGTATGCGCAATGTCTCCCATCAGTAAGACGGACGCTAACGGTTCCCCAGCTGGCCAAGGGGCGGCGGTCGAGATGCACCAGCAGCCGCACGACCGGACCTGCAAGACCGAGTCGATAGGAGGTCAACACTACGGACCGGTCATGGTATACATGAGTAAGGTGGCGGACGCGACCAAAGCAGACGGCTCGGACCCGTGGTTCAAGGTCAGCGAGTTCGGCTACGACGCGTCCAACAAAACCTGGGGGACCGACCTCCTCAACAAGGATTGCGGGAGGTACCACTTCACCATCCCGAGTAAGATCCCGGCTGGGGACTACCTCATCCGGGCCGAAGCCATTGCCCTCCACGCGGCAGCGCAGGCGGGCGGAGCCCAGTTGTATATGTCATGCTTTGTAGGTCGCTCTTGCTCGAGACACTGCTCATATAGGGATGAAGTGCTAATGATTCTACGCGCCATATAGCAAGTCAAGGTGACGTCAAGCGGCTCACAGCTTCCCGCCGGCGTGAAGCTCCCCGGGGCATACAGTGCGAACGACCCGGGTCTCAAGGTCGATATTCACAGCCAGAACTTCAAGTCGTACACCATCCCGGGCCCCAAGGTGATCGACCAGAGCTACTTCTGATACGGATCGAGGATGGGCGGATCAGTACGAGCGCAAAGAAGCGCTTGACGTTGGATATGGCGGCCAGTGATGGGTGGATGGGCTTACGTCAGGCCAGAGCTAGACCGCTGCAAGAGCGTATTCGACAGTGGTTGAATATCTTGGCTCTGTCAGAAGGAACTTTCAGTACAGTATAATATAGGTAACTACCCCAGCTGTAGTTTGAGCAGAATAGAAGCAAATCAGAAGATAGAAGCGAAATAACTTGCTTCTTTTGTGAAAAATATCCATACCTCCAGCTTACATAGTATAGTCTTGAAAGCATGTGAACTTGCGAGATCGGACTTTCCCTCTCCGGGTTGGTGTGTCTTGACTCACGGTGGGACGGTGGGGCCTTATCTTTAGGGCTTATCGGGGAGCCATACCAGTGATACCACTTGGTGACGCAACCATCAGGACATCTTCAGCTCCGACACATCACGGAATCTCCGTCCTGTTCCAGCCGTTCCAAAAAAAAATCTCAGCTTGCCTCAAGTAGATAACCTTGGTGATTTGAGGCTCCACAACCGTTCGACTATCCTAAAAGGGGTCCATCGTACAGACGGGAACCCATGCGTCAGCACGAAAGGCGACCTATTAGTGGCCGCCCTGGTTGATTCATTGTTGCTTCGTACCCCATCGGAACGGGCGCGTCTCCTGACATTCGGCTTTGATGGTCTTTTCGCGCGGATCTGTTCGCACATATCTCGGTCAATGACATCTTGGCTACCTACTACACAGTCAGATTGGATCTGGACTTCGCATTTATATGATGAGCGCCGCCGCTTCCGTTCCTCTCGTCCTTCTCGCTTGGTCAACCATCGTCGACGAGTAGAGAACTACTGTCCTGATTAGCACCCATTCCGCTCTGTACTTCTTGGACCTGCCCCTAGATCACCATGTTGGCGCCTCTAACGATTGACTCGTTGCCAAACGAGGTATGACTCCGCTTGCGTTTTCGCCTGCGTGTATCGACGATTTCCTAACCTCCTCCTCAGATCCTCCTTTCCATCCTCCCCCATCTCTCTACCTCCGAGCTGCTATCCGTCACGACCATAAATCGCCGTCTTTACTCCGCTGCCGTAGCCCTGCTTCATGACCGTCTCGTCCACGCCGCTTCGCTACCAGACCATGAGCTGCAGCTGGAATGCTTCACCCCCGCTCAACGTTTGTACTCGGAGCCCTCTTACTGCGAATACGTGGGCACAGATACTCTATCTGTGCCGGAGACCGACGTGAGGAGTTTGGCTGGGCTGAATCGGCTATATTCGCACTTCAGACCCGTAAAGCACAGCAGCGCGGATTCCGAGCCCGAGACAGCATCCGATACGATCCACCTCGACGAGAGCGAGCCATTCGCCCAGCTCTGCACCGTCGTCAACATCGTCAAGCGCGGTCCCCGCAACGGTCTGTTCCTCAGCCACGTCAACGTGCAGGAGGGGCTGATACGCACTTGGCGAGAGTGGCTGGCGAAGCGGGCGGATGGCGAGACCGGCGCGCTGCCCATCCTGTGGGCGGACGCGAAGCAGGACGTCGGCATCCGCTTCGACGTCGTCGAGCGGAAGGCTATACCGCGGCAGGCGGTCTTTGTCATGTCAGACGAAGACTTCCCGGTCTCGTACCGCGTCGAGTTCTCGGAACTGCTCGTGCGCACCAGCAAGCTGCTGGTCAATCTGGAGAAATCGGAGACGGAGGAGTTGACCAATTCAGGTAACGCTGTGATTATTGCTTCTTTCTGAGGCGTCTGTGTTTCCCCCACTGCATTGGCCCTAACATCCCCCGTGTGACTTTTACGAGCAGACGTTTCCCAAGCACTGGAATTCCTCAAGTACCGCCGAACACTTTTACTCCCCTTCCCATTTTCTGAACGAAACTCTCGACGATCTTGATGATTGTGGCTGTTGATCTCCCCGGCATAGTTGCTCGAGGTGGAAACTGTTTGGTTGATCTACACCTGTCGTTTTTATGGTGATCCCGGAGAAGCCAAACTGGCAGAATTCCCAGGACACTGTTTTTTTGACGGTGGGATTACCAGGCCGAGAGAACGATTACCTGTACCGCGACAGATGGATATGAGGTACCCCACCTTGTATCCCGTCGTATTCCCTCAAGAGACACAGCGATGACACAGACAAGTCAAAAAGGCCATGAGCTCACTGTTTTGCCCCTGCTCGGGCGCGATCTAGGGTTCTTTATTGACGGTCGCGGTGCGGTGTCAATACCCTTCCAGACACTCCTGTTTGCAAACACGCGAGGGCGGCAGTCTATGAGGCCTGGTTGGACGCTTACAGTCTAGACCCGTCAGATTGGCTCACCGCGCGCACCCCCTTTGGCTACATGGCCTTGCCGCTTGCGGGCGGCTACCTGTTGACCAAGATACGGACACGGTAGAGGCATGTACGGAGCAGGACGTGATTCTGTATTAGACGCATATAGACATGAGGAGGCAGATGGAGAGGAGGTGATTATAGATATTGAAGGACGTTCGGAGAAAGATACACTTAGATTTAGTTATACTGGATATTAATGAAGCTGGAAACGCCTAGAACACATAAGTCTAGACCTTGCAAACTTGCCTTACTGACCTACGTAACTTTACCGACGTACGTCAGTCGAGGGCGAAGGAGGCAGAATTGCTCTTTACGACGTCTGGATAGACTTGCTGAATATACGTCATTCCGAACACATCGTCGTCCCACCGTATTGCTATACCTTAGTCTACTTCATGCGTTGTGTATCAGTTACAAGCGGCTACCGCCTTCCCGGGACATGAATGCACAGCGGTTGTGTGATCGTCTTCCAGGGTCGTGGATAGTCTGGACCAGATGCGTCCCGGTGCCGGGTTTGCTGTATGCGATAGAAACGGAGCATTAAGTTTTATGTTAGACCAGTGTCGAGCCACGTTGCTATTTTTGTTTCCAACAGTTGCATGTTGTTCGTGACATCTTAGCTGTTCCATCTCTTCCAGGCTTCACCTGGTTGGCAGTCCAACTGGGAAGACGGCGATCGCACAATCGTCAAAACAAATACCACAGTCAAACCGGGTTCTCATGGCGGAAAATACAATCGGCAAGAATCATTATCTGACGAGGAGAAATAGGTAGGCTCAAGACAGGTCGACTGCGGATTACCACCCAAAATTCCGTCCCGGCTCTTCAATGGTCAAGAGAACATTCCGCTCTGGCATAGTATTCACACGACTTAGAGTGATTCGGGAAATGATGCCATTCGTTGTTTGGTGGTACGACAAGTTACTCCTTCAAGTTAGTTATACCTCGTAGCGCTATCACCGTGATTACTAAAGGTTGAATGCTTATCAACCTCGACGGCGCAGGTCAACATCTACCCCTCTTGCGTGATTCCTCGACAGCTGTCGTGATGGGCATCCTCTCCCCTCTCGCGTGCTCTCGCGTGCTCTTATGTGCCCAGTCTGAAGCTATGGAGCTTGTTCCATCGGGGTACAAATATGTTGGCATTGGGTCGTTGACTGTTGGAGATTCGTCTGAATGCGAGTCCAACTTGGCAGATAGCATCTATTCCCAGTAGAACAAGCAAAGTGCCCTCGCACATCATCTATTCACAATGCCGACCGAGTTTATCAGCGTGACATTCCCGAATGCGTCAACCGAGGTCAACCCGATCCCGGGAGCCAGCATAGATCCCGAGTACCTCGTGCGATATGCGCGGACACTAGACGACTATGGCTTCAACTACACGCTCGTACCCTACGATTCCTCGTCGTACGACCCCTTCACCATAGGGGCAACCATCGCCGCCGCGACCAAGAAGCTCAAGGTCATCGTTGCCCTGCGGCCGAACACGCTCCCCCCGACGGTGGCGGCCAAGGCGCTGGCGACGCTCGACCAGCTGAGTGGTGGGCGCGCCGTCGTGCACTTCATCGCCGGCGGCAGCGACGCCGAGCAGGCCAAGGAGGGCGACTTTCTGCCCAAGGACCAGCGCTACGCTCGGCTGGAGGAGTACATTCGCATCCTCCGCCGGGCCTGGCAGTCGGCCGACCCCTTTGACTGGGATGGCAAGTTCTACCAGTTCAAGCAGTTCAGCAACCGCGTCCGCCCGGTCAACGGCAAGAGCATCCCTGTGTCGGTCGGCGGCTCTTCGGACGAGGCATACCGCATTGGCGGGGCCCTGGCCGACATCTTTGGCCTCTGGGGAGAACCGCTCAAGGAGACCAAGGAGCAGATTGACCGCATCTACCAGGCGGCCGCAGATGCTGGACGTGCCGAGTCGGACCGCCCGCGGATATGGGTCACCTTCAGGCCCATCGTGGCCGAGACCGACGAGTTGGCCTGGGCGAAAGCACATCGCACGCTTGATATCCTGAAAGCCAACCATGCAGCGGCTGCGGCGGCAGCAGCAGGATCTGGAGGCTCGACGGCAAGCAGCGCCGCTCCACAGCCTCCCAAGCCGCAAAACGTGGGCTCGCAGCGGCTGCTGGAGATCGCGTCTCGCGGCGACGTGCAAGACCGCGCGCTCTGGTATCCCACCGTCACGGCCACCAATGCCCGTGGCGCCTCGACGGCCCTGGTCGGCTCTCCGCAGACCATAGCCGACTCGATTCTGGATTACGTGGACCTTGGTGCGGAGCTCATATCCATTCGCGGGTACGATAATCTCAACGATGCTATCGATTACGGTCGATACATTTTGCCGAGGGTACGCGAGGCGCTGAAGGAAAGGGAGGAGAAGGGAAGAGACGCGGCCAACGGTGAAGGGGCGTAGATAGTGCGTACCCGCTATGGTCTCGAATAAGCCTGATAATGCATTGGAAAAGTAAATCGATCGCGTTCCACAAGTACAAGGAAGGCACACATTGGCAATGGCAAAGCCAAGAACAAATAGAACATGCAAGAGCGACTGTCACATGCTTGTCAGCATAGACAGGTAGCTTGTTTCCATCCACCAGCTACTGACACGGTGACGCTGCTTCGTCTTCGTCGCCGGCCAGATTCAATTGCAGCCGGCAACAAATTTAGAACTTGTGACGCCGAATACCATAATGTTTCTTTCACGAAACCAGTCTCATTTTCCATCTGATCTCCTCGACTGAATTGCTCCACTTCTAAGGCTCGATTTTGACCCCTCTTTTTCTGAATTTAGCTCCCGTCTTGTCTCGTCCCGCCTCTCGACCGGGGATCTTGGACTGGATCTTGTTGGACTGGAACCTCAGTTCAACCTTTCCGGGATCTACCCAGGGTATGTCCTTGCTTTTTCGTTTTATACTTTCTCAATCTCGCTCACCGCTACCTGAGTATTGATTGTAGTGGCTCTGTGGCTGCCGTGGTATGTCCTACCCTCCCTAACGTCAACCAGCTCACGGTAACCACCGGTCATATTCTCTCGCTTCTTGATTTAGGACCATCACTTGAGATGGTCGCTGTGACATTCGCTTCCCGCGGACACATGATGTGCCAGTTGGTACCCATGGCGAGACGGCTCCAGCGTCACACAACTCGTTTCAGTCTCGAACTCGATCTACGTTCAGTGCTGGATTTCTGGTCATAGCGTAGCCTAGACACGGACCACCCGCAGGCCAGATCCCCGGGTATCGATGTGCGCATCAATCACCAGCTGCCTGGTCCCGGTCCCTGTCAAGGTTATGCTTCCCCCTGCCTCGCGCAGGCTGCATGATGTGACGGTCTGACGCTGTTCCCCTCCCCACATCAACGTCCATGCCATGACGACTAAGCGGTCTTGCCGTGCAAGCTTCATCCATCGTCTCGCTCGCTTCCTGCTGTCCGGCACTCCTCGGAAGACAACCGGCATAGCTGGTGGCTGCAGTCCTCGAGTGCTACACCATTCTTGATCGCCATGATCCCCCTTGCGTACCGGTGGACATCCCACTGTGCGCCCCTCACGGCCACGGTCGAGTTGACTGGCTGTGCTGGTGTTTGCTTCTGCTTCTCTTCTCCTCTCTTATGCATACGCATCGTGTATGCATAGGTATGTACCACGCAATATTGCTTCTTTTGCTTACTGCACTCCCGTGGCTGCACCCCTACCTGACAGGGCATCAAGTCAGCCCGTGCTCGATCTGATCGTCTTCCCCTCCGTCTGTTCTGTACTTGATAAGTCTAGGTTCTGTCCCCCTCCCTGGCTCAATGGAAATCTTCCTCCATTCCTCTCTCGTCGGTCATTCACTCCCTTACAGAGCTCATATGCTCTTTCCCTCTCGACTACCTACTCGTCTGCTGGGCAGCGAAGGCGCACATTAGGACGTGTATATCGCTCTCTACTACACCGTGGTTACCCTCGCTAGGACCAAACACCGTTTTATTTCAAAGACCATTGTTTAATCAGTGCCGGGAGGTCATCAGGGATGGAGGGAAGTCTAGAGAAGGAGTATGCGGACCTGGCTCGGCCGGATAGCAGTGTTTGGGAGGAGCAGATACAGACGGCGAACACCACAGCGCTGGGGAAATCGCTTGCAGTACCACCAACACCACCAGCCAAGGAGATGACAATGGTACCCCCAGCACGGCCGGCACCTCTGCAGCTGAGCACAAATTCGCGGCCGGCCAGCAGCGCATCAGACGAACCAAGCCGGCCGGCACCCCAGATACCTTCGCTTCGGCCGCTCCCTCTAAGGGCACCGCTGGCGATGAACCCGCCAACCAGGCCTGGAACAGCAAACACGGACACGTCCAAAGTCCATTTCGGGGAGGCCGCGCAGGCAAGGATCATCGGGTCGAACAAGCGGCTGTCATGGTCATCGATAGAGACGAGCAAACGGCCGACCAATTATGGCAAGGGGAAGTATAGTATGGTTGAACTGAATCCGCAGCCGAGCGATGACCCGGATGATCCTCTTGTAAGCTCACTTGCAACACTACCCCACAACTTTGGCGTGACTAACTGGTTCAGAACTGGCCGCAATGGAGAAAGGAGCTGAACTTGGGTGCGCTGCTGCTGATGGTGTCAATGTCGGGAGTAATGAAAACGGCATTCGTTAGCGTGAACCACCTACTAGCCGAGGGTTACGAAGTGTCGTACACGGCAGCGGCGGCGCTGACGGGCGTGCCACTCATACTATCGGCTGTGACCGGGTTTGCGGCCTTGATAGCGTCGAGGATATGGGGTAAACGGCCACTATACCTGGCATCTCTAATCCTGGTCCTCATCGGAGCGACCTGGAACACCAACGTGGCGAGCAGCTACGGTCAGTCCATGGCAGCAAGGGTATTCCAGGGCCTCGGCTGGGGCGCCTTCGACACTCTAGTCATGGGTTCGATCCACGATACTTACTTTGAGCACGAGCGGTGCCGCCGCGTGGCAATTTATTCCATCGTCCAAGTCGCCACGACCTGGGGGCCACCACTGCTCGGCGGCATAGCCTCGCAAACAGGCACGGGTTTCGGTCTCCAGTTTGCCATCCTCAGCAGCTTCTTCGTCATCGCCGTGCCTCTCATGGCTCTCGGCGCGCCAGAGACCGCCTTCGACAGGGCCTACAATATGGCCCAGACACCGGCCACCGGCGCCAGTTACACCAAGTCACTCCCTCTCGCGCCGCGTACATCGCTCGAGTCGTTCAAGGACTACGTCGCCAAGCTCAAGCCGGTGGGCTACTCCGCCGAGCGCCGCGACAGCAGCGTTCTCCTGCAGGTGCCGCGCGCCTTCATCGCTCCGACGACTCTCCTCCTCTTCCTCGTCTCCTTCCTTCCGTCAGCCGCCGTCTGGGGCCTGTCCTCGTCACTCTCCCTGCTCTTCTCCACCATGCCCTTCAACCTCTCCACCTCGGCCCTCGGCCTCATGACAGCAGGCCCCTTCATCCTCGCCACCGGCGTGACGGCAGTCTTCGCCCTCTGGCCAAAGTGGCACATCACATTCACCGCCACCCGCTCAAACTCCATCGCCATCGGCGCCGGCTCGGGCCTAGCCTTCGTCGGTCTGGTCACGCTCGGCCTCCACCTCTCCTCGTGCATGACCACCCTGCCACCGGACGACGCCGGCACCACCACCGTCTACGCGCTGGATTACCTCGGCAGGCGTGTCAGCTTCCCGCTCGTGTCGTTCCTGCTCGGCCTCGTGGCGGCGGGCACGGCGGTGCTGGACTCGGCGGCGCGGCCGCTGATCCGGCGCAGCACGGCCTTCACGTCGTCGAACCTGGGCGTGGCGCTGCGGAACACGGCGCACATGGACGCCGGCGCGGGCTTCTGGCGGACGCTGGCGGCGGGCGTGTTCGTGATGGCGCTGCCGAACGCGGTCTGGGACTGGGAGGGGCTGAGGCAGACGTGCGTCGGGATCGGCATCGCGCAGGCGGCGCTCGGGGCCGCGGTCGCGGGAGCGTGGTGGTTCCGGGACGAGGCGCTGCGCCGACTGGACGGGAGGGTCATGAGGTTGGTGGACTTGGATATGTTGAAGAGGACGGGGAGTTTCTTCGATACTGATTGAGGAGGGGTGGTTTCATTCTTCTTTCCCTTCTTTATGAAACATTTTTTATATATCACCAAACTTCTGACATGAGGAAGGGGATTAACACAAAAAGATTTACAGAGTCTTACGACAGGACAAGATCTGGGGTACCAGGTGGTTAGATATATAGCAATACATCGTCCATGCCTTTCATGAACTGTCATCCTGTCTTATCCGGATACCTGGAATGCCTCGTCGTCTTTATAGCCTGTTGGCCGTTGCCGTCTCAGACAGTCGGGCGGGTAAACTGGCCTCCCATTTTGCGTCCGATGCAATGTTCTGGAAGCTTTCCTGGTCCGGTTACCGGCGCAGATCAAACCTGGGGAAGATGCTGATCCGTCGAATCACCTCATCGGACGAGGAGACTTGCGCGCGGGTCCGGTCTTCGTGAGACTGTATTATCCGGGAATGATTTGAGATACAGGCTACGACTCCTGCAAGCAAGATGCCTATAGTAACTGTACGCGACATATATCTGTGGAAAGGGAGACATATCGAGACCTCAATCTTTGGTGCGGGCAGACCTTACGTAACGGCTATGCTATTTCATAGAGCTGTCAGTGTCTGTTAGCGCACTGCCGTGGAGGAATGAGCCACTGACATCACCCCGAGATATCCACTGCATGTAAATCACAGGGCGTGAAGCACCAAGAGCGACTGACAATAGCTTTCGCAAGTGCAAATTTTCCGGCCTCCGTTCTCTTGTCAAAGTTGCGAGATGGTGTATATAGAATCTGTCAGGTCTGTTCTTAAGGTTCACTCACCTGCGATATCATATTTGCGATTGTCGAGTTTGTAAAACAACCGCCCGTGAACTCACAATGACGGAGACGATGACAACAGAACTAGAGGTCCTAGACATAGGCCGCCAAGGGCTCAAGCAACAAGCCCAGCTCCCGGCAGGCCTAGCCCGGCAGCCATCAGAGGAGCAAGCAGACGGCAACGTTCTTTATATCACCCAGAGCAGACTCCAATCCCACCTCCCGCGCCCGCCCCGCAAGAGCAGGTCATGGATCATCATCGCCCAGCTGGCCGGCATCAACTTCGTCACCAGCTTCAGCAACGGCCTGATCACCGTCGGCCTGCCCGCCATCGCGGCCGACCTCGCCCTCGACGCGGGGCTGCTCGTCTGGCCGTCCTCCGTCTACGCCCTGACGAGCGGGACGTGCTTCCTCCTCGCCGGCTCGGTGGCGGACGTCGTCGGCCCGCGCGCCGTCAATTTGACGGGCTGCTTCTTCCTGGCCGCCTTCATCGTCGCGAGCGGCCTGGCGCGCACCGGCATCGAGCTGATCATGTTCCGCGCCATGCAGGGCATCGCGAGCGCCCTCGTCGTGCCCTCCAGCCTGTCCATCGTGTCGACCGCCGTCGAGGCCGGCCGGCCGCGAAACCTCGGCTTCGCCTCGCTCGGGCTGGCCATGACGCTGGGCTTCGCGCTGGGGCTCGTGCTCGGCGGCGTCTTTGTCAGCAGCAGTCTGGGCTGGCGGGCGGGCTACTACCTCGGGGGCGCCGTGGCCTTCGTGCTCTGGCTGGTCGGCATCTGGGCGCTGCCGGTCGTCGCGCCGCACCCGTCCGAGGCGTCGGTGGCGAAGCGCCTGCGCACCGACATCGACTGGGTCGGCGCCATCATCGCCTCCACCGCGCTCGCCACGTTCTCCTACGTCCTTGCGATGCTCTCGTCAGACATCGCCGAGATCAGGAAACCAACGAACATCGTACTCCTGACCCTAAGCCTGCTGCTCATCCCGGCGTTCGTCTACTGGATGCGCCGCCAAGAGCGCCTGCAGAGGCCGGCGCTGATCCCGAACTCCATCTGGACGAAGCTGGCCTTCACGAGCGTGAGCGTCATGATCCTCCTCTCGACGGCGGTGATGAACTGTATGGAGCTCTTCAGCTCGCTCTACTTTCAGGACGTGCAGCGCCTCACCCCCCTGGACGCCTCGCTCCGACTACTACCAAACCTGCTGTTCGGCACTCTCGTCAACCTCGCCGTAGGCTTGGTGGTGGACCGCGTCCCCGCTCCCATCGCGGTGCTGGCGTCGTCGGGCCTCTGTGCCGGCGCGCCCCTGCTCATGGCGCTGCTCGACCCGGCGTGGCCGTACTGGTACGCCGAGCTGGCGGCGCAGCTGCTCGCGCCGCTAAGCGCGGACGTGCTCTTCACCGTGGGGTTGATTGTGGTTAGCGACGTGTTCCCGCCGCGCACGCAGGCGCTGGCGGGGGCAGTGTTCAACACGCTGTCCATGCTGGGCGTGTCGGTCGGGCTGACCACCATGAGCGTCATTTCGACCACGGTGACGAGGGAGTCCGCCGCCGTCGCGCCGGAGGCGTTGTTGAGGGGGTACAGGGCTACGTTCTGGGCGTGCTTTGCTTGGATGGTGGCGGCTTGTGTTGTCGGTGGTATCGGGTTGAGGAAGCTCGGCAAGGTGGGTGTCAAGAAGGACTGAGTCGATGATTATCTGACTCTTCTTGCTTGTATAACACCTTTGCTCATGTAGTATTGTATCTTGGCTCAGTCGCAGACGTTATCTGTGACAAGGAAATGCAGATCCAAGGCCCGAGGAGGCGATTGCTATGCCATTAGATGTCCGACGTCCTTTCACGACCTATGGCCTCGTCAATATATCACAATGCAAAACCAAGTCAGTGGACGGCTGTGTCTCGAGGCGGAGCTAGGCGTCCAATCGATCAACATTGCTACTTCGAGCTGTGGTTGAGGTCCAGGTTGAATACCTAAGGTAGTTACCCATCTTACCTAGGTAGGTACTGAAGGTTGCCTGTAATTTGTTTCTGGCCGGTGGGTGGGCTCCTCCTTCCCGCCTAACACCGGGCCGGTCCTAGGTAGCGAAAGAATCCACCATAGTCTAGCATCTTCATAGGCCCGAGGTCTTTTCCTCGGCCACATCCCCGGGAACACTGCCAAACAACCTAACAGCACTTTTGACCGAGACTCATTAGACTAGACGCCTTTTCAATCTTAGACGGAAGTCTCATCTTGGTTGACAGTCACAGGATGGTCCAGGTGCCCTTCTGTCCACCCGACTTGCTAATCACAACCATCGACTGCGATGTCAACCCGATTGGTCCGGATGCCTTCCCACAGCTGCAAAGAGAATGACTGCAGCCGGATCTGCCACCGATGAGTATGCACACATGCATGGCAAGCAGTGAGGCGGTCAGGCTGAGGCATCTTTGCGCGGGGAACTGATCCTGAATATGCCTCAGGTAGCCAACCGGTTCTCCTCCGAGTCTGGCAGACTTGGATCATCTCGTCTTTTCATCCTTGAATCAGACATTCAAAGTCATCACCATTTTCCGTACCACATAGCAAGTGCTTATTCTTCACTTCAATCTACTTGGTCCTGTGTCTTGCCAGCAGCCATTTCGATACACGCCGCTGGTCATTCCGAGCATCCTGTCCATGAAGTCCTCGGTCAAAAGGCAGCCAACCGGGAATCAACCCTCTCTGAAGAACGAAAGTGACATTTTCAAGAGATGTCGGTGGCAATGGCACAAGAGGAGAAGTTCCAGTCGCATCTCCCGCGCCCCGGCGAAGAGCACTATCCGCAGGACTTTCCCATCGCAGTGCACACCATGAGTAATGGTGATCGATACGTCGACCTCTATCCTATGCAGAGCTTCCTCCGTGAGGACTTTGCTCTCCCGCACCCAGAGGCGACGCTGCGCTGGATACACTTCCCCGTCAACCACATGAGTTGGGTTGAGGTGAGGCATCCAGCGGTCTGACGAGGATTACACATCTCGCAGCTGACCATCTACACTGTGAAAGGCATGTGTCGCCAAGCTCTGTGCGGACTTCCCGGGTCTCGCTGAAGACAGCTGGAAGCATATGCTACGTCCTGTGCTGCCAGAAACGCTCAAGAAGCCCCTGCATTCCCGCCATATGGAACCGTCCTGTTGCGCGGGGAAGAGCGATGCTGGGAAGGCACGCCTGACCGTACCCCTACGAGATCTTCCGTTCGACATGCAGCTCAGAATGCCGGTCTTGGGCGATGCCGGGGCAGAAGAGGCGAAGGGCGCCCAACTGCCGCTCATCGCGGTCTACGTACGCACACCACTCTCGCATTTGTCATCGCACCTAGCCTACATGCTATACTAACCAATTCGGACGAAAACACAGATCCCATATATCAACTGGGAGACGTATGGAAATTACTGTAATCTGAGAACAGCGTACGAAGGCCACAGTGCGACGTTTGGCGTCGACATTGTGCCGTCCGCGAAACAGGATAACAGACTAGACATGGAGGAGGCACAGGCGCAGTTCGAACACCTTAATGGAGAATCACCGCTACATCTCCGACGAACGCTGGACCAGTTCTACTATTCATCTCTCTCGGACACCAAGCAGAGAGATGCGGACCAGACAATCTCCAAATGGACTGGAAGCAATCTGACTGAAGAAGGTCGAGATGTCGCTGCGATGGATAGCCGCATGATTATGGTCGACCAACTCTGGTGCTGGGTACTCGATAGTAGTATGTCTCCTTGCCAATTTAGGGCACACGGTCTTGACTTCCTTTCATTGTCCTGACAGACTTCAGAGACCGTGTTCACAGTATTCCCCTCCGGCAATCTCCAATACGACGACGGCGGCTTTACGCCTCTTTACGACATCTTGAAGAAAACATGGAGCAAGCACTCGACGGCCTGGGACTTGTATGCATCCGTGGTCAAGGAGGCTGCCACACATCTCTTCCGGCAGGAAAATAAGAAATTCACAGATCTCGTCGAGACCTACAGGTGGGTTATTGGGAAGAAAGTCAGTTAACCTCTCTGCCCTTATATCGATTCAATGAGGTTGACGGATGCTTAGTTTGCAAGGCAAACCACGTTTTTCGAAGAGTTTCACCGGGTTCATTCAACAACGGGATCGAGAGCGGAGCTCTTCGAAGACATTCGCGAGCTGAAGACCGTGCTTGAGGTGGCGGACATTATCGACGAGCTGAAGATGTTCCACCACCTCGTCGACAAGCAGAGAGAGGTCCTGAAATCCTTGATCTTGGCGCTCATCAAGTTCCACCCTTCTGTCCAGCAAGGAGGTCGCGGCATGGAGGCCCGGAGCGAGATCAGCGGGAATCGATGTCGCGACAACGCGGTCCAGATCAACTCCATCCAGCTCCACACGGCCAATCCGAACCTGGCAGATACTATCAAGATTCTGGCTCAGGGAGTGGAGGGCCCGGCGCGCGACATCGTTACTGACTTTGACGATATACTTACCTCGTTTCTGGCCGAGCTAGAGAGCATGAGGAACGATGCGGAATACACGCACAAGATGGTATGTAGTCCACAGCACGCACAGAGCATCGGTTTATAATGTAGCAACTGTATCTAACATGACCCCGCACGAAGCTTCTCGACTTACTCGACCTGAAGCAGAAGACTGCTGCATTGGAAGAAGCACGATCAACGAGTCAACAGGGGAAAGTGGTCATGCTGTTCACCATCGTGACAATCATCTTTGTGCGCCAGGGCCCTTCACCAGAACCTATGCTACGTTGCTAACATGTGGACTTCCAGCTTCCCCTGTCATTCTTCACTTCGTATTTCGGCCAGAATATCTCAGAGATAACTGGCGACGACAAGAACCCTACTGCTGGAGAAGTGTGGCGTTACGGCGGTAAGTACCTGCTGGGGGTTGTGACCTGTGACGGGAAGCTGATCATGCTGCCTAAGCCCCCATCAGTGCAGTGATAATACTCTTGGCTTTGCTTGTAGCGTACTACATCCACAAGTCAGGTCATGGCAATTTGTTCTGGCGCAAGAAGCGACCGCAAACGGGATCAGGTTCGCAAGCGGTCTAGGATGCTATCAACCCACCAACTGGAACCGCCATACAACAAAGAGCAAAGGCAAAATCTTTGGCTTGTTGCGACTTCAGCTTGCTGTGGTAGCAGACGTTTCCGGGAATCCCTTGCGAGGAAATGGCGGCTTCGGCCTTCATCTGATGATGATCTGACAGACGGGAGTCGAGCAGGACAAGAAGATATGGCATATAAGCTTTTGTGCCAAGCTTCTCGCTAAGCTTTCCCGAATTGCTATTAGCTCAGAGAGCTTAAGGTCAAGCTTAAACCATCGCCAAGCACCCTTCGTGCATTCCGCCCTTGCATCCACATCTGCCCGGTGACAGACCACCGGTAGACTGACTCAGTACTTTGTCTCGAAAACGATCATGAACTTACTATGGTACTGTGCTGAACGACCGATTGCTAACAGCTGCGGTCTCCTACCCGTACGTCGCAGCACGATACCACCGGATTCTGGGGGTGAGACAAGGGGCCAATGGGGTCATAGACGCATGGACAAGATCAATTTCCCCCTCTCATTCAGCTCCGAAAAGTGGTCCGAACGGCTGAGACTCAATAGTCTGCTCTTGGCCGTCGTCGTTTCCTAACGAGCCTATCAAAACTCCAGGTCTCGCCACCGAGCTTCCAACTCAGCCATCGGGCTGAGAGCAGGAATGTTGCTGCGTTGCAATGGTTTCCTGGCTTTCACTGGCAACTGGCGCGTTGGCACGCCGCGAGAATGCGAAGCCCGATGCTCCACAGGCGGTTCCTGCCCCAGCCTTCGAATCGAATGCGAGGGTTAGATTAGGGAAGATCTAGGGGCTACAACGCCACTGGCCATCGTCATTCGATGACCTCAAACGGCGGCCGCCCATGGCGCTAGCAACGGCCTGCGACCCTCGCTAATATAAAGAAACAAACACCGCTGCCCGTGTATTCCTCTCCCGTTGTCCGCCGCCACAACCACACGCTCTCTAACATACGCACACACCGGACAATCTCAACCCAAAGTCAACCTCCATCCCTCCATCGGCCTCCAAGAAAACACACTCGACAAGCCAAGATGCTCACATCCCCGCTCCTCCTCGCCCTCGCGGCCGCAACCGCCGTCACAGCCAATTCGTACCACCAGGCCATCCACCCGGGCGCCCTGGCCGCGAAGCGCGACCTCGTGGCGCGGCAGTCGTCCACCGACGACGGCACCTCGGCCGCGACCTCGTGTCTTTCGGGCCTCATGTCCATCTACTCGTCGCTGCCCACGCCTCCGCCCGAGATCCTCTCGTGGGAGCAGACGGCCACCTTCGACGACCCCTGCAGCATCACTGTGCCCGGGTCAATCTCGGCCGCCTTCAGCTCGTACGAGAGCGAGGCCCTGTCCTGGTACACCGCCCACAGCTCCGAGCTGGACGCGGCCCTCAGCCAGTGCCCGCAGTACAGCTCCGTCGCCGGCGGCGCGGGTGACTCGGCCCCTCCCGTGTGTACGGGCGGTGCCGGTTCGGGCGTGGGCGGCAGCGGTGCCGGCGCGACGACAACCACTGACTCCGCCGGCCAGGCGTCTACCACCACCACTGCCAAGACTTCGGGGACTACCAACACCGGGAGTGCGGGTGCCAGTTCCGGCGCCAGCAGCACCACGAGTGCGGGTGCCGCGTCCACGCAGACCAAGAATGCCGGACCCAGGGAGACGGGCTTCGTTGCCGGTGCGGTCGCTGTTGCTGGGTTTTTGGGCGTTGTGGCTGCTTTGTAGACCTAAGGCGGTGCAGGTTGTGTGTGAGGATGGGGTTAAAATTCAAGTTCAAGTTATGGTTGGACGGGAGGTCAAAATTAGCCGAAATGTCTTGTTACAAAATTCGATACCAACCAGCATTTAGTCAGGTTTGCAAATGAACTGTTCACTCAGGCCATCTGGGCATCCATCACTACCTCATTACCTCATATCGAATGAAATTATGCAAACCCTGTGTACAAGAACTGTCTCACCAAGGCGTCGGCTCCGGCAGCGCGGCCATGCCCGTCGCGCACGTCGCCTTCAGCGCGGCCTTTCCCTCCGAGCTCGCGGCCCCGACGCACGGAACGCCGATGTCCTCCGTCAGCCCGTCGCAAAGCACGACGGGGTCCCCACCGCACGGGCTCGTCACGCGGAAGTCTTTGAGCTTGATGTTCTCGCACACGGCGTTGGGGCTGCAGGTGAGGCGGGCAACAGCGCGGCCGTACTTGCCCGAGGTGTAGCCGGTGAAGTTCTGGAAGAGGACGTTGGTGATGTTCACCTGCGAGGGGTACGCGGCGCAGGTCGTCTCGTTGATCTGGTGGCGGTGGCGGTTAGTATTGCTCCTCTCCCCTGTTCTTGTTTTCTTTTAAATCATTGTTGCTTTTTTCTTATTGAATCCTCGAAACTCAGGTGTAAGGGCGCGGAGGATGGGAAAACAGGAAAAGAAAAAAAAAATGGGGGATTACATTGAAGTAGCACGAGTCCAGGAACCCGGCGTACTCGTTGTTGGCGTTCCAGAAGTTGCGGAAGGTGACGTTGTTGATGTAGCCGTAGCCGACGTCCGGGCCGGCCCAGGTCTTGAGGCGGGCGCCGTGCTGGCCGTTGAGCAGCCAGACGTTCTCGATGACGACGTTCTCGATGATGCTCTTCTCGCCGGCGTACTGGCCGATGGAGCCCATGGACTCGCCGTGCGTACCGTTGCAGTACATGGTGTCGACATGCACGCCGCTGGCGTTTGACTTTGGCGAGAAGCAGTCGTCGCCGATGTTGACCCAGGCGCGCTCGACCGTGACGCGCTCGACGTTGAGCGAGTCGAAGAAGTCCGTGTTCTTGGGCAGGGCGGTGGCGTTTTTGGACTCGGCCGTGCAAGCGACGTCGCGGAATGCGATGTCCTGCGAGGTGACGACGAAGGTGGTCCAGCAGGGCGAGTCCTTGAGATGGATGCCCTCGATGTCGAGCCCGGTGGCGTTCTCGGCGTAGAACAGCACGGGGCGGAGGTACGAGTTGGTCGGGTCGAGGATCTCGAGGCCGGCGAACTCGTTCCACCAGCGCTGGCCGTTGCCGTCGAGCACGCCGGTGCCGTGGATCTTGATGTCCCTGCCTCCCCACTTCCAGAACATGATGGTGTTCTGGAAAGGGTGGCGGTAGGCGTTGGCCTGCCAGTAAGGGGTGTCGTTGGTGAAACGGATGGTGCCGTCGAGCCGGACGTGGACGTCGTCCAGGAAGGTCAGGTCGAGCGGCTTGCCGATCACGTATGTGTGGCCCTTGGGCAGGTACAGGGTGCCGCCGTGGTTGGCCTTCTCGAGACCGTGCAGGAAGTCGTCCGAGATGTCATCTGTGGCATTCTGCGACGAGCGTATCCTGACCGTCTTGCGCGTGCACGACTTGCGGGGCTTGTACTGGTGCTTCTCGCGGAACTCCTCCAGCGACCGGGGGACGCCGGCGGGTATCTCGACTTGGGCCAGCACGCCGACAGCAGCGGTGGCCAGAAGGGCCAGTATCGAGGTCTTCATGTTGACAGTGGCTGGCAGTAGACAAGAGGAGAACGGGCAGTTAAACAAACGGGATACACAAGAGACAACGATGTATCAGACACATCGAGGGTAGGATCATGGCGCTCCTTTATATTCCACATATCGCCCGCTATATAGACGCAACCACGGCTTTTGGCCACCGGTCAGTGTTGTCGTCACATCGTGATCAGCGTTGCCCAGCTCTCAGGAGGGTTGCCATGTCTGCCTCTCCCCGGTATCCTTCAATCAACGCGGTCCCGACAACTTGGCGCTGGACAAATTCGACCACGTACTGCGGGCTCTGAGGAGTGTTCCCCGACGGAACGATGGGTTGGCAGCCGTGCATCAGTACTACGCAGTAACGAGCGCTCACTTGGGCGGAGATTCATTCATATAGACCGTCTTGGCAGCAACCCTTCAGAAGAGGGTTAGAGTGTAGTATCGCGACGCCATTGATGGAAATTCGAATGCCGCTGGACGGACAAACTCGATGGCAGTGGGAATCCCCGCCGTTGCGACCTCACGCCCGGGACCCATGCAGCTACCCCACAATCTACCCCAAGTTTTACCCCGCATTCGTGCTTACCTAACATGCCTTTTGGAAGGGGCACTGTGGAGACGAAACTCCGGGTCGTGCCTGCCTCGACGATGCTCGAGGGAGAGCACTGTCACAGACACGCAGACAACCCGTCGTCGTTGAATGATAGGTTTGGTGGATTGAAGGAAAATGTCCAAAAATAACTTGATATAGCATACAGTCACCTAACGGCTCCACAATGCTACTACAGGCTGTTCCGGGTTTGACTACGAGCCTTCATAGTCCGTAACCACTGGTCTCTCTCAACTTGAACTGCGTCCTTTGTAAACAACGTAGATATATCTAGACAAATCCTGACATATTGGCTTCCGCAAGCCATAATCTACGCACCAGACAACAAACCTAGCATTCACACCGTCCCATCACGCTTGATATCCACGCATTACAGCTTACTGTCCACCCACATCGCCTTCCGCCGCTCGACAAAGCTCCTCACCCCCTCCTTCATATTCTCCCCGCCGTCGATCCGCCCATACATCCCCTTCTCCAGCACCTCCGTCCCGAGTTCGGGCCCGATCCCCTCCCACCCGAGCCTCAGCCCCTCGCGACTGACGACCACAGCATCGGGGCTGTTCCCCGCCAGCTCCTCCGCCACCTTGACCGCCTCGGCAACCACATTCCCCCCCGCGGGCACGACAAAGTTCACGACCCCCCAGCTCTCCATCTGGCGCGCCGTGTACGCCCTCCCCAGCAGCGCCATCTCCGCCGCCCGCTGCTTCCCCACCGTCCGCACCACCCGCGGCAGCGCCCCCGCCAGCGCCACCACCCCGCGCGTCACCTCGGGCAGGCCGAACTTCGCGCCCTCCGCGGCGACCACCAGGTCGCAGTTGAGCGCCATCTCCATCCCGCCCCCGAGACAAAGCCCGTTGACCGCCGCCACGACGGGCTTCTTGCCCGTTCGGTTGCTCAGCGCCCCGAACCCGGACGTCGTCCACCGCTGCGTGTTGTGCGACTCCTCCCCCTTCTGACCGGTCTTGCTGCTGTCGTGCTTGGAGTCCCACTCCTTCAGGTCCGCGCCCGCGCAGAACGCCCTGCCCGACCCCGTGATCACGGCGCAGCGCAGGTGCGGTTCCGAGTCGTACCACCTGTACAGCGCGTCCAGCTGCGCGTGCTGCCGGATCGGAATGGCGTTCAGCGAGGCGGGCCGGTCGAGGGTGATCAGCAGCACGTGCGGCGCGGGGAAGGAGATGATTACGTTCGAGACGCTCGGGGGCGGGGTGGTGAGGGCTTTTGGGAGGGGTGAGGACGCCATTGTGATGTGATATTTTTGACGAGTTGATGTTTAACGAGTGTGAGCTTTTGGTAAGATGAGCTGGTTATATAATAGGCTCCGAGTGACAGCGGTGAGTTTTCACAGCAATTGAACACTCTTGATGAAGAAAGCTGTGCCTGAAGATTGAAGTTGGATGTCGGTGAGATGGACTCGACTGACGCTATCCCCGAGTTATATCTATATCTCGAAGCTACCCCTCGTAGTAAGCCGAGGCAGATCGGCTACACACACCCCAACTCCGCACTCAACAACCACTGTAGGAACACGCACTAATCATTGCTTGGATCGGTTGAAGATGCAATAAGGGGAATTGTTCATTGCTCATTGCTCAAAGCTCACCATCGGTATCATCATTGATGAGTTCCCCGGTCGTGATTAAGACTAAATCCGCGTATCCGCCATACAAAGCGCCGGAAGTGTGTGATCGCGACTTTTATCCATCAAATGACATAGACCCGACTACTTCTCCATCCCGTAGAATCGGCTAGCCCCCCAAAACGCCCGAGTACTCTCTCAAAGGTATGAGGGAGGGAAATATGATTACATACTGTAGAGACGCTCCTCCTTAAGCAGGCAGGCCTCTCTTCTCGCTCTCGGTGAAGAAGATGACCATGCGCCACAGCTTCTTGACCAGGTCCTCCGCGTCCTCGTCCAGCGCCGCCTGCGCAAGCGTCTCCACGAGCTCCGCCGGCTTCTGGTGCTTGCGCAGGTGCTCCTCCACCAGGTCGACGAGCAGCTGCTCCTGCACGCCCAGGTACTCCATGACCTTCTTTTCCACGAACGGCCGTAGCTTCTCGCGGATGACCGACTCCTCGAGGTAGTCCCACTTGACGTCCCATGCCCACAGCCCTTCCTTGTCCGTCGGGATCTCCTGCGCGAGCGCCCGCACCGCCTTCTGTATGTCCTCTTCCGACATGGCCTTGGTGTCGACGGGCTCGAACTTGATGGGCACGAGCTGTCGCTTGACCTTTGCGTCTTGCTCTTCGTCGTCCAGCAGACCCTCCACCTCGGCGACGGTCCGCCGCTGCGGTCCGCGCTGCGCCTGTGCCTTGGCTGCCGCGCCGAACGATATCGTGACCTTCTGCGGCGCGGCGGGGGCTGCTTGCCGCCTGTCCATCTCCTGCGCCTGCCGCTCGAGGAACGAGTCGGCCATGCCCCGCGCCTGCTCCATCTCGGCCTCGTGGCGGCGCTGCTCTTCCTCCTCCGCCCGCCTGTCCATCTCGTCCCTCGCTTCCTCCTCCGACCTGTCAATGGCCCGCTTCCGTATCCATGCCGCGTGGTCGCGGTAGTAGAGGTGTGTCTTCCGCGACGCTTCTTTCTCGTCGTCCCAGTTCTTCTCCCGCTCCAGTTGCTCCTCCCTCCTCCTGCCGAAGCTGTCCGCCTCGGCCTTGTCGCGCTCCCTTTCTCTGTCCAGCGCTGCCGCTCGTTGCCGCTCGCGATTTACCCATTTCCTCTCCGCCTCGAGATAGATCTTCTCCTCGTCAGCCTTTTGCTTAGCGAGGACTCTCCGGTTGAGCTCCTCGTCGCTGGCGTCGGTGTCCTCCTCCTCGCGCGCCGAATACCCGTTCGTCGTGCCTCCGTTGACAAAGTCGATGCGCCCTTGTTGTCCGCGAGGGCCAGACGGCACGTTCGCCACACCACGCGGTCCGAGCGGTATCTGGTTCGACCCGCCGGCACCGGGCTGGGGCGAATCGAGCCGCGACGGCCGCGGCAGGCCGTTGCGCTGCCGCTCCATCTCCTCCATCTCCTCCTCGCGCTTCAGGCGCTCCATGTCGCGGCGGACGCTGCGCTCCCGGAACGCGGCGATCTCCTGCGCCACCACCTCGCGCATCTCGGCCGGGATGTCGGCCAACTCGTCTTCCTGCGCTAGCGGGATGTTGACAACCTCCACGTTCTCGCCACGCGCACCGTCGCCGCCCATCGCAGTGTCTCCGTCGGCGTCTTTGGACGTGCTCAGCCGTGGGCGGAAGAGATCGCGGACGAGCTGTTTTAAAGCGGATTTGGCCGAGTTTAGGCGCGATTCAGCGTCTGGATCGTCGCCCCGACTCTCTTGGTAAGACTCGACGTACTTGAGCGTATTTGCGTCGACTGTCATCTGTAGCTTGACCTTTTCGATGCCGTCGAAAGAATCGTCCTCGTCGTCTTGGGCCGCCGGGCCGTCGGCCGGCGACTGCTTCTTCAGGGGTACCTCGAGATCTTTAAGCAACTCGATCGCAGTAGCCAGCGATTCGGGGTCCTCGTACTGTGCAAATCCAAATAGCTCCCCCTTGTGGTCGGAAAGCTGCGACTTGGCGCTATCCCAGCGGCGCAGTCTGCCGACGGTGCCAAGCAGCTTCTCGATGCTCTCGTCGCCACCGATACCCTCGGGGATCTTGTGGAGAAAGATGGTCCGCAGCCGCTCCTCGTTCGTGGGAGGGACTAGCGCCAGCATGCTGTCGCGCACTTGTTGTCTGCTCTGCTCGATGTTGCGGTCGCCGCCCTGGATGGGACGCGCGGTCGAGAACGACTCAGTCTCTTTCCGCCCAAGAGTCGGGGTGGTTGACTTGGCCGGTGGTGCTGTGGAGCCCAGTCGAATCACGGGGGCGTTGAAGTTGATGTTCGGCGGCGGTTGGAAGGAGGCAGGGATTCCGCTTGGTCGATTAGCTTGTGCGCCCATATTGGACTGCTGAACACCAGGAGGCGGTGCCAGTCCGGGGGCTGAGGACATGCCTGGTGGAGGACCTATGAAGAGATGCCGGTTAGCAAACTCGTGATGCATATGATGCCATGTGTTGGAAGCATACCTAGACCCGGAGGAGCCATGCCAGGCGCACCGATAGCGCCTGGGAAGGGAGCATAGGTCGGAGGAGGCCCGTAAGGGGGCACTAGAACGATAAGATAATCAGCATCAACATCTGTAGGCCGACACGTTTTCGCAAGAGAGACGATGCGACGCAGCGGAGGGTATCATACCTCCATAAGGGTTGTAGGCCATCGTGTGTTGACCTCTCTTAGTGAAGCTAAGACAGACAGATCCGTATCACAATCAGTCGTCACGAACAAGAGATCGGCGCAAAGAAGGGTCTGTAGCGATGATATAATGACCGCTGTTGGCGGGCAATTGGGTTGGATGGACGTTGCTTTTCCTCAAAAGTTGAAGGCCTCGCGCCAAAGAGCGACGCCATCTGATTGGCTCCTAAAGTTGTGGCTTGGTATCCACATCTCAGCCCAGTAAAACTCGTGGTGGCCCGTGCTTTTCCGACATCAGAAGCTCCATCTTGAATTGGAAAGCGCGAATCACTACCTCAGTAAAAAGATCTGAGTGACCTGACTGAAGTCGTCGAAGCTCTTTTTCACCAGAGAACTTGTCGATCTACAGGTGAGTCTTTCTTTGCTTCTGTCTCCCTCTTCTCTATCTTCAATCGTCTACAACGATTGCTAACTTCAACCCAACAGTCCACATGGAGCTCCGTCTCGCCCTCCAGGTCGCATCGCGGACGGCCCCCTCTCGGCTCTGGCGTGTCACCAGCTCACAATGTCAAGCCATTCCCACACTCTCTAGGACATTCTCCAGCACTAGGCCGGTATTAGAAGACCGCAATAAGCGCGCATCCCAAGATCTCTTCGCCGCCCTCCAAGCCGAGCCTGGCAAGCAACGCACCGCACCATCCTCCTCCAATCCCACCACATCCGACAACCTCCCTCCACGACCACCACCACCCCCAGCGGGCTCCAAGACCTCTTGGGCTGACCTCCGCCCCTCCACCACACCCACCTCCAAGCCGGCTTCGACCTCGGCGGACCCGTACCTCGACGACATGGCCATGCTCCCCGAGATCATCAGCTGGGACATCAACGAGTTCCGCAGCTCCAACCGGCTCACCAAGCCCGTGCCCCTCGAGATGCGCAACCTGCGGCCCTCCACGGGGCGCACAATCGAGAAGTACGGCAACGTCGACGTCGCCCGCGCCTTCCAGCTGCTCGACATGGCCTGCGCCAAGAACAACGTCAGCCGCGACGTGTACCGCCAGCGCTTCCACGAGCGGCCCGGTCTCAAGCGCAAGAGGCTGCGCTCCGAGCGCTGGAGGAAGATGTTCAAGCTCGGCTTCAGGGCTACCGTGAAGAGGGTGTCGGAGCTGAAGAAGCAGGGGTGGTAAGGTGCTTAAGGACCTGCATGTAGGCTTGCTCGGTGCATAGATTTGCAAGGGGCAAAAACTTTGTATACTATACGGACCAAATATAGACCTGGCGGGCTTTTACTGGGCTGGTTCAAATCTACATGATCCAGAATGATATTGCCTGTTATCTGCGCCCTACCTAGTCCTCCCAACCACCCTTGACAGGTGTCCCAACAGGACTTGTCTTGATCTTCGGCCGGCTCTTGAATATAGCCTCGTAGTCGTCCGTCTCGTTGTTCATCAGCTCCTCCGCCAGCAGCAGCGTCGTGTCTCCATGTTCACCGTCCTCGTCCACGGAGGGGAAGTAGCTGCTTCCGTCACGTCTGTGTCCACCAGCTGGCGGCATCGGACGCGACGACTGGCGCTGCGACCGGCGCCGTTCCAGCTGCGCCTTCTTGCGCGCTGCCTCGAAGCCCGCCATGCTGCGCCGCGTGCGCGACACCAGGTCTTCGTACCCGTTCTCTTCAGATTCCTCGGTAGGCGTGGGCAGTGTACCGAGCGGCTGCACCGGGCTGATGGTCACCGTGGGCGGCGAGCGGATGGCGAGACTGGTTATGTCTGGTTCGTCGTCGTCATCGTCTAGCCTTGGGCCTCTGGAGTTGCGACGGGCTAGCGAGAGGCGTGTCCGCTCGGCCAACGAGAGGGTGTGGCGCGGTTTCTTCACCGGCGATGGTGAAGCTGCGTTCATGGATGCGAGGATTTGGTCCGCCAATGCTTGCGTTGGAGATAGACGGTGGTTAGGTGAGGCCGGTATAGGTTTCGGTGGCGATGCTTGGGCTGGAGAAGTCTTTCGTGGAGGCGACGTGCGGCGTTCAGGCGAGCCCATTACGGGCGTTGTCGGTCGGTGGACAGCCCTGGTGGGAGACGTACTCATTGGTGGTCGCTCTTCCATTATTTTTTGAGGACGCGTCTGCGTGAGAGTAGATCTCCGACGTTGGAGCACGGTAGGCTCGTCCTCCTCCACTGCTTCTGGTGCAGTCATGCCGAGAGTGCTACCCTTCTGCACTTCGGATCTGAAGGTCAAGTCGACGCCATTGGCCTTTTCCGGCTCATCCTGACTGAGCGATGCTCCATGATCGTCCTCTTCCAGCTCGCTGATCTCAGATATCACCTCCTCGGCTGGCACCTCAAGGTGCTCTTCCACACTCGTGCTCTGGGGTCGTGCACCGAGAAATCTTATGGGAGCGGTAGGTTTATCCAACTCGACCAGTTGTTTCTGAAGACTGTCGATAATGTCTGCATACTCACCAGTGAGCTGTCCAGGCCTGCTTCGTGGCAGCTTCTGCGGACTTAGCCTCCCTAATTGAAGGCTTTCGTGCGTGCCGAAACCTAGATCGATACCTTTGTGTCGTGTTGAGGGCTTCTCTTCCCTCTCGGCCTCGGTATCCGGTGCCCCAAGGATCTCGGCCCGAAATGTCTGCCACTTCTCCAAGCGCTCTTGCTGCGTCTTCACACGGTGGTCGAGCTGCTGAAGTAGCCCAATCGTCTCGTCCTCAAGCTCCGTAATCCTTCCAGACTGTACGCGTCGCCACACCTTGTCATAAGGTGTTGACAACAAGCCGTCTTTCTTGGAGTGCATATCACCATGGAGCAGAGTCTCCATCCAGCGTTCGTTGCCAGACCAGTTGTTCCGCACGGTCCGCCAGACATCGTGTTTGACCTCGTCGGTGATTTCATCCAGGGCCCCGCTCTCCCTCTCCTGCGCCTCCAGAGCTTTCACTTGCTCACAGCGCCGCGCTAGTGTCCTTTCTTTAAGACCCAGGAGTTCGGAGAAGTCGCTATACCGCGCGCGGGTAGCGTTCTTCTCTCGCAGGTGGCGGCTCAGAGAAACCCTGTGAGCCAGCGCTAGGATACTCAGATCTGTCGTCTGGCCCGAGTAGCCACGGTCCTCGAGGGCCAGAGTCTGCGCCAGCGCTGGGTGGTCCGCCCGACCCAGGTGCTGCTCGGCAACTACCTTCTTCAGGACGGCCGACGAGAAGACGGCCAGCACCTCTTCCAGACGCCCACCCTTGCACTCGTCCAGCATAGTCTTACGAATGAGCACATCGCGACCCAGTTCGCCGTTCTTCTTGGCTTGCTCGAGGCTGCGGAGGAGGGCGGCGCGGAGGTTCAGCGACTGGACCTGGTCGAGGGGTGGGAAGAAGGGTTGCAGCTTCTGTGATGGCACGTCGCTTTAGCAACATTCTTGAGAGTTAAGAGGGGGGCGTATGCATAAACGCACGTTGCGGGCCTCTTCCGGGTCCCATAGACAAAAGAGCCGGTATAGTGCCCATTCGACGCATTGGATGCGCTTCTTCTGGCCCTGAGCAGCATCTTTGGCGGTGAAGGTCAACGGGTTGATATCAGGCCAATCAGGGTGGAGGTCCAGGTCAAGCAGGCGGAGGTTTGTGAGAAATAGCGAGACGTTGGGGACGGCCGCTGGGAGTGGTGAGACGGTGCTGGCTGTCGAGCTGGTTGTAGACGACGTGGTTAATCGGGACGTTGCTTGGACGGGTTTGCTCGAGTTGGCAGGAGGACGAGGTGGCCTGAACCGTGAGAGGGGCGCATTGGTTGGATTAGATGCCATTCCGGCATGTTGGTGTCCCAGTTTGCTGTGGGGAAGCAGTCAAGTAAATTTCAAATGTATTATTTTTATAAAGGGACTGGTTGAGTGTCGGTTGGTGATTTCATGTTTTCGATGTCGTTGTTGACTGTTTGACAGAGGGCTACCTACGGAAGGTGCATGCAGGCGCTACGCTAGAAGTGTACGTATCTAGTGGCTTTACATGTACCGCAGTAGACGGTAGACCCTGTCTTACCTTGCAGCGGTAGGTACCTGAGACTAATCCCTTAGTGGCTGCAGGATTACAAAGGGCGAGCTTGGACCACCACACGTCGTCCAAACGAACATCGTCGAGGTCAAACGCGTTTGGGCGCCGATAAAGGGAAGGAAAACGCAGGATAGGCACAAGTACCTTGCATTATTAGAAGACAGAAAAAAGGACAATATCAGATCACCTGTCAGTGTGCAAACGCACGATTCCTTTCCATCTGGGTACCTACTACCTAATCCCTCCGATAACCACCTAACCTGGAACCATTCACGGCCAAACTCCCCTCATTCACCCGAAGAACGTCGCAACTGGAACCTGCAACGTCCCGAGACCAGACCTCCTCACGGGTAGAGGGTCACACTTCCTTATCACAAACACTTCAGTCTGTGTGTGGACCTGATCATTTCTGAAATTATCTTGCCTGTATCTTCGGGGTACATTATGGATGCCTTTGTGGAGAGATGGGCACGGGAGCTAGATGCTGCACCCGGAGCCCAACGAAATGTCCAGGAGGAAGCAAACTACGTCTCGGACAGTTCAAGCGACGAAAGCGTGATTCCCAATGCACGGCCGCTGACCTCATTCACATCATACAACTCTTCAACCCGGAAGAATAAGGTAGCCTCGCCAAGCGATGGATACGGCTCTGACACCAACGTCGAAATAATCAAGAGCGACCTTGATCAACCGGGGCCCCAACACTCTACGGCAGAGGGAGGTGATCCACAGATGTCATCAGCAACACCGACGACCGGTCCACGGTTCGACACCGCAGAAGGAAAGCGGACGATGAGTGCTTCTAACAGAGAGAGACAGAGCCAGATCATGAAAGGTGAGTGATCATATAAACATGTCGTCACTAGAGCTCGGCTAACACGATTTAGAGAGATGGGCGGCTGGACGGATGAGTCATGTCCACGAGAAGATCAAGGAGACGTTGAAACGCAAAGCGTCACTCGAGGGTCTTGGCCACGATGAAGATGACGATGGCGACAGTGATGAGGACCGCCCGCTCAAGAAAACCGCATTCGCAGCGCACCGGTCCAGTCTCGACTCCCCGTCTCTCCGCGGCCTCTCACGGTCGCAGCTCGAACTCTGGGAGTACATTCGACCCCATTTGACCGTTTTCCGGGACAAACCACCACCCATGCGGTGCTGGGTGCCAGAATTTCTCGCTCTTCCCAGAGTCCGGGACCTGAAATTCAACCCCCGTGCTCAGCGAAAGCGTCCATACACCGATACCGACGACAAGAGTGTCGCCGCAATGGTTCTCCAATTGACCGGCAAATTGGCATCATTGCCTTGCACGAGATGCTCGAAAGGCAACGGGGTGTTTGACGGATGTGTAAAGCTTCCCCCAAACGCACACATGGGCGCCAGGATTAAGAACTGTGCCAATTGCTGGTACTCACATCAAGCATGTACCTACGAGACAGTAGCAGTTCCTCAAGAAGACGACATCGTCCTGGAGGAAAATGACTTCGCGCGAGAAGTGAACGGCGAGGAGGGAGACCTCTCTGAGGTCGAGGTCCAGCACCGGTCTGAAAACACCCGGCAGCTGGACGCCGGTTCGATGCCTAAAATCTCCGAGACGTTGAGCGGACGTTGGTACCGCGAATGGCCCGGTAAGTCATCGAGTCAGTTGTCCAGCTGTACATAAGTAGTGCTGACCCAATATCCAGATCAGTCCGGAAGGTTGACAACGTTACCAGGACAGTTGCTATTGCCTGACGGCTATGAACTGAACACAAAGTCTGGCAAGCCATGGACATGCCCGGTTGACTACTGCCGCCGTCCATTTCCGCATCTGAGGGCTTTGTCTTGTCACTTTCCTGTAAGTGACGCGGCGACGAAAGTGCGGTCATCAGTCCTTTTCCTGACTTACCGTGTAGAGGGTGCATTATGCACAAGTGCTGAACGACAACCTGGACGGCACCTTCAGCGCCTTGGGTTTATACGACAGCCCCAAGCTCGGGAATGGCGGCGCTTATCCGAAGGAGTCGCCTTCGTTCCCCTACGTTGCCTCTCGGAAAGCCAAGGTCTCTAATGGTCAGGTCTCCAATGGCCAGGTCTCTAAACCTACGAACGCGTCGGTCACTAACCCGCTGCCAGTCCGGACCTATGACTCGGAAGAGGACGAGGAAGCGGCTCAGCCGTCCTCCCGGCCGGTCGGACGTCTATCTGGTGAAGACGAGTCCGAGTCCACGTGGCAGTACATCAAGCCGCATCTAAAGAAGACAACGACGGTACCGAACCATGGCTGGGTCAAAGAGCTGCTGCCTCTGCCACGCGTACGCGACCTGCGGTTCAATCCGAATCGGAAAAGCGACTTCTCCGAGACTAATCCTAGGGACATCTCCTGCATGATCATTCAGCTTACCGGCGAAGAGGCCCCAAGCCCTTGTAGTAAGTGCAGTGAAGGGAGGGGCCAGTTCAGCAGCTGCGTCGTCATCTCACGCGACGCGCCTCCCGAGGTCCGGGCTCGCATGGTCTCTTGCGCGAACTGCAACTATCACAACAGGCAAGCCGACTGTAACATCATAAAGTGGGTTGTGGGCCGGGAGCAGCCTCCGTGGCCGGGATACCTTGGGAGGGGTGGGCGACGCACAATCTCCGGGATGGTCTTTGACCCACCTGAGCCAGCCTCGACTTCAGAAAGACCTGGTGTGTCGGATCGTCGCCAATCCGAGAGAAGGCCTCCAAACGATCAGGAACCCGCCGCACGCAGTTACAGTGCTCCAACTCCCCCCGCGCCGACACAAACGTCTGGGCCGGCCGGTGATCGAAACGTCAAGGAGATCACGAGGCGTGGACCGCCATCGCGGAGGGAACAACCGGCTGTCATGCCGCTTCGCCAGCCCAACCTAGAAGAGGTACTGGAGATGGAGGACTGGGAAGTCGCACCAGGCCGCATCCGGTTTCAGGGGTCCGAGACGCAGGATGGTATGTCTTTCATCATGAATCAGGGACTTGCAGCACATACTGATCTCATCATACAGACTTGGCCCTGTCCCGCGCGTACTTGTCGTCGAACAAGTCGGCCCAGGTCCACAATGACCTTGCTGTCCGCATCGATGTGGTCGCCACCGGGAGCACGCTGCGTTTCGATCCGATGAACGACAAGATGCGCAGCTGCATCGTGCACAGCGGCAAGTTGAGAATCAAAGTCGATGGGGAACCGGAGTTCGCTATCGGGCCGCTTGGCCAGTTCAAGATCCCGACGGGCGTCGCTTGCACGGCGCAGAATAGGCTGTATGTCGACTCAGTCCTGATCGTCAACACTTTGACAGTCTACGACTAGTGGACTGTGCAGTGCAGATGCCGCAGGCCGCAGGCTGTGCTGTTGGTTGTGTGGGACAGCGATATACGAGTCCTCTGGCACGTTCTAATCGTACGGAGCTGCCGCCTACTGCCCGCCATCCATTTTGCAATAGAGAAAGAGCTCGCAATTAATCGCCCACTCTGGTTGCATGTGATTAGCGACCTGGCCTTGGTATAGACTGCCTGGCCGCTTGAGAGCTCGCGAGGGCTTTTGTGGGCCGATGGTCGTCATTGCGAGTCGAGGTGCTCTGGAGGCTGCGAGTTTGATGACATCATCAGCTCGCTCCTATGATAGAGATGTCCAACACCTTTCGTCATCGTAACCGCCAAAATGACAACGGCCGTATATAAGTCGACGGTCAACTTCCCCTGTTCTCACTACACTGAACTCACCTACATCTAATCACTTCCATCCTACCCAGACAAAACCCAAACAACACCACCCCCCAGACTCAATTCACAATGGCTACCAACCACCTCGGAAAGGGCACCGCTTCGGACACGACCACGGGAGCCACAATCGGTGTTGGCGAAGACAAGCCAAAGGTCCTTGACGCGCAAGGCGCCATCGGACACGCATTCACTGGTGAGTTTGCTAATCTTCCAAAGCTGTGCGAGGCCGGCGTGAGATGCCCACTAACATTTCCCTCCAGAGCAAGGTGCTATCGGCGGCACTGCCGACAAGATCGGAGGACCCCTCGCCAAGGACGGCCTGATCGGAAAGCAGTTCACCACGGAGGGCAGCATCGGCGGCACTGTACAGAATGCTGCGGGCGGCACGAGTGCGAAGAGCAACTGACGGGGTTTGACCACGGGAGACATGGCGTTTGAGGGGGGGCAACTTTGCAAGTGTCCTGTAGTTTTTGGCTTATGAAGGAATGAAAGACTGATAAGGTCATGGTTATCATAAGATATCAACACTATTATGTTGGAAAAGTCTTAAGATGTGTTAACTTGTCCCGTATTCTCGTCAAAAGCTAACAGGTCCAGACTTGACCGCAACCATCTAACACTCGACCAGCCCGAGCAACAACCTGCACTACTATAAGCTTACTCACGCTATGTGAGTACCCCATACACCATACTAAGGCTGTTGCAAACTTTGCTGACCTAACGCCAAAGCACAAATATATGACCGGACAGTCATGTGAAAACCTTAGGCCACCGGAGATACATAGCTGGGTACCCAAGGCAACGCGCTCAAAGAGGTATAGGAGTTCCATACAGCTGGCTAGGGCTCATTACCACACTAGCACGCGCAAACCTACCCCAAATTCGCCAGATGGCCATACGTCTCCTTGACCGCCTCCTTCTCCCTCTCCAAGAACTCGGGAAACGTGGTCATCGGCACGCCATACGACCGCACCCGGTCCAGATCCACGAATCTGCCCAGGTCCCCGACACCCTTCTGCGCCTTGATAAAGACGTCCCTCTTGCTCTCCTCCTCGAGCTCCTCACCCGCCAAGATCCTGAGCTTCAGCTCCTTCCCCGCCGCTGCGGAGAGCGCGTCGATCACGTCCCGTGGGGTGCGATACTCCCCCACGACGTCCACCTCCTCCCCGCCGAACCGCGCCGGGTCTCGGAACGCCGCGACCGCGAACCGCCCGACGTCCTCGGTGTCGACCAGCGGCAGCTCCGCGGCGGCGGGGATGGCCGTGGTCCAGACCCCTTCGGTGACGAGGGAGTGGTACATGAGGTCCGCCTTGGGGCTGACGAAGTTGGCCATGAAGAAGCCGCCCCTGAGGATTGTGTAGTGCGCGAATCCGGCCTCGCGGACAGCGCTCTCGATGGTGAGTTTCGACCGCATCACGTGCGCGATGAGGCTGTCGGGTTCGAAGTCCGGGAGGCGGTCCGTCTTGTCGGTGAACACACCGCTGGCGTAGATGAGGTGGTCGACGCCCGCTTCCTTGGCTAAAGCGATGATGCGCCTGCCCCAGAGGACCTCGTCGTCGAGGGAGGTCAGCGACGGCATGAGGTTGAGGAAGACCTTGGTGCAGCCCGCCATGGCGGCAGCGAGGGCGGCCTCGTCGTCCCAGGACGCGCGGGTGACGACCACGCCGATGGAGGACAGGGCGAGGGCGGCTGGGGAGGAGGGGTCGCGGGCTGTGGCGTGGACGGGCCAGCCCAGGGCGCGGAGACCGCGGGCGACGGCGCCGCCTTGGGAGCCGGTTGCTGATGTTACGAAGACGGCTGGGGGGGACATGTTGGTGGTTTACCGGGCCGATTGGAGAGGGTCAATTCGATGCAGGTGATTTAGTGTTGGTGAGGGCTGAGGTTGATGGTCCTGGCTGGTGGCGGACCATCGTTTTATAGACGGATTTTACGTCCAACATCACCCACCTACTACTTTCGATAGTAGAGTAGTCGTCAAGCCATAACTCTCCTGGATCGTGGTACTCAGGCACCTTACAAATCAAAATGTTTTATGTGAGCACGAAATCGCTTCCGCCCGGTTTGTCTGCTATGTCCGAGAAGAAACCACGAAGAAATGGGTAGGTTTTCAAGGGGAACTCCGCCACACAGCACCAAGAGAGTCAGACTGTGGTGGTACGAACATGGTCGAGGACTTGATGTAAAGACGTATCACCGCATTCATTGCTGCTGAAGGCATGTCTGTCAGATTGTCACTTGGTAACAACGAGGGATACAGAGCAACGGGGTGCTTTAGACTATCGGCCATGCTGCAGTTCTAGTCATAGAGAGAAAGCAACTTAGCAAAGCCACTCATATACCCCCACCTCTAATGTTATCCTATATCTTTGTAGCGCTGGTGATACATCTGGTGTTAGGACTTAGCAGCCACAGGAATGCCAGCTGAGCAATGAATGAGCAATGCCATGAATGCGCTTCATTTGATCAGGTCTGCAATTATATCAGGTTAGAACTGAGATGTTGTATTGACTCGGTACCAACTGGCAAGTCCTTGAAATGTCAACAATATAGCGATAATGGCCTGATCGTCCGAGTCGTCTATTCGTTCGCTTGTCTAGTTGCCTGCACAGTGTTCCTCGATACCCTCTACTCTACACCAGGTAACAGTAAAGAGCTAGTTTGTAGCATGTTATAATGTTGCCACCTTTTTTGGTATAAAAAAGCATTGTAGAGAAGTAATTTCCGCAGGCGATTTGCAATCCTATCGCTATCCTTCTCGCTGTCTCGTCTCACACGAGGTTTTGACCAATCAGGTAAGTCGCTGCCGCTAGCGTGCCGGTACTCCGCCGGAAGGAGCGACCAAGATTACTCCTTCCGCCGTTTAACTCCAACAACCATTGCCGAGTCCAGCGGTTTTTGGCGAGATACCAGGTAATCAAGTGCTCGAATGACATGATCTAGATGTCATTGATGAGCCGATTTATCATTATTTTGTCATAGGAACCATATACAAACGTTGTCTTATGCATGCTAGAGTTCAGCGTAGCGGTAGCAGCAGCAGCAGCAGTCGACACCTGCCTAGGCACACCGTCTATTTCCTCGAGAGCTTCCTGTCATCGGTCCAACTCGCAATCCCGCGTATTGCTGGAATCGGGTCTACAAGTTCCACTAGAGTATCAGCAGCATGATTTCCTTATCCGCAATCGAGCGAGCGAACCCCCCGCCGCGGCGGAAGTCCTGCCAGGCCTGCATCAAGGCTAAGCGGAGGTGTGACCTGGGCCAGCCCGCATGTCTCCGCTGCACGCAGAGGTTGCTTGAGTGCCAGTATAGTAGCCCTGGCTCAGCTGCGCGGAGGAACACTGCAGCAAACACCCAGAGACAGCATTCAGTCGCAGTTGACCCCATTTCCATCCCACCCCCGTCTTTACACACAGGGGAAGGGTTGGCACCAACAGGGCAGGCTGACTATAACAACTTGGTCTTGACCGACCTACCATCGATGGATGACCCGTCTCTGGAGAACGGGTTAGACTTCCTCGACACGGACCTGGACATGCTGCAGTTTATAAACGACACTCCGACGGAAGCCATAGAATACACGGATAAACCCTCGTGTGCCACAGCCTTTACCATCCCCAGACCGCCTACACCGTTATACAACAACCTAGACCTAATACGTCAAACCAAGGGAGACTTGGCACTGCCCCTTCAAGCCGAGGGCAGTTGGGGCAGTACGGCCTTATCCTTTACGATAGAGCACCGCCTCCAGTTTTCCCTCGATCTCGTCAAGGATGCTCCTCGAAGGATGACACTCGAACTCCAGACCCCGTGGTGTCACCCAGAACTGTACCGAAACAGCATGCCCCGGTCAATGCAAGGTAGAACAGCCTCTCATTAGTCGCTTACAGTCCCTGCTCCTTCCTATCACTCGGCCGTTGTTACCTTGTTGAGATGTTTGGCCATTCATCCCCTTAGTCTTAATCGACTCTCACTACCTCAACTGACACCCTTCCAGACGCGATATCATCGTGTGGTCTCTACCAGGCAAAGAACCCGCGCAACTCCTACGTGATCTTACACAGCATCCGCACCCGGCTCCAAGACTTAACCTCCACGCCCCCACCAAACCGGCCGCTGGAGGTCCTCGCCCGCGTCCAAGCCCTCCTCCTGTACATCATTATCCTCGTCTTCGACGGCGACATCCTCTCCCGTGCGGCCGCCGAAGCCGCCACGTCCGCCTTGGACTCGGCCGCGGTCGGCCTCGTCGGCCTCTTCGGGCACAACCCCTTCGTCCCGTCCTCGTCGGGGCCGCCGCCCCCGCCGGAAGCCCTCCCGCTGTACCCCATCGGCCCGGCCCGCGACTTCTGGCAGAGCTGGGTGCTGCAGGAGTCAGCACGCCGGACGTACATGACGTCCTTCTTTGTCCAGCAGCTGTACCTCCTGTTGAAGGGCGACGTGCCCAAGAAGTGCGACAAGAACCTGTACATGTGCCACTTCTGGACCGTATCGGCGCATCTATGGCGGGCGAGGGATGCGTTTGATTTTGCGCTCGCTTGGAGGGATAGGAGGCATCTTGTCGTGAATAATAATACGTGGGTTTTCCGTTCATTCCTCGATTGATTTAGGGGCCCTTGATTTAAAGGAAAAGTGCTAACCAGAAGTGGCAGTATCGAGGAAATACTGGATCAGGCCGGAGGGGATGATATTGAGGATTTTGGAAAGATGATCTTGACGACTCTCATGGGGATTGATGAAACCAAGAGCTGGCTACACAGTAAGGGTGCGACACTGTGATGATAAGGTCCGGGTTTGAGAATAAGTTGCCTCAGATTCCTTTGTGAGATTCGATACAAATGATAGGGGTTTACATCTTCAGATTATGAATGTGATATGATCCTGTATACTTTGTAAGTCACGACTTGACATGTCGGAATGCAGCTGGAAGGCGACGTAAGGCTTCCATTTCAGGCTGTTTTCTATCTCAGTCTTGGTGAACTGTACTACTACCTAGGTATGCAGTGAGGTCTAAGGGGAGTTAGACCGCGCAGGGATGAAGCCAAGTTCGCCCATATGGCGGCATTCTGCGCATGGCCTTGACGGTTGTGCTCTGAACTGGGTGCGAGTAGTATCGACATATTTACGGATTGACAAGAAACACCATTGATTCATTCTTAATTGAGAAATCAGAGTGTCTGTCAGGAGTGTAACAAGACAAATCCGTGGAGGTCCGTTCGACGTCAAAAGAAAGCATCTGTAGTAGTATGGCTAGGGTTAGGGTTCAGAAATGCGATAAGCGGTCGAGTGACTAAGCAAGATTTCCAGCTCTCCACATGCCACGTCGAGCTCGCCGTCTTCATGTGAGCCCCGGATCCGTGGACAACCCCCGGAGTGTCAAGCTTTCCAACGACCAGACAACACGGCCAATCTTAGGCCTCGCAACATGGTACGGCGCAGGCCATAGTCAATTGGCGCCTAATACAAACCGCTCGCCCAGAGCAAGCCACACGCGATGCTTGGCGGAGCGCTGCTCACCGGCCTTGCCGCCGTCCTCGTCTCAGCAACAAGCGTCGACGCAAAAGAAGCACCACCTCACCATGCGCTCCCCTCCTACCACTACGGCGCCCCCATCCGAGTCGAGTGCATGAACCGCAACTTGTATATATACCCCGCTCCTTGCCCTTCGTCTAGGTTGTCATCGGCACCACGGTTTGGCTAACATGTACGCCGCAGCGAAACAGGCGAACACATTGAAAACTCCGCCCATGAGATAGAATGGGCCCCCTTCCCGATCTGCAACGAGACCGGCTCGCCCCTCGAGTTCCACTACGGCATCGAGACGGAGCAGAACTGCACCATCCCCTTCGTATCAGACCCCTTCTTCCACCTCCTCGAGTTCTACATCCACGCCGACGCGCCCCTGTCGTGCCGCCTCCCTGCCCGCCCCGCGCCCCACGTCGAGGTCATCGGCGAGAAGCCATACGAGATGGAATACATCCCGCTCGTGTTCGCGCTGGCTGGCACCCTGCAGCTCAGCCACCTGCACATCTCGACGCACATGAACGTCCTGCTGCACAGCACGCCCAAGCATCACGTCCAGCCGCACGACAGCGGCGTCCTCGACAGCGGCATCGCCTACAGCACCTCGCCGCTGAGCCACATGGAGGGGTCGTACACGCGCAAGCTGGTGATTGGCGACCCGCTGCCGCTGAGCTTCAGCGTCAGGTGGTTCCCCACCCCGGCCCTGCCCAAGACAGAGGGGCAGGTCGAGTGGCAGGGGATGGGGGGACATATCTACGCGAGCACGGTGTTCTATAGCCTCGTGTCGTTCATCGCCGGCGTGGTGTGTGCGGGCGTGTACTTCTTCGGGGTCGTGCTGCCCAAGAGACTACGGGGACGCGGGCTGGGCGGTGCGACGCCACTGGGCTACGGGCTTGGGAACGGGGTCGGGAATGGGTGGGGGTACACGAAGAGGGCTGTCGATTGAGAGACCAGGCTATGGACCTGATGCTGTGGCCAGAAAGATTGCCAGTGGACAGGTTGACGTGATGAGGTTTATGTATCGGATTTGGACGTCTCTCGTGATGCGACGTCGCAATACTCGGGTGGTGCGACGCGATTTGCATTGGTAGATATGTCATTATTAGTTATTGGGAGCTGGCTGGACCTGGAGTTGGCTGTCTTCTGTACGAATAGTTGTGCTAGATCATGCGTCTGGTCTCACGTAGCTCTCCAACGCCGTGGTCGGCATTAGAGACGAACATCATCTACTTGCCGTTGACACGGTCAAGGAGAAAGACTACCTATTGAGTCTTCTTCACCAGTTCTCCACCCTCGCTGACGCGGAGTCTCCGCAACAGCCGGGAGTACATGTCCGCAAACATGATGGTCGCTGTGAACTACTGTCAGTTAACGTCAACCATGTCGCCAGCTGACAAGAACTTACGTATCGCAAAATACGGCCCGTAAAGACCAAACACAAACATCTTCTTGTCCTGCGCGGAATACACAGCAGGATCCCAGTAGGCGACATCGTTGAGGCAGACCAGCGTCGTGAAGCCGGTGACGAAGGCGTACATCAGATACAGCAGCTCCTCCGGCCCTGTAAACCCGGTCTTCCGGTCGGCCTTCACCCCGTGCTGGTAGACGGCGTACAGACACGTGGGGAGCAGGAAGAGGATCTCAAAGTTGAAGAAGAAGGGGATCCAGTTGTCGTGACCCCTGTCCGGGGTCCACTGCATGATCGGGTCGTTGTAGGTGGCGATGTAGAACGACCGCAGCCGGTGCAGGAAGTGCAGCGGGCTGGAGGGTAATTCGTAGAGGTGCGCCGGGTAGAGAGGGACCGCGTCGACGACTGTGATGAGGGGTGAGTATGTACGTGCGCATTGGATAGAGTCGATGAGACGTACGGAGGATCACGGCGAGATGTACGGCGAACCATAGGGTCCATACTCGATCTTTCCAGCCCAAGGTTGATGCCATTTCTCTTTTTTGCAGACTGAGGCTTGGCGTCTACCCGAAGTGCAGGGACCTTACCTAAGTACCTAACTCGGTGATGATGTCTTGGGACGATATTGAAGAGGATAAGAGGTTGCTGCCAAATGCGTCTCGCAGTCGCGCTTTAATTGGCAGCTGCTTTCAGCTTAGCGCCTGTTGGCAAGGCTTCTCCCGCTCTGGGACTTCCATTCCTCCATTCCAGAACACGGGTCCACCCGACATCGAGCTTTCCTAGGTACTAAGGGGCAAATGTCATCAACGCTCTTTCATAAGTATCGTAATACATCACAAATCTCATAATGCTCTTTAAATACCACGGTGTGCTTTGTATGAATGACCTCAGCGGCTCTCCGACTTTGAGTGACCGGAATGATGCTTGACACGAAATGCGGTGGTGGCTACCTTACCGTCCGTGTTCAGGACATGTGAGACGCAGGTCCGCTCGAATATTGGCAGCCTACGCCTGTGATTGCACGCAGATGTTCTTCGTTTATTACACTTCTGGCACACCACCTGCATGTAAGATGCAACTGTGACAAGCACGTTGTCTCTATCAGGTTATCAGCGGGGTTAATGCTGTAACCAACAGCTCCTTGGCAACCAAATCCGAGCCGTGTCGAAATACAAATCCATAAGGTAATGTACTTGATATACCGGCACAAGGGATTTGTCTGCGGGTTCTCTCACCCTGCTCAGGTCTCCTCTTTCCACTTCCTTCGACGAGAGTTAGATATTGACTCGTCAACTTACGAACTCTTATAACCATGAGTTCCAAGGAAGGTCATTCGGATAGATTTGACATTTCATTCATCCTCGCGCCAAATGATTTGGACAGCGTTCCAGAACTCGTACAAAATATCAACTCACTAAGCGCGGAACTCTTCAGTGGCGGTTATGATAAGCGCAGTGCACTGCTGGGTCAAGCTCAAGCTCTTGTTCAGGCCCTGGAGACTCCGCAAGAGACCATGCTCAAGCACCTATGGGCTAGTGTGAGTCTGGCAGAAACATCCTCGCCACTCATCAGTGCATATTTGGCTCACTCTGGTGTCAGGGTACTACTCTTGCCGCACTGGCAAGTGGTGCCAAGATCGGGCTATTCGAGCACCTTGCCAAAGACGGCGGCAGCCCAAAGAAAGCTGCTGATCTCGCAACCGCTATCGGAATTGACCCGGGTGTGCTGAGTGAGTAGTCTACAGTGATGTCGCGTCTGGAAGCTCATAGTTGGCAGTTAGGATATTGCGGCACATTACAGCCATGGGCTATCTCATCGAGACCGCGCCAGGCGAGTATAAACCTACAAGGTTCAGCCTGTCTATGACAATACCTGAGATATGTGATGGGTACGGTGAAAAGTGAGTACTGCCCTCGGTCTTTCCCCGATAGCGGTCTTCCGCTCATGACGCATAGCCTGGACATCGTATTTCCGACATGCAGGCAACTGCCATCATATGTGGCCAGCCTGGTAGGAAACAAGAACCCAGATCCGGCCACCTCCATATTCCAGAAGGCCAATAATACCAGTCTGAGTTTCTTCGAGTACCTCTACACCATACCGGGTATGGCCGAGGAGTTCGCCCACCACATGACAGGCTCGAGGCACGGACAAGCGAGCTGGATGGATCCCGACTTCTACCCAGTTGCGGATCGACTCGTAAGAGAGGCGGATACCAGCCCAGACGCTGTATTCCTCGTTGACGTAGGCGGGAGTACCGGCCACGACATCGCCGAGTTCAACGACAAGCATCCCGATGTGCCAGGGCGGCTGGTGCTGCAGGATTTGCCAAGCGTCATAGAGACTGTCAAGGAGCTGCACCCGAAGATCGAGCCCATGGGACATGACTTCTTCGCCGAGCAGCCTATCAAGGGTCAGTCAACGAGTTTTTGGACGAGAGATGCAGTGAACTGACTCGTTGAATTCTCCAGCGGCACGAGCATATTACATGCACAGCGTCCTCCACGACTGGCGCGATGACAAGTGTCACGCAATCCTCACTCGAGCGAAGGAAGCGATGAAACCTGGATACAGCAAGCTGCTGATTAACGAGCATGTCATATTGAGCACCGGAGCCTCTTGGCGTGTGACGGCTCTTGATATTACGCTCTTTGCCTTGACGGGTAGCAAGGAGAGATCAGAGGAGGACTGGCGGCAACTGATAGAAGGAGCCGGATTGAGGATCTGTAATATATGGTCGTCTGCGAACGGCATCGAGAATTTGATCGAGTGTGAGCTCTAGTAAGTATTACATTCTGCTGCGTTGTTGAGTCAGACAAGGTCGAAACAAAGGGAAGGTGAAGTGTTGTGAGAATCCAGATATCTCATGATCATATCAAAGCAATCTAGCAAAGCAGAGGTCACTGGTTAACTGCGGTGGACTTTGCAATATGCTCTCACGCTTACAGTTGAAAGTTGAGACTGTGCGCGCCATCTGAGCTTTTGAGCTGAATCTGTCTAAATTCAACCGCTATGTGTACAATTCTGTCTTACTCAACCCTATTACACTGAGCTCATACGAGGTGCAGAGGATTAATCCCAAACTGAATTGAACTCCTATTTGTACGGCTGGTCTTCACCAGATTGGGCGTCATCCGAGTCCGCCTCGATATCTGTTGGAGTATACACCGGACCACTATTCCCCGATAAAATTGTGAAATCTGGACAGCGATATGGAATGCTTCTTGACCCTAGAGCATCACCGACAAGAGAAGGCATAGCGCTGTTCCCAGGGACTGTAGGTCGGACATTCGCACCAAGGCCAGCTATCGTTTTGTAGGAGTGAATGACTGAGCCCCTCCATTTCGGAGGGCTCATAGCTACTGCGTCGAGTCCAGAGGGTATTGATGGCGTGGCGGTTTCAATTTCCCTCCGCCGCGAGGCCTCCAGCGCAGTTTCCACGGCTGATTGGATCTTCCACCACACTGTCTCCGATTGGTCTTCATGATTCCTTGCCTTTCCAAAGAGGGCGACTTGGCGGTATCCTCTGGCTAGACTCAATGGTGTCTCTCCGTATCTCGTCTCCCTCTCCGGGTTGGCGCCGAGCTTAAGTAGGTAGAGAACTGCTTCAAGCCTCTGTTTTTCGATAGCCTCCATGAGTGCTGTCCACCCATCCCATGTGGGAGCATCAACGTCACTTCCAAGCTCATGCAGACGGCGGAGAATATGTATCGACCCTCCTCGAGCGGCTCTGTAGAAAGCGGTTGTGCCAGCAGAGCTTTGGAGATGGACGTTCGCTCCACGGGATAATAGCAAGTCTACCATCTGTTCATGACCTGATTCGGCTGCCATGTGGAGAGGCGTAAGCATCTTCTTCTGCTTTGACGATGGCTGGTTCACGTCTGCGCCGAGGTCCAAGAGTTTAGTAGCGGCTTGGATGTTATTATGAAGTGCTGCAGCAGTCAGACACGTCATGCCGTCTTCGAAATAATGATTTGTATCCGTCTGTCCCGGAAGTAGGCTGTCCATAAATCTGTGCAGGTGTGCGAAGATCGCGTAATAAATGGGTTCCTTGATTCCTGCATCTGCGCCCCCAAGTAGTGTGGCTATTCTGTCCCGAAGCATTCTTTTCTTCTCGTTATGGCTGGCCCAGAACTCATGCAGTCGAATTTGGCCGGAGTCACACGGAATGCTTCTTTGTTCGCTGATCATGAGATGCTTCAGCAAGTGTCGAGCAGCATAAGGGTAGAGCCAATACCGCCTGGGTCGTCCGAGGGCTGTCTCCAAGGGAGCAGTTCGTGTTTCCTCATCTGGCGTGGACGGTGTTATAGCACCATGCTTTCCAAAGATTACCTCCCCCGGGGGCGGTAAGTCCACATCGAAGTCAGAGAAAGTTAGGTACTGCAGGCACATATCTCCAATCCTGGCGTGAGCGGCGCCCAAATCAATATGAAAGCTCCTAACTGGGCTTGCCAAAAGTGCCTTCGACGTGAGAAACTCCTTTACGGTCTTGTGTAAAAGATAGACCAAGACGACAGAGCCGACGCGACGAGTAACGATAAGCTGAGAGATGGGTGCGATGATCTCGTTAACATTAGCGGGGACGCCTTCGAAATCCAGGCTGTCGTCTTCAGGGCGCATTGAAACTACCTCGGCAAGCTGAGCTGTAGACATTGGACCGAAGCCTACCACAAGCCATTGCAGTAGAAGTTTGATCTCGTCGACGGACTGGCTGTGGCGTTCCTGGATTGTCATGAGAATCTTCTCGTAGGTGGCCTCATATCCATCAGAGAGTGATTTCATTATTTCGCGGAGGTCACGCGCAGATCGTGCATTGTTAACGATTCCAAGATGGAGCTTTGCTTGCAAGAACCTGCCATTCAGTGTAAGAAACGTGTTCAAAGCTGCGAAGGTGACTTGTTTACGGTATTCATTACTCACGTTCCAGATCGGCTGATGAGCTGAGATTGCAAGTCTCGAACAATGTCAGGATATTCGCTGCGTAGCTGTTGTATCGTGCGGTTTCGCTCCATGCGCGAAGTTATCCATGAGATCAGATCATCCTTCAAGCCGCCAAGCAAGTGGTATTGAGCCGCATTGTCACCGAGGATTCTCTCTACCTGGTAGTCGGCACGACTAGTCAGGAGAACTTTCACAGTGACCGTGTTGGAAACCTCGGCCGCTGCTGAATTATTCGCAGTCAGTTTCTTGAGGAGTTCGGCAATCCCTTGGCGCTCTGTGTTGGGGGCTTCGTCAAGACCGTCGACGACAATAAACACCCGTCGAAACGAGCTCAAGAAGTCATTTATCAACCTCAAGTACTCGGATTCTGTCAGTAGAGACCGCCTTTTCTCTTTTTGCTTCCAAAGGTCGCATGTCTGTTGAAGGCAAGTTCGTGAACAGCATGCAAACTGCTTGGCAAGCATCATGAGAAAGGACTTTGACGAAGCGGAGGCTTGGAAACCGTAGCCAGTGAAGAAGAAAGCGACCACGGTGTTGTCGGTAGACTTGAGGTTAGCCACGGAGCGTAAGTGCTCGATGGAAGCCGCACTAGCGCGGTTAGTACAACAATGTGCATATGCGTACGGAGAAAGCAGGGTCTTCGTACCTTAGCACGGATTTACCGGCTCCAGCTGGACATGTTGTTAGTCTTTCATTGACGACACACGTTAAAGAAAGATAGATAATAGCTCACGAAGGCCAGTAATCCATAATATTTGTTTGCCGGTGGATTGATCCAGCCAGTGTTTAAAAGGGTTGGAGCTGAACAGTCTGTTTCCGGTCCCAGGCTGGCGCTCTTCTAAGAGACTTTCCAATCTTGCATATGAGTTGACGTCACTCTCTGGACACAGCCAGGAGACAGCCTTTTCGGCTTCGGCTTCGCTTGTAACAGAGACGAGAGTTTGCGACAGTGAGCTCAGCTGGTCTTGGACGTTCGATTGACTGGTCTCTAGGCGATCCAAAATGCTCCTAGCCAAACATCATATTAGCAATGCTAGATGCTTTACATCTGAGAGAAGCTGCCTACGCTGTGCTTGTCTGAATGACAGTAGATATGATATCACGGAGCCTAGATAGCCTAACCATCGCATCCTTTATCTCTTTTTCCTTCATTGGCCAGACAAGACGATGCCCGATCTTTTCTAGTCCTTTCTTGTGGCATTTCTCGTATTCACTTAGTGTTGAATTGACAATCTCGAGGGTCTTTTGACATTCGTCAAAGATACCTGTGTCTGTCAGTGACTTCAGAACGACCCCTGACGAGGTAGTGTCTGGCAGTGCCTCCAGCTGCCCGAACATGACATTGACCGCCGCGGCCTCTGTCAGCAGCCGTCGAATCTCAGTAGGGGCATGGGAGACCTGGGCCAGAAATCCGTAACCCTTTGAAAGTATTTGCGCGCTGAGCTGGGCCAGCTGAACTACGGCCGCGGCCGCTCCGACAGCGGTGATCGGGTCCATAACAATGCTGTCAGGTCCTGGAAACCCGATCTGAGGCGTATACAGAGGGTCAACTGCTGAATACAGATGCAAGACCCTGTATTGTTGTCGCCTGGGCAATATGATATGGGAGCTGTGCTGGGAGAACCATGCGATTCAAGCCGCATGACGATAGAGATAGACCTGCTCAGCTGCGGGGTCATGTTCTGTGATACCTCAGCTGCGGATTATCTGTTTTGGCTCGGGTGTTCAAGTGGTTGTCAAAGGAATTTCATGCAGAGACACTGCATAGTCACGTGGTCCCACGAACAAACGATGAACATCAGTATACTCCTCGGGCACTTCGCTTGTCCCTAACGGCAACCTGGTGAAAACCAGCCGTACAAGAGGAGATAAACAAAAGTATGGGACTCGTCGCCTGCACCTCGAATGAGCTCCTTGCACAATTGATTGGTACACACATGTATGTGCCGATAGATTTAGTAAGTGTCAATGACGAAAGCACAAACTCGCTCCCTAGCATGCCTCATAGAGACTACAAATCCTGTTAAGAAATACAGAATAGGAGTCTGCAAGTTTGACATAGATCATAGATGATAGGTGCCGATCTATGTAGCTTCTGGCCCCATGATATAGGTGCCTTACCTACAGAGTTGTCAGAGTTAGAGTACGGCGGTATGGAATGTAGGCAGTTCAAAACAGACTTATAACTCGTAAATACACCTCTCGACATCTCCGGACAACAATAAGGGAATCAGATGAGAAATAAAAAGGAAAGAGACCTTGTTGTATCAGCTCATAGCAAAATAAATAGCTAAATGTCTTCGACATGTCTAACATGTCTTCTCTAAATCTTCTATCCCTCGAAATGATCTGGCTTGGGTACGCTATCCATATTCTGCCACGTTAAATCAGATATCCCTAGCCAGACAGTGATCGTTGCCAAACCATGAGCACAAGATTCTCAATAAGAAACGCTACCTCTGAACAATCATCGCCCCTGGACGCTCGCAAAACTCGTCTCTTCCAACACAGTCCCATCACCAAGCACAATCTTCTCCGCCCCCACCATGACAAACAAAATCCGACACGGTCCAGCCGCACGGTTGATCCAGGTATGATTCGTCCCCGCCTGGATGATGCACTCTCCGGCTCTGACGACCTTCTCCTCCCCGCCGTCCAAGCCCAACACGATCTCCCCGGAGATCACAACCGCGTAGTCGATACTCTGAGTGCGATGCATCGGCGCGCTATGCCCGGTTCCGCCGGGTATGTCGCTGATGGCCACAGCCACGCCGCCCGGCGGACATCGCGGCAGGACTATTTGGGAGGTGTCTGCTTGCTCGCCGAGGTTGACGGGGACTGCGTTCCTGATGTCTAGTACTGTAAACGCCGTAGCTTGCGGACCGAACGGCGTCCGTGGGACGAGAGTGTCGTCCGACGCGAAGACGGACGTGCCCGAGGGCGTGTGGGTGGTACGTACGAGGCGGGGCTGGGGCAGCATGTTTGATGATGCGCCGCTGGCAGCAGTAGAACTAGACGAAGAAGTTGGGTTCGTGTTGAACACGTTGAAGACGACGCCGGGCTTGAGGATGCCTATGGCGGATGAGTGTGATAAGAGCGGGTCCCAGTCTGTCTTTGAGGTGGACAAGGAGGAGGTCCTGTTTGGGTTGTTGTCTTGGGAGTTTGACATAGTAAAGTGGACAAGACGGAGGGATTTTATAATTATGAGGAAGCGTATTCGGTCTTCGGAACGGGCTGCAATCACGCATATCATCATGCATGTCGCGCTTCGGTCTTCGTCGTCTTTATAACATTCTCGCGTTAGATGCTGGAAGTAGTTCTGAGGTACGTACCCAGTTTCGCGGGCGACAGGGATGTTCGCCAAAGCTTCCCAAAAGGGAAGCACATCGCGGTTGTGATTGGCTCGGCCACATATGAACCTTGCAAGGATCCTCGGCTTCGATCTTGCGCATCCCCTGTTAAAGGAGCATATCGCCGCAGTTACAAAGTCCGAGTCCTTTCCCTAAGCGACAAGCGCGTCCGAGTTGAGGAGTATTGTCCGGCTTGTTACTGGCCAGGCCGGACACAGAAGCCAAGGCACGTGCTTCAGAGGTTGTGACCGTGACTTCAGCCCTATGAGGACCATGTCCGCTGACGAAGGATTCATCCATGGTTGATAGCACAACCTGCGAGATCCTCATTTAGAAGAGCCGCCCAGAAACTCGGGTCGAACTGTCCAGGAGAGAGTATATCTGGCCCAAACATGTCCACATCCGGAAGCTCGGCGTCGCCGGCGGTAGTTGTGGCTGTCTGGGCTTGATGCTCCTCCACAGGCACCAGCTTAGACGTGTACCATGACCGGATCCATCGGACCTTATCACTGGTCACCATCATGGTGGAACGCCCTTCATCGACAAGTCTGCGCTTTCTCCTCCACTCATCTGCTGCGGCACATTGATCCGCCTCGCAAAAGTGCGCGCCTAGACGCTCGACAATGCCGCATAGATCCACGTGCTTGCGAGCCAGCTGAGGATCCCAATCGGAGTCGCTGAGGAACAATAAACGGCTGACAGTAACAAGCGAGAAGGAAAGGTGAGATGTGCCGGAGAAGGGAAGGTAGGGCAGTTCGGCGGCGGGGATGGCCTGGTAGGCGCTAAAGAACATCCTGCAACCTTCGAGGCAGCACCATAACGCCTCGGTCCGCCGCGTTGCATCCGTTACATTGATTGAGTTAACTGACGGACGCATGTATATGACCGGCTCATACAGGCGCATCAGCATTCCACAGTAGAGAACTGAGAATAGATCTGTACGGCATGGTCATTAGCATTCTAGTTCACCTTTTGGGATATTCCTCCACACTATACGAAAATATTCAAGCCCAAATATAGGGGGCCTCACAGTGACTTTGGAGTTCAGGGTGCAATCCCTTCTTGAAGCTCTCTACTTCATTGCGGATAGACATCATGGTCATGTACAGTGCAGCACCGAAGTCCGGTTGGGCCGAGACATCAGAGTCTGCACTTGGGAAAGCAATGCATCCTTTAGCCGTCAATAGTTGCAGTCGAATCTGGGCTACCAGAAACTCGTCTGACTCATACTCCTGCGCGCCTTCGACGAGTGTACAGGCCGTGGTCAAGTAGTATGTGTGGGGGAAAGTATATGGACGATGGAAGAGAGCTGCTACACTGGGAACAAACTTCGTCAGAGATTAAATATAATTATCCAAACACTCATATAACTCACATGGAACTGATGTAGAAGCAGCCAAGCAGCGTTCTAACGTCCTCAAGCGTGTGAGGCGCTCGCCCTCGGTATACACCTCCTGCTTTAGCAGCTTCCTCTACCAGATTTCCCGGTAGGCATACAGCATTTCTGGACGGCTTATTCAATTCAAGGTCCACGACCAAGGCGATAGCCAGCTGTAGAAAGGCTGTCACCTCACTAGCCGCGTAGAATTGGTAATCGCCCCTTTAGAACATTGGGTGAGTGATATCCTCATGGCTTCCAGCGTCTGTAAATCTGGCAACTCACCATGCAATGCGGACAAGGATGGCTTGCAATAATTCAAGGCTCTTCTCCTGATTGACGACCATGTGCTCCGCAATGTATTCACGGAACCATATGGCAGCCTGCTTCTGTGTCGTCGCATTTTGAGGCGCCACCGCTGTCATGATTATTCTGAACAAGAACGGCTTCTCGGCGAGCAGTTCGTTCGCCGATGTCATCTGAGGTACCGGCACGAACGGGAAGAGCGGAGAATAAGTCTCCTTGTAGATCCGAAGGATTTCTTCGGCTTCGAGCAAAGAAACCCGGAAACCAGGAAAGATATCGATCAGTTCGACAGGCGGAGTGGGAAGTGTTGAAGGATTTCTGCTGGATTTGAGACTCTCCGCAGCAGCAGTTTGTGCCACTTGTACAGATGGCTTTTCGGGAACGTGAGTGACTATAGCTCCCTGATCAAGTGAGGCAGGTCTTGCATGTTCGGGTAGCTTGCCTACAGCCATTGGTGGTAATTGTCGACTGGTATTGAGTAGTGTTACCAGCCCGTCTATCTTTTCTTCTAGTTGACCAACACGGCTGAGATACTGCGATTAGCGACAATTCCAAATTGGCGCAACATAATTGATGACAGTAGCCATGGTCAGTGACTAATAGGGCGAGGATGAAGAGTACAGTGGGACGAGATGAGAGGATCGCGATATCATCCCAACAAACCAACCACGACCAATGATGAGCTCAATCCATAGAATAGAGATAACGATAACGGTAGACTGGCCATATCACAAGGCATAATACAGAGTTGCCCCTTATTCGAGGTGACATATTGTGATTCGGCATGGTCAACTTTCACAACCCCAAGAACCGTGGGTTTAAAACACTGAAGAGTAATTACGGTAGAGTGCCAAGAGAATACTGAGAGAAAGACTTACGTTGAGGGCCCGCGCTTCCTCCTGTCACCGAGCTCAGGGAGCTCACAGGTGTGCTTCAAGCGCCAACATCTTTGTGGTCATGTCAGCCGGCTGCCAGTAACGACCAGGACAGGTAGGGTAGTCTTGTTGAAGAGTGGTACCGTTCACAGCTCTTTTCGCCCGGCTCAGTACCGGAAGGCCAGATACATCTCGTTTTAGATTTGTTGCAGTATGTGCACGCACGCGGACGCTCTTTGCGAATGCGAGTCTCGGTGGCCTTTGACATGTTGGTGTCGAACAGCCAATATCAGACCGACTGAGGTGGAATGATGCTGTTGCCACCTGTCTGTTGCGGCCTGCGCTGGAGGTCTCAAGTGATTGTACCAAATTCTTGGATGTTGGTGCAGCTCGGTCCGAGTGAGGCCGGCACATGTAGTTAAATGAGAGCCAAAGTCACGATCTAGGAGTTAAGGCCCGACTTGAGATACCGTGGACCCACACAGTGTAACGCCAATCGGGCCCGGTTTCGATTTGATGGCCGAGCCGAAGTAAAGCAACCCGATCCAGTAATTGTGACAAAAGACTGGATTATGTACTTGCTACCTCACGAGTTCATATAAAACCAGTTTTTAGAAACTACCAATGCTATTAATTCCACTATGTTAGCTAAATCGTGTTGCAGTGTGCCACATAATGTCGGCGCTGAGCTGCTAGGACTGTCCTCTGTCTGTGCAGTTAGAATCAGCCCCTTTTCTCTTCCCCGTCCAAGACATTAGCATTGGACCCGGCTGGCTATTAGCATGGAACCTATCAAGGACCGCCACTCGAGAAAGTGAGTTCATACAGTCTCTGTAATGCATACGATCTGAGGTTGACATATCTAGGTCGTCTGACAACCTGCCCGAGTGGCATCCAGACGAGCCGAAGCGAAGCCCACGCCCAAGTGTCGAGACATCGACAGCGAAGACCATTCCGGATCCAATGATATTGGCTGAGAACATTGAGGACTTCGTGGCACCAGAGACGTCTTACTCACATGGCCCGAGACTGATCTTTATATGTACTGGCTTTTTCTTGGCCGCGCTCTGTGTCGGACTCGTAAGCTCCCAGTTGCTCTCCATGCCTGTCAATTTGAACTTCAATTCTGAAATGTCTTTCTGCTGCAGGACCGAGCAATTATAAACACCGCCGTCCCAAAGATCACAACCGAGTTCAACTCCCTGTCCGACATAGGCTGGTATGGATCAGCTTATCTCCTGACATCGTCCTGTTTCCAGCTCATGTACGGCAAACTGTACGCTGAGCTGAACATCAAGTGGCTGTTTCTCGTTGCAGTGATGATTTTTGAGGTCGGATCTATTGTTTGCGCCGCCGCTCCGAGCTCTCCGGCTCTGATCGTTGGTCGTGCAGTAGCTGGGCTCGGGTCAGCTGGTATCCTGATTGGAGCTATTACTGTGAGTCTTCCGATAGGGATCCCAAGGCCAAGACCACACCTCATTGACACGACCGAACAATAGATTATGGCCCGTAGCGTGCCACTCCACGAACTTCCAAAATATACCGGTGCGATAGTCGGTGCAGCTGGCATCGCCCAGATGGTCGGGCCTCTCCTCGGAGGAGTCCTCACGGATAAAGCAACTTGGAGTGAGTACTGTTAGACCCTACAGGTCCCTTGGTAATCCATTGAGCCAATCGTCCGGTGGTCGACCTAGGATTCGCTAACTATATTCTCTTTCGTTAGGATGGTGCTTCTGGATCAACCTTCCACTCGGAGGGATCACTATTGCCACTGTCCTATTCCTAGTTCACCCCCCTCCTCGGAACGATAAGAAGCCAGGAACAATCATACATGCCTTGGAACAGTTCGATATCCTGGGCAACATCTTCTTCATCCCCGCTACCGTCAGTCTTCTCCTCGTCCTCGAATGGGGAGGGGTCAAATACCAGTGGAGTGACTGGCGGATTATCTTCTTACTCTGCATCTTCGGAGTGTGCATAGTTGTGTGGTTATTTGTCCAGTATCGCCAAGGCGACAAGGCAACCCTTCCTCTGCGCATCATCAAGATGCGTTCCATGGCTTGTGGTGTGTGGTATACCTTCTGCATCTGCAGTCTGCTATACATATTTCTGGCCTATGTTGCGGTCTGGTTCCAGACAGTCCGGAATGTGTCTGCCTTCCAGACTGGGATAAACTTCCTAGCTATTACTGTTGCTCAGTCTGTCAGTGTTATCATGTCTGGATTTTTGGTAAGATAGCTTTACCCCTTTTACTTCACCGCCTTGCTCACATTGCCAATTGCTTACATGGACTTGCCTGTGCAGACAAGCAAAATTGGTTACTACGTCCCTCAAATGATCACCTCGACGGTGCTTTGCTCCGTTGCCTCTGGCCTCATCAGCCGCTTTTCAATGGCAACCTCCAATGCCTACTGGTAAAGTTGCCGCCTTTGCCTACATCCGTCGTCGCAAAGTTTCTGACTCGTACTCTAAGGATCTGCTCGCTGGTCCTCCTGGGTCTAGGAATCGGCATCGGACTACAGCAACCCATAATGGCAGCCCAGACAGTCCTCACAGGCGGTGACGTCGCCATCGGCACATCGCTCGTCATCTTCATGACGACAATATCCGGTACGGTCTTCTATTCAGTCGGTAACAGCGTGCTTCAAGACAGGCTCATTCGCGAACTCTCGAAACGCGTGCCGGCAGTCGCCCCGTCTGTAGTGATCAGTGCTGGCGCTAACAACCTCGTCGATACGATGCGGAAGATATACCCTCAATACGTGGACGGCATTCTGGCTTCGTATGAAGCGGCCCTGCAGCACGTGTTCTTGATTTCCGTTATATTGGCTTGTCTGAGTGCGTTTGGGTCGTTCCTTATTGAGTGGAGGAGTATGAAGAAGGACAAGAAACCAAAAGACCCCGGTGAAGCTGGTGGTACCAATGCTACCGAGACAGTTAAGGACGAGACAACGTCTGGCAATACTGGGTCTGAGACTAGGCCAGAAGGTACTACCAACTCGCCATGAATCAAGAGTTAGGAAAGGATATGTTGTCTGTGTCATCTTTGTTAAAGAGGTCTTGGGCGGCACCTTTAGAAGGCATTTTGTATGTCGAAGAAATTTGAGTAATAGACAGAAGACTCAATAGTAGTATCAGAGCAGACTGTAATTTTGTGTCCTTTCATTTTCGGCTCAGCCCTCTGTCCGTAGACAAGCTAGTCATCCCAGATTGACGGCCGGACACTGGACCAGCGTCCGTGAAGATCTATCAACACTGCTTTGGCCAAATGGAAGGCAAATCAACAGACCAAGTCACAAAACATATCCGTGAAAGGACCTCTGATCTGTTCTCCGCAAAGCCACCAAGTCCAAGCCTCCTAACACCCATTGGTATCAATAGCAACAACCTTTCCCCCTTCAGTGTATGTCCCATTCACCGGACCCGCCTGCGCCCCAGAGGTCACGACATAAACCGTGTCCTTGTCCTTCTTCCCCCTCCCAAAAGCCGCAGCCGTGTCGCCGGCGACTGTGATCTGGCCCACGGCGCCCTCCGCAACCGCGTAGCTCCCGTTCCGTCGGATAGCCCACAGTCTGTTGCCCACATTTTCCGCGGCCCAGATTGTGCCGTCGTCCCCGATGGCGAAGTCGTCCAGGAATGCCGCCTCCTCAATGTGCACCACTTTCTCGACAGCAGCTCTACGGGCAGCAGATCCATTATCGTCAATCTTTACGCGGTAGATAGTCCTTTCAAAACTGTTGGTCCAGTACAGCGTGTCCTTGGCGATGCGGATGCCGTTTATCCCAATGGCTAGCGAGGCGTTCCGGGCGACCTTCATCTCGGGAAAGTCCAGCGCTTTGTTGAAGCGGCCCGTAAGGGTGTCGAGGCGCCACACGACGCCAAGCGTGGAATCTGAAATCAGGACTGTTGTGGGGATCTGCGGGAGACTTTCGAGGCCGTTCAGGAAGGCGGCGGGTTTGATGGTCGTGACGAGATTCACTGTTGCGGCGTCGGCGTCCTTGGTGTTGCGCTTGTAACTGTCGTAGCTGCTGCTAAGATCGACTTTCCACGCTGAAAAGCTGCCGTTGACCTGCACTCCGGGAGAGGTGAAGTTCCCGCCTATGACCGCGAAGACGTCAGGTTTCGTCTCTGAAATGCCCAGGAGTCCGTCGACCGAGGTGAAATTGTGGACAAGAGAAACTGATGGGCTGAGGCTTGCCGGGCGGGAGATCTGATAAAGCGCTGGGTTGGGAATGAGGGCTGTCACGAGGAGATCTCCATTGGACCGGACCGCGATGTTCTCCAGCCAGGTGTGGTTTGGGAATTGGTGAACAATGCGGTGCGGAAGCTGGAGGCCGACCTTTTGACGCGTCTCGGGCACTGGTGTCGCGAGTGCCAACAACGCGTAGAGCAACACCCGAATAAGCATGGTGATCTGATGTTACTGGTGAACTTGATTAACACTTAGTGAATGTCAAAGAATTGCTTGGATGTGTAGAAGATATTGCTCGCTAGAGAGCACAATCTTCACAAACAAATAACTTCATTTTCGAGGTGCTGTGAGGTAAAAGAAGCTTGGTGAAATTGAAGAGACGAGACGGGGTTGGAAAAGTTGGTAGAAAGAGATGCTGCCTAGGCTGGTTCTAAAAGACCGCCTTATGGACTGTAGTAGACAATAGATACGGAATACAAGACTGTTGTGCAGGATTGAAGCGTGGTCGGGGAAAAGGCGGGCAAACAGATCTTGGTGATATGGAGCACAAGTAGATGAAAAGGCAGGTGCCATCCAAGGTTCCACCCACATTGAAAATAAGGCTACTTGTAGATTGAATGCCCAAAGAGACCTACTGGTCCTCGTGATGAAATCTATCCCCCTATGAAGGTCGAATGGTGGCGGATAACGAGATTAAGGGTGGTGAAGATCGGCTGTGAGGCAGCTTGACAAAATTGTGCATTTCTATATACGTGATTTTAAGGTGCTGAGCAGTATTAAAAAGGAGTAAACGTGGAAATTGGATAGATAATAGATTTCTGTCCGACCTTTGATGTTGTTATTGGCGTTCAGCATATGTTCTTATATCCTTCCGGCGTTTGAGCAAGTCTTGAGAAATCTATAGTAGCATCACCCTCATGGCTCTGCCAAGTTATGAATAGGCTGGTAATTCCGCAGAGACCCCCGTTATTTCCACTGTAACCTTCGGCGTATTTATTCCTATCTAAGAGAACAAGGCGATTCTATTATCGTGCCGTGCATGGTCCGGACTCGATCTAGGGACTTGCAAGCAAGGAGTGTTAAGGCCGGAACCATGCAGACCATGCATAAGAAGTGAGACTGGACCGGAACCGAGCGGGTGTTTGACGGTTGGCTGCATGTCCACTGTTGACGGATGCGTGGCATAGGTCAACCTAGATTAGACGACACGTCTTACAGCCGACACGGGCAGGTAGGACTCATCGGTGATAAGGCAGTATAGTCGGATCGAATTTGCGGGCGGCATCTCGCCGTATTTGTGACTGGCGATTAGTAACACTCGCATGTATACAACTCAGTACAATACGACACTGAGTAATGTCCCCGAAGACGCCACGCTGAGGGAGCTGAGGTGCCTGATAATGGAGTGTTACCGGAGACTTTGGTAGTTTGTCAGACGCCAGGATCGATGCCAGAATGACGAGGTTAAGGATCGAGGGTTGCAGGAGCCCGCCTTTTCGCTTTCTCAGCACCGTGTTAGTGATTTTCAATCTGGAAGAATCAAATCAGATATCAGCTAGGCTTACCGCTTTCTTGGTTGGACTCGACTCGTTGCTTTTGGAGACGGACCGTTAGGGAGTTGAGCTCATACGTTGCTAAGATCTCCCAGATACAGTCTAGCTCCCGTGTACTCTCGAATTCTTTGAAAAACGGACTGTGCTGCGAGCTTTTGCTCTTCAGACGCACTGCTCTGTGCCGATTTGATGATCTTGATCGGCCACAGCAACAGATACGCACCGACGGCGCGACATTTTGGAGCAGTTGACGTCGGATCTCGTACTCGGCCGCTGTCGTCCAGGTCTCCGAGGGACTGAGGCACAGTAGCGAGTACTTTATCGGCAAGCGAGCGTATGATAGTCACTGACTCAACCATCAATGGCGCTACGATGGCGGCACCGCTTTGCTCTAGGTGGACGGACGCGGAGGACGCGCGACGCAGACAGGTCAATAGTTTCTCGTGGAGGGTGATCCTTGCTGCGCGATGGTAGTTCCACTCGTACGCACTCCAAATATCGGGGTGAATCTGGATAATGTCCGGGAAATCTGCCATGATGGTCTTGTTCCCAGTAAAACTGGCCCTTGGGAAAGTCTTAAAAGCCCACTGAGGTCCGTGTCGCCAGCTCACAGCTGCCTGGTCCAGCACTTGCATTTCATGGACAAGGTCCACCATCTGCCTAATCGACATATCGGTCTCAGTCAGATCCTTGACTAGCTTGCGTGCCCGTTCGCAGATGGTTGATATTTGAAGGACATCCTTCTCAAGGTGAAGGGAGCTCATATCGGCGCTCAGATGGTCCAACAGGTGTTCCGAACCCTCCATCGGAGCAATTTGAAACGCTAATCGTTGCTTTTGCTGTATAAAACTTTAGCACTGCATCGAAAATCGTTGCGGTGTATGAATCGATCGAACCATTTGATGGTGGGCAAGTCGGAAGAGACTCCATCCCCGGGGGTTGTTAAACTGTGTTCCACGGAGCCTGAGAACATGAGCAATGCCTTGCACATGGGTACCACGACGAGCATCCGGTAAGAACAGAGCCTGTGCGATTATGTTAGCCAGCCAGGGAGCACATGATATCCAGAGTTTAGCGGGAATAATGCCTCGAAGAAGTCAAGAACAACGACCGCCATCAAGTCGTAGTCGTCCGGGACCTTTCCCTTTTCGCTCAGAGATCGGCGCAGAGCTGCTAAAGCATTTCCGTAGCAATCTAAAGCCTGGGTTGCCAAAACCGTCGCGTCAGGCTGGCACTCACGCGACGCATCGGCAAGGGCAGCAGCTTGAACGGCCCACCGCAGCGCGAATCTGCCCTCGACGTTGACCTCCCCAAAGAGACATGGCAGATGCTCGAGGAACCCTGTCTTTGAGCCATTACCCGGGTACATGACGTATTTCTCGAAGAAGTTCGAGACTGCCCGGTCTTGGACTTGCGAAAACTCGTCGCTGCTGACACTGCCACTGAGCTGCTGACATGCTGGCGGTTCTCCAGGCTTTACAAAGTCAAGAAGTGATGTCGCTGTGGTGCTATCCTGGCTTAGAGAATCCAGGGATGCGCTCCTGACCAAAGTACGACTCCCACTGGAGATGCTTCCAGTATCTGATCGACTAGACCGGCTCTGGGGTTCTGGCCGGGCTGTCGCCTTTGCCACGACCTTCTCAGTCTGGTGACGGAATATCAAGTCAGACTCGTCCTTGTAGCCAACGCATATTTCATTCCTTCCGATACAGCGGCGGCAATTTGGCCGGGTTTCGTCACACTTGGCGTCCGGTGGTCAGCTGGGCTCAATGATATGCGAAGACGCGTGACACGTACTCTGACCCTCCGCTGCCGACAACGCAGACAACCTCGGCTGGTCCTAGGCATATTCGCTTAAGGTCAGCTAGACGCAATTATCCTGCGTAGGACACCTTCATCCGTTCTTCAGCCGATCGCGTGCGATTTGAGCTATCGAAGGAAGCTCGTTATGGCATCGTGAACTGCGAAGGATCAAGTTGGAAGTTGAGACCTGAATGAAGATCGGTAAGTAAGCCCCGCACCCCGATAAAAATTCCCTAATGATGCATTCATAGCACCGCCTTAAGGTATGTACCTCTCGTGCATTCGTTCCTTGCTTGTTTGCACATGCCAGCATCACTTTCATACTAAGAAGCCAAACTTTGGACTCTCTCCTTGTGCAAACTAAAACAAAACACTATTTCGCGTCCTTGAACATATTTGCAACCCCCTTCCTCTCCAGCTTCACATCCCTCCCCAATCGGTTCAGCTCCCTCACATAGTCCCTCGCAGCCTCCAGATCTGTATCATCGACGCTGCCAAACTTTGTCCACGCATCCAACGCCAACAGCGCATATCTCTTCGCGCCCTGCAAGTCACCGACGTCAAACGACAATCTCTCAACAATGTCATAATACTCTGCCAACAGCGGCGGAACACCTTCTTTCTCGCCTATCTCGAGCCACTCATGGGCCATAACCAGCGCATTCTCGAAGTACTGCTCGCTGCTGGCTTGCAAGACGGACTGTCTCAGCTCGCCGACGCGCTCGCGGCGATGATCAGAGTCACCTATTGCTGCCTCGTCGGTCAAGCGACAGAGTGAGCAGGAGCAGTCAAAGCCCCAGACCCGTTGGAGGTATTCGCGTCTCTGGTGACGCGGCATGTTTATGGGTGTGTCTAGACTTTTTGAGCACCAAATGCTTCGTTATCGGAGATATCCTGACTTACAGCTCACTGTTATTTCCTCGCCAGGCTCGATGGTCCTGTATGGGACAACTTCAAGAGCAAGTGTCTTGGGTGAAAACCTATACACTGCGCTACATTCCTGGTCAGTGTCTAGGCCCAGGTGATAACTGGGATACACAAGCACTTACTTTGGTTTACAATCATGGTTGATCCTCTACACACACCAGATCAGCCTCTACTCCCTGACAGGGTAACACTCTCCTCAAGTAGGGCCAACTCACCGAGAACTCCAAGAACAGCCCCATAAACCCCTCGTACTCCGTAACCTGTACACTGACAGCGTTTGGCGCCAGTATATCATCCAGCGCGTAGTCCCCCTTCTTCCTGTGCAGCTCGTACACCCTCTTCCTCGTGTCCGCCGGGAGTTGCTCCACTCCTCTCTTCACCAACCTCCGCCTGTGGTGGGCCTTTGCGTCCTGCAAGAAGGACACTCCAAGCAGCAGGGCCGGGTACTCGACCATGAAGATCTCGCCTCTCTTGAGATTCCTGGCTGCGACCACGCCCTTGCCTCTGCCCGGTATGTCGACGATGCGGTATGCGTCTGGTTTAGGACGCGGTCGGAAGAGAGGCGAGACCGGGGGTTCTGATAGATTGCTGGCGGCGGCCAGGGAGGAGGCTAATTTTGGGCTTGTGATGATGCTTATTCCATGGTTGGAGTGGGAGGTAAGTGACGTATAGAGGCAATATACCCCTTGACTGGCGTTCGCAGACGCATGATCCTGGTCCGATCTGGTCCGAAGGCAGCGAGGTGGGTGATCCCATGGGCTAAAAACTTCGGAAGAGTCGTCTATGGGAAGGTGGCATATGCCGTCGACCTTACTTGGTCGCAAGGGGCCGACTGGGTTATATAGACATGCTGCGGTAGTAGATATTGTCATGAAAGACGAGGTGAAGGCTGCCAGTCTCCATATCGACATCCTTGCGAGGAGCTATGGACAAATCAGCCTCTCAACGTGAATTATACCGATATTCCTCAAGGGCATGACCTCTCACAAAGTGAAGACTCGCTTGATGTGCAGTTGGTTTTACGAAGCTGAGGGTAGGTCGTCGCTTGTGATAAATAGGAAATTGACAACAGCTTGCAATTAGGAATTATACACGTTTCAACCCAAATCTGGACCACTCAATGCCTCATGAATGTGGGTGTGCAATATAACCGTGCCGGTTAAAGCGCCAGCCGGACGTAACTACGGTCGGGTCACAACTATGCCAAGCAACTCTGAGAGCAACACCAGATCCGAATTGACCAATTATAGGAATAAGGCAGTAATCAATTGACGAAGATGATTCCAGATCTCCCATACCTCTTTGTATCGATCATACACAATGGCCTGGACCATCTTGTGGATGTAGAACGTAAAGTGATGCAAAGAGGAAGCAAGCAGGTCTGGTTCTAATCTTGCCGTCCGCTGTAATTCCCTGACCTAAACAACTCTGATATGTACAAGATACCACCGAAAACACTACTCCAAGACGTCCTCAAACCGAAGAAGCCATCTCCAACGCGCTACAGCTTGGTCATGCCGGTGAATTTCGTTGCTTCGCGGTAGCATGCTCAATCTCATCCTCCACAGGCATGTTATCCAGTCGATGCCCTTCACCCACCCTTCGGAACCGTCGTTTCCTTATCGAAACAGGCTCCCCATGACGGACGAGGCAGAAAAGCTACCAACGGCCTTGATTAACAACCTCGTCTTCCTCCTTGTCTCGGCGAGCTCCTCCCCATCACCACCGCCGCGGCCACCGCCACCAATCTGCGCGAGAGCCTCGTCGCACCGTCCAAGCAGATCCGTGACCCACGAGCTCAGAGCCCCCTCGCCACCTTTTCCACCCGGCGCTCCGCCGCGACGCTCGACCTCGCGCACCCAGGCTTCGACAGCGACATTGATCCACTGCACGACGAGTTTCCTCCGCTTACCAGTGAACGGCGCTTCCTGGTTGTCGAGGATGTTCTCGAGCACGCGCACGATCAGCGTGTGCGAGACGCCGAGGTGCAGGAAGAGAAGCACGGGCCAGCACGGATCCGCGCCGATGGACGAGTCTTGGGTGTGCTCGATCGCGTACTTGCAGACGATGGGTAGCAGGGTGTCGATCGGGAAGATGAGGCTGTCAAGCGATGTCCGGTGGGCGATCGTCTGAATCTGGCTGGAGACCATCTCGTAGGGCTGCGGAGGTGGAGCAGTGGGCTCCTCGATGTCGGCTGGGATGGGCCTGCCGGCCCGGAAGTCGTCCCAGATCTGCTGGCGCTCTTCGATCTCGTGGTGCGTGCTGATGATTAGGTTCTCCCACGTCTCCGCGATGACGCGGGAGTTGTGGAAGTCGGCGGCGTGGTATATGAGCAGGCACAGGTCGTAATAGCCAGCTTGGTCGGCGTAGTTATTGAAGAGCTGCAGATTATCAGTATATGTATGCTATATTGTAGCCTCGAAGTTAGTAGAAGCTTACCTCAGTCAGATCCCGGATAGGGCCATCCAGATTCTTCTGTATCTCCTCTCGCCTGTCAGGTGGGATTCGCCCGTCGGCCATGAGTCGCTCGAGCAAATCGTCTTGTATATGCGCAATCTCGAGAAGTTCAGTGACCTCGTGGTTCAGCAGTTGCTGCTGTTGACGGCTGACGCCTGTAGTGGTCACGCTGGCATTGCCCTTAGCGCGACTAAGGAGAGTGATTCGGTCCTTGATACCGATGGCGAACTCAGTATGCTTTGCAAGATCGGCTTGCACCTGAGCGGCTTCAAAGAACCTGCTGCGATGGGTGTAGAATCGGCAAAGGAGATCAGCGTGGCGAGCGTCCTTGCCAGCGAGCCGCTGCAGGAAGGTGATGACATGTGGCGAATCGATCGCTAGGATGCGATCAGTCCAGTCCTGATCGATGTACCACTGGTAGAGATCGAAATGGAAGACTTCGTCATCGGAGTTGTTCACGACATCATAAGCTTCCATCCTCTTGGTCGCAGACAGAGTCAGTCTGCCATCGATTGTCTCCGGTTCGGCGAGGGAGGCCGCGTCGAGCCGGCTCATAACCTCATGAATAAGAGCATAACAATGTTTCCTCTCTTCAAAGGCCTTCTTCCTCGGATCATTCTCAGGCTTGCCCTCGTTCACCCACGTAAGCGCGGAGTTTCCGCGGTCCTTCTCGCGTGCGACTACCAGACACAGTTGGATCGCACCGGCATAGTATTTGAGGTTAATGTATTGCTCGACAGCGCCTCTGAGGTTAGCATCGGACAAACTGCCAGCAACGCGCTCAAAGAGGCGCAAACTCTCGTTCAACAGGGTCCGGAGCGCATTGGGATTTGCGGTCTGCTCCGTGGCTCTTTGAAGTTGCTCTTGCGCCTTGAAGATGACGACATCATCAGGACTACAGAAGCTGCCGCAGCGTCGACGAAGAGCATCTGCAACTGTCTCGACGTTGGAACCGCTCTCAATATTGCGATTAACAATAGCCTTGACAAGCCGCTTAGCGAGGTCCTTGCCTGACGATTGGGAGAATAGGTTCTCGAACGTCAGGTCTCTGAGCTCTTGCCTCGAGGTATCATCAAGGCGCAGGAAGATGTCCGAGACTCGCTCATCGAAGAGCATGAGGACGAAAGAGATGCCCTCTGAGATGCTCTCCATGAGTTTCTGAAGAGCATACAGGGCTTGATGTTCAGCCTGCAGAGCAATCTCCTCCTGCCGGCTTGCGACACGTTGAAGGTCTGAGGGGCCGGAAAGACCTTGAATCACCCCTTTGTTGGCAATAAGAAAGTTTCTCAACCTCTCGAGGTTCTCTTGCACCGTCGCAAGTTTCGTCAGGGGGATGGTGGATTTGACGGCAATGCCGCCAGCGGGCTCTTGTACCAGAGTGACCACTCTTGACTTCCACAGAGTCCGGGTAAGTCGAGCCAGGTACAAAGCCAGAGCGTCGTGACGGGAAGACAGCCTGACAGAGTCGGTTGTTATTTGAGTGCCGTCTGTCTCGGAGAGCGTTGGTTGACCGCCATAGTCGATGAACGCGGCCCTCGCCCGATCCTGTGTTGCTTGGTCCACCGCTCTGCTTGTGCCGGTCCGCAGGTCACTACCCTGGCCACAGGCGACGGCCAGGGCGGCAGAAATGGTCTCAACTCGGCCATAGCGAGTGATGAATTTCCGTGCTTCCCTCTCCAGCCCCTCGTCACCAACGGCACCCCTGATGGCAGCAGCGAAGATATCGACAAGCCGTCTCCGGCCAATGACGTGCACTCCAGTGTTAGTGAGGATAGCAAATTCGCTCGCAGGATCATCGAATTGAACTGCAAGCTCGTTGCCGAATCCCAGGGGCTGCTTGGCAGCGGCGAACGGTTTCGTGATGCACCCAACTGCTATCGCCCGGTTGCTTTCGCCAAGATCGATCCAAGTGGCCTGCTCGTAGAATTTCAGGGCTGAGGTGGGAACTGTGATCTTGATCCTCCCTGTGTCCGGCGTTGATACGAACAACAGGTCGGAACCGGGGTTCTGGTCCCTCCTGACGAAGTCGAAAAAGTAGCCAGGTGCGAAGCGTTGGCCAAAGACGCTAGTCTTGAGCAGCTCCGAGTTGATGTCGAGCTCTGACTCGCTTCCGTTGAAGCCAACGGCGGCCCGTCGATCTCTGATTGCGGTTTCTGACGATGGCGGAAACTTAACGAACTGCACTTGCATACTTTGTGGAGCAAGGTTGGCTGAAGCATTGAGCATATAGGATGCAGAGCTGGTAGCACTGAGAAACAGGCGACATCCAGTGTTTGTCAGAGCCACAAGATGAAGTTTGGATGCCTCGCGAGAAGAGATCGGACTGATAGAGACGATATTTGTGCGGTCATGAAGAAGATTAGACCGCTGGCTCAGCATATGTGTGATGTCTCGGAGACACTGTTCCTTGGTCTTCTCGATGGCCCTTGTCAACTTGTCAGGACCGTCCATGTGGTATGTTCGGATGGTCGATTTGGAGGATAAGGAGTAGAGCAGGTTCCTCGTATCGTCGATAACGAGATCTGTGAGATGTTCGTGGTCACGGCCCGAGAAGAAGTCGATCGGAGCTAGAGTTGGGACGACGGATGACCAGCCCGGATGCGAATGGTTGATCTTGCCGCAACGACTCGAAAACCATTTTTCCTCCTGCTGATAGTATAGTTCGTGGATGTCTGTGTCGCTGTCCCCGCCAAAGAATATGCGACCCGTGGCGCTGCCGACAATAAGGCTTATATCTGTGCTCCCACGATGCACGCTCATCTTGGTCTGGTAGAGAGATATGGTCTTTGCTCCAGTCGGGGCGGACGCGGCAGAAACGCCAAGGAGAATGATATCGGCGCTGGTCGCGACAACGAGAATGTGCGTGATGGTGTTGACGAAGACACCAGGTTTTGGCGGAACAAGTGCCACAGCAGTAATGGTATGTATAGAATCTTCGAAGCCGATCAGCTCTGGATTGGGATGTGTATAGTCCCAGAGGAAGAGGGAGCTATCAATAGCTGCCCATGCATGGTTGATCTCAGCGAATAGGCCCATCTTGGTCACAACCTCTCCGCCGTTCAATTTTTCGAAGATCTGGTCGGGAATCGGGTACATCTGGGTCTTAGTAAAGGGAGCCCACGAGTCGCTAGTTTGTACATCGTAATCGGATGAAGTTCCAGCTGTTGGACCAGGGGGTTAGTAGGTTCTTTCAAAAGTACCGAGAGGGAAGGTTAGAATGGTACTTACGCCTGCAGTAGGAATCAATATCAGGGAAGCTTTCATCGAGCTGCAAAACATTGTTCACAGTTCTTGCCGCTTTGAGGATGGGAGGAAGAGGTGCTTCTATAGGTGCGGTCTGGCCCTGTGTCTGGGACAGGAGACCCAGGTTCCCTCCAGACGAGCTAGGCACAATAGCACTAGATGTGGTCGCGGTATGGGAACTCGAAACAGGTCCGGGCGTGTCGCTGAAGAGGCGGCGGCGGACAGCATCGTTTCTTGTCGGAGCGGGAGTGTTATAGAATGCGCCTGGTACCTGTCGCATCGGTGTCGCGGTGGGTTGAAAGGTCGACATTTTCCACAACCGCGCGTCTTGCGCTTCCTCTTTCAGGACCTCCCCAACGCAAGCGAAGTCTCAGTGGCCGCGCAAGAAGCTCTTGGTATGTATGTCGTAGCTCTCCGCCGTCAATGACAGCTATTTAGGAATGACGAGGCACAGCGGTGTTGCTATCGATGCATGGAGAAAAATAGCCGGGAGAGAAAGGCAACAAATGAAGTAAAAAGCAGGATAGCAAGAGTGTCTTATGTCCCTGTTTTGGAGCTTGATTTTTCTCTTTGGGTCGCGAAGGTCGAAGCTCCAAAAGAGTGGTTGGCGATGACCAGAAAATGTGGGGAGCCTGTAAACATTTTGGAATTTGAGCAGGGGCCTGAATGAAGTTCAATTGCCAGAGACGCGCTCGCGCCTGGCCTCAGCCGCACTAGTCCACTTTGGGAGACAAGGCTGAAAGAAATACGGTGTCGACAAACGTGCAACAGACAAAGGATGGACAATGGTACGGTCCATAAGTTGTTAGGTGAGGTGATATCACGAATTTAGGCTTCTCCGCCATTGATACAGAAATATTCAATATGATCATATTACAAGTTCATTGTGTCTAAACTAGCCTCATCAGAGGAAGAGTACAGGTCAGTACTAAGCATGTGCAGGTCCATCATTATTTGGCCGCAAATCACCTTCCAGATGCTACAAATCCATCAGATACACTAATGTCGCACCACCCTGCCTAATCACTGCTTCTTAGCCTCGCGCTCTGCCTTCCTGAGAGCGCGCTTGCGGATATCCTTGTGCATGACCAGATTGTACCAGATACCCAAAGAGTTGCCGGCGCCGATGGTGTTCTCAACCACCCACAAGAAGAGGGCATGGCTCCAATACGGAGTGTACGTGTAGGCAAAGTATTGCCCACCAATGCCTACGTTTGCGAGGGCAGAGCGCACAAACTTCTTGGGGTCCGGAATGAGCAGGCTGCTACGGCGCACCTTGCTCATGGCAGTAGTAACCAGATAGCTGAGGCAGAACTCGACGTCGATGTTATTAGGCTTCAGTTCAGCCGCGAGAGAACTGCTCCAGTGCTGCAGGAAGGCCTTGCTGCCGCTGTAGGTGGCCAGGTACGGTGTCGGCATCCAGCCGGCGAAGGAGCCCATAGTCAGGATGAGGCCGCGCTTCTTGCGGGCAACCATGTGGGAGGCGACAATCTGGGTGACCTTCAGTGTAGCCAGGCAGTTGATCGTCACGATGTTCTGGAGCTCGCTGCCGGGTGTGTCGAGGAAGGGGACCGGGATGCTGTGGCTCTGACCGACGTTGTTGACCAGGATACCAATGTCCAGGCCCTTGATAAGCTCTGCGAGTCGCTGGTAGTCCTCGTCTGCGTCCTGGGAGAAATCCATGGCCAAGATCTTGTTCTGGTGCCCCGTCCATCGCAGTTCCAGTTCCCGTGCCAACTTCTTCAGCTTCGATTCAGTTCGCGAGACGAGGACGAGGTTGAATCCCTTAGCGCACAACTGGTGGGCGAATTCTTTGCCGAGGCCGTCGGACGCGCCAGTAACGACTGCCCAGGTGCCCTTTTTACCATATTTGCGGATCTGTGGAGGAAACAACACACGTCAGTTCCACTCCTGCATTTTATAGAAACGGATTATCGCTTACATTGGTGCCGCCGAAGATGAAGAGCTTCAGGAAATACCACACAAAGCTCAGTACTTTGGTGGAAACATAGAGAGCTCCAATGCCAGCACACGCCCACTGAACTTGAGGATTAGCCACAAAGGCCGAGGCACACTCCGTCGCGGTCGTCAGATATTTCTCCATTTTCGCGTGCTGTTCTTGACGAGGTGAGCCTCGCGAAGTTATCAGGAGGTGCAGACAAGTCACTGTAAAGATAAAAATGTTGGGGGTGCCCAGTTAATACAAGGATGGAGCCAAGATTTGCTTTTCGGCTCGGAAACACCCTGTCCAATGAGCGCTCCTCATTCGCGATTGGGGATTCGGAATGCGGGTCGCTAAAGTTTAGAACACGGCCGGCGGCCGCGGTATCACAATACATTATAGAGATTGGCGAGGGCGGCAGCTCAGATCAGGGACTTTCCACTCATTAACTTTCTGCGACGGCGGCAATCGATCGCTGTGGACCGAGCCGACCTGAGGACAGCATTTCTATAGTCACTCCTTTACGTCGGATTGTCAGTATTCGCTCCATCATGGACCGCGTTCTGCAGTTTCTCCCGTCTGCGGAGAAGGGCTACCTGCCGTACTATCTCTTCGTCGTAAGTGTAGCACGGCTCCAAACGCCCTGACTGGCATCCCACGGAGACGAGACACTGACATTGTGCCCAAGTTCTCGGTAGTAGCTATGGGTAATGCGCTGCAGAACTACAAGACCCTGCACTTCACCCGGCGTATCTACAACGGCAAATTCGTCCCCAACAATAGCCTCCCAAAAGCGTCGGCCTCCTTCAATCCCGACGACAGCATCCACAAGGTCATTCCAGCCCAGCCGGGCAAGACTGGGACCGATCAAGTGACGCCGCTGGCTGCACGCCTCTTCGGCACCTATACCTTTGCCGTTGGACTCATCCGCTTCTACGCGGCCTATGGACTCGAGAACCGCTTCCTGTACCAGCTGGGCATCTGGACTCATGTCATTGCGGCAGTGCACTTTACATCAGAGATGCTGATCTTCAAGTCGGTGCGGATGGGCTGGGAGCACATGTTCCCTTTCTTCGCTGCGTATGTTGGGACCGTCTGGATGGTGTTGCAGTACAACCACTATGTTGTTGCTTAAGGGAGGAGGCATCGATCTGACCCTCCGCGGGCTGAGATATAGAACTTGAAAAGGATATCATAGACCTTCACATGGGAATAATGCTAATGTTTACTTCCCCCGGCCAATACGACCGACCCTATCCATGTTGTGATGCTTGAGGTCTCTCGACCATAGCTGTGACGAGAATCGTCGTCGTCCCATTCCTACTCACTGTCACCAAAACATCATTTCAACGACTTGCGGTACAGCTCCCTTCCGCAATCCCTCAACCGTGCAGCTGCCTGCTCAGGCGTGATATCCCTTTGCGGCTCGGCCATAAGCTCGTAACCGACCAAGAACTTGCGCACCGTCGCAGACCTCAACAGCGGCGGGTAGAAGTGCATATGGAAGTAGCTGTTCTCGGCCTCCTCCTCGGTGCAGTCCAGCGGTGCCTGATGCAGACCAGAACTATAGGGGAAGCTCGTCTCGAACAGATTATCGTACCGTCTCGTAACCTCTTGAATGGCCTCCGCGAACGCCGTCCTCTCCTTGTCATCCAGATCGACCAGCGCGCGGACGTGCCGCTTCGGCAGCACGAGCACCTCAAACGGCCAGATGGCCCACCAGGGACAGACAACCAGGAATGAGTCGTTCTGCCAGACGATGCGCTCGCCCTTCTCCATTTCCAGCTTCACGTAGTCGCCTAGCAGATGCCGTCCCCCGTGCGCAGCGCGGTACTTGGCCATCTGCACGGCTTCCTTCCCCGGCTCTTCAGGCAGGGTCGACGTCGTCCACACCTGGCAATGGGGGTGCGGGTTTGAGCAGCCCATGGCGGCGCCCTTGTTTTCGAAGATCTGCATGTACCTCAGCTGCTCCTTCGGCGCGTCGAGCTCCTGGTCCTCGTCCGTCTTCTGCCCCAAAAACGCGGCGGCCTTGGCGTGCAGGGGATGGTCCTTCGCCAGGTGCGAGGCGTAGATGCGGGTCCACGTCCGCACCACCGGCAGGATCTCGGCGGCCGTCATGTCCGCCAGCGTGACGTCGTGCTTGGGCGAGAAGGTAATCACGTAGCACCGCCCCGTGACGGGCTGGGCTTGCAGGAGCAGCGCCTCGAGGTCATGGCCTTCTGCTGGCGGCGTGTACGCCTGCTGCTGCTCCTTGACGGCGCTGTAGTCGTTGATGAAGGCGAAGGTGTGCTTATACTGCGGGTTGCGGTCGCCCTGGGCGCGCGCGTTGCCCGGGCAGAGGTAGCATTTTGGGTCGTACTCCGGCAGCTGGTTCTTGGAGGGCGCTTCCTGGGCGCCTTGCCATGGGCGCTTGGTGCGGTGGGGGGAGACGAGGAGCCAGGAGCCGGTGAGGGGGTTGTAGCGCCTGTGCGAGATGTCGTCTAGGACTTTGTCTGGCATTTTGGGTCTTACAAGGTTGAAGCTTGGGACACAATTACAGACCTCAGTCTTCAGAGACGGTGAAGGAGGACCTATGCAATATGTTTGGCGGGCACAGCGACCGAGGTCATATATATTTCGTCTCGTTACACAGCAATCGCTGCCACTAGCATAAGATTTGGCGGGATCATGGCGATTGTTTGCGTCGCATCCATTCTCGGCCAAATTCTGGAGCTCCCTAAAAATCCTATTGCACCACTACAGTGCTGAGCTCCGGACCGAAGCGGACCGCAAAGCAGCCGACGGAATATATGTCCGTTCGTATGGGGGGGCGCAGAGCCATTCACACTGCTAGGGCTGAAGAAGTTAAACATGGTTCGAGCTGAAACATGCTTCATGAAGCAAAGAATAGACCAAACCTCAAGCTTATATTCTACGTCACCGCGGATGCTCGGGTAGAGTTCCACCGAGTGTGACACCACGGGCCACTACGCATGTCCCAATTGTCCCATGCTTTTGACCCCTGTCTGATAGCTTAATCCAACTGAGAAGCATCCCCTATTGCCCCCCCCCCAATAATTGTCGTGATAGCATCACATCCGCAAGGCACGCAACACCGCCCGATGACTTCTTCAACTTGTTCTCTTTGCCGCCCGGTTACTATATCTCTTCGCTTTGTGCAAACTCAATGTGCTTTAACATATGGAAAACAAAGCACACTGTCGGCACCATGCTCCATATTCCACGTTACAGCTTCTCCTTGTGGTGCCAGAGGATGCCAGAGATAGTTCTCTGCTGTGTCTTGTTTCACGGCAGATTGTCACTGGACTTTGACCTTACAGCTGAAGAATGGAGCACAACAGATTGATTTGTCGAATCCGCTTGTACGGGCTCCTTCCACATGTTCCCATTTTAAATGAAATGCGCCATGAGCCCTTCACGTTCTTCCTGGTTGTATCGGGAAAGTCACCATGCTTCACACCCCTCGTACCTTCTTTGCTTGAATCCTCGCCCGGTCTCTACAACATGAGCGTCCCTGTGACTGTCAGGACTCTGAATCCGCTTCTCAGGCACATACACGCCACCTTACCAGTCTGTTTGGCCTTCTCTTCGTAGTATCGTTCCAATACATTCATCTGCATAGGTTGTGTGATACAACAATCCCTATCCTCTTGGTTCATGCTTCAGCCAGAGGAGGCAGTCCGTATTCCGTTCTCAAAGTATATAAGGCCACAGCATCGGCCACCTGCAACTCCATGAGCTTTCCGCACACTCGCATTGCAGTTTGATATCCAAGAACAGCACAATCTCAAGCGATCCACTCACTCGACAACCCCAGCAGGAATCTTTTGCGAAATCAAACACCATGCCAGACGTGCTGACTAGACAGCGTCCCCCAGATAGGGGCCTAATCGCCCTTTATCCTCCAGGCGAGCACCTCGGGGACTGGTGGCAATTCGCCCATAAACTGGCGACGGGGCTTTCAGCACGTCTGAACGAACTGAGCGAGGAATTCACCGAAGTTGGTCTGGCCGAAGAGGGAGACTTGTTGAAGCAACTCTTTGACGAACTCGAGGTCGACAAAACGGCCCTCCAGAAGGTCGAATTCATGTGCAAGCGCCAGGGCTCCTTCAACGTCGTACAGCTCTGGCCTCCATACGGCGAGGCGGTTTTGATTCTTCGAACACGCCTCAACCAATGCCTCGCCGGTTTGGAAGCTCTCATGCCCCTGGAGGAGGACGAGGAAGTGAAGGACCACCTAAAGAAATGGCTTGAGCAGGTCAAGCAGTCTAAGGCATACCCGGAAAACTACCCGCAATATATCGAACCGGGCACACCCCTTCCCTTCTCGGGGCCCCATTAAGAATGCGACAAAGAATTCAACCGCTGAGCTCGCAACCTCCGGCGTGGGTCGTTAAAAGGATGCGTCAAAGGTGTCAATTTCAAAATGCATGCTTTGCAGGCTTCTCGGCTGTCTGTCACTGACCCAGAATGGTACCCGCGTGTGACACTTTAACCTGCTATGGTGAGTATCAACTTACTCCATACGACATTCTGAACCCACTCTGAACTGACATATATCACCTCTAGGTGACTAGGTCTGGAAGGGCGTCGGCGATTCGGGCGGACTATTTTGGGGGAGCTTCACAACAGTTTTTGGTTCAAGGAAGAGAATGATTGATGATCAGCCCAGAGGGGGCAACATTTTTTGGTCAAGAGGATATTCTATCCTCGCTGAACTCAGGGTCATCACCAAGCAATACTACATCGAGGTAAAAGGATAGCTTTGGGGCAGAGAGTCGTTAGTTCATGCTTATGCTAGGCTAAGCCTCGGCCTAGAGTAGTCTATACCTTACTTTGGTGTGTGCAGTTATGCATGTCCCCCGCGATAAATTGCAGATCGATGTCCCAACCTGGCGGTTAGCCACACCACTTTCCCCAACTTTTACGTACACGTGGTCGTGACATGACGGCCGTATTCGCAAAGTCGCAGACATCAGCGGCCGCATCGCGAACTTCCCCTCATTCGTCACTGACGTAAGAGCTTACATCGGTGCGGAGCAGAGCTCCAAACCTGCCTTCTACGAACAAAGCAGCAGAAGATTGGCATGTACTAGGCGGCATGTCGGTGAATTAACATCTTGATTCTTGTCCTTCTACAGGATGCCCCGGTTATGGCGTTGTATATCAACCCCTGGTCCTCGTCGGCACAATGGGATCAAATAACGAGCTTCTACGGGAACCCTCCTTGCAATAGCATAGGGTCGACATATCACTATGGTCAAATTCCCTTCGCGACAGCTCCATATAGCTGCTCTGGCAGCACTGGCGACGCCAGTTCTGTCCTCGAGATTCATTGGCAGGGCTGACGAACAACTCCTCGCTTGCGGCGATGCCTTTTACTCGAAGTCGAGATATACCTGCTACGATGGCACGTTGCTATGCCCTGTCCTCAACGGAGAGCCTACCCTACGGTGTAACCAGGATTGCTATCTTCCCGAGATGTACTCGTAAGTGTACCGTATCTCCATAAGTAACAATATGCTATGCTCATCTTGCTAATACTTGCTAGCTGCGTCGGCAACCATCTGGTCCAGGTACAGGCCGCGACTGGTACAGCCTCGGCGACAGCTTCTGGCCCTTCAGCATCCGCCTCATGCACTGCTACTCGTTTCCACCTGAGTGATCCTCCATACGAGGACTACTTCCTCTCCGACTGTCACTCCGCGGCTCAAGTTGTTGTCACTAGCCCTCTTCCTGACAGTAACCTGACCAGGATCGCGCCCAGACTCTTGGTACAATGATCCTGAATTCGATCCCCTAGAAATAACAACGAACTTGAAGCTAACAAGAATTAGGTAGCGTGGCCGGCAGGCAACAGTGGCGCGGTCGTTTTCTTTTCTCCAAAAAGCGGCGAAAATGGGACCCTTGCAATCTCCCTCAGCAACTCATCGACAACCGGTAATCAGCTGGACCCTGTTTTCGAGGACACCGGCTCTGAAAGTCCCGTGGTTGGGGTGTCGGGCTCCATAGAGCTCAACACCACAGCCGTACTGAACCTGGCTATCCTCGGCAGCATCAGAACGATCAGGGACTTTACGGAAGGTCCCAGTCTTCTGCAGCCCAGCATCCAGAAGGCTATCCAATTTGCGGACAGGGGCAATGGCACTATCGAACTTTCAAGACTTTGGCTGGATAACACGACGACAACGACATTGACTTTCACATCGACTTCGGGTACCACACCAAAGATCGACAACCAAACCGTGGATTTCGAGGCCGGCACTTACACTTTCACTGCCTCGTATAACTATCCTCAGCTCGAGCAGTTGGATAATCAGGAGATTCTCGACACCAGTGCCCAATTCCTTCAGACATCGAACCTGACCCAGGTCGACTCGCTTTCGTTTCTCTCGTACACGGACAAGCTGCTTGCAGGCGGATGGCGCTTCCTCACATACTTCGGTCGAGATACCATGATCTCCCTGCTACTCACCGAGCCCATCCTCAGCACAGGCGAAGGCAGCGCAACAGAAGCCGTCATTGGTGCCGTGCTAGAGCGCCTCAACAAGACTGACGGCAGTGCCGCCCACGAGGAGACAATAGGGGACTACTCCACGTACCTCAACCTGCAGAACAACATAACCTCCACAGCGCCGCAGTATGACTACAAGATGATCGACACAGACTACTACCTCCCCATCGTCCTAACCGACTACCTAATAAAGCACCCCAACGGCCAGTCCCGCGCCGACGCCTTCCTATCCAAGACAGCGACCGTCAACCCAGCCAACGCAGGGCTCACATACCGCCAGCTAGCACTCATTAACGCAGAGAAGATAATGAACACCTCCGCGGCCTTCGCCGCAGACGGCGGGCAGACCAAGGTCAACCTGATCCGCCTCAAAGACGGGCAGGTTGTCGGCGAGTGGCGCGACAGCGAGTTCGGCATCGGTGGCGGCCGCATCCCCTACGACGTCAACACGGCCCTCGTGCCCGCGGCCCTGAACGCCATCGCCGCCCTGTCCTCGGCGGGCTTCTTCCCCGAGCACGCGGACTGGAACCAGACGGCGGCGCGGTACGCGCGCGTCTGGGAAGACCAGACCCTCGCCTTTTTCGAGGTCTCTGTCCCGGCCGCCGAGGCGCGGGACCTGGTCGCCTCGTACGTGTCGGACAACTCCCTCCCCTTCCCCTCCCACGCGGACACGATCAACTCCACCGTCACGTACTACGTCATATCCCTAGACGGGAACAACAACCAGTCCCAGGTGAAGGTGATGAACACGGACGACTGCTTCCGCCTCTTCCTCCTCAACTCCACCTCGGACCCGCAACTGTCGGCCTTCCTGTCCCAGACGGCGGACCACATCCTGGCCCCCTTCCCGGTCGGCCTGCGCACGGAGGTGGGGCTCGTCGTCGCCAACCCGGCCTACGGCGGCGACCCCGTCTACGCGCGCAACTGGACCAGGGCCGACTACCACGGTACCGTGGTGTGGAGTTGGCAGCTGTCCATGATGGCCAAGGGGCTGGAGCGGCAGATTGGCCGCTGCCAGGACGAGGGGCTGGCGTGGTGCGCGGATGCGACAGTCAAGGGGAAGGTGGTCAGGGCGTACAATGTGTTGTGGAATACGATCGAGGCGAACCAGGCGTACCTTAGTAGTGAGGTCTGGAGCTGGACATTTCGGGATGGCGGGTTTGAGGTTACGCCTTTTGGGGAGCTGAGTACGACTGAGAGTGATGTCGTTCAGCTGTGGAGTTTGACCTTTTTAGCTGTGAGGAGGAACGAAGCATTGAGGTGAGGTTGGTGGCGGAAGGTAGTCTAATCGAAAGTGTTTTCCATTGTTAGGAGCATCGACTAGGTATATATTCTTTCCTTTGAGGCTTGGGCTCATTTCTTCAGTGACTACATGTACTCGCAAGACTTTACCAAGCTTTTCTTTAATTGACTTCCCCCAATTTAATATACTTGATAATGACCATGAATAACCTCTCTCCCGGTTCACTGGCTCATTCAACAACGATAAATCACATGTCTCGTGGCGAATCGTCTCAGCTCATCGGATGCATCCTTTTTATGGCCAGTTTCACAGATCCGGCTAAAGACTGGGCAGACCACTGACATTTGTAGATGGGCATGATGGTGAGAACAATGAGAATGCTAACGAGCAGGAATTGTCGGCGAAAGAGTACTCGAATAGTCGATAGAATGAGGATCTGAAGCATAACGTCGAATTCATGGGAGGATACAGCGAGGAATATGAGTTGAAAATGACAATGAGTGGGAGACAGAGCGTGACGAGGATTGCGACAAAGGGATATATCAATCCTCTGAGCCATATTTCACCGCTGCCCGAGGTACATGTACATGACTTCCTGTACGGCGAAATGTATTTTGGGTTGTCGGCGTCGTATGCGGAGACGGTGTCTCCAGATACAGTTCGAGTACGGGGATTCATCAAGTTGAGAGTAAAGCTTTCATACTTGGTCAACTAGTGGTCGGATGTCGTAAGAATGCTCCTCGTATCTTTGGATTCTAGCAAAGTCACTCCCAGTAATAAATGGTTGCTTAGGTGCGGTAGCTCGGCATCTGAGCTCCGGTCCTGATTTATTTCTATGACAATCAGGTCTTGACATACATGTACAAGAATCAAGAAGGGCGAACAGTGTCTAATGAGTCCAGGCTGACGGCGGGCGCTGACCATGACATCAAACAACTCGGAGTTCATGAAAGAGATGCAGAGTTATATCCAGCGAGGCCGACGGAACAGGAATGCTGCCAGATCGTCAATCATAGCTTATGGGACCGCAAACGATGTATGGTTTGGATACCCGAGAAATGGATCATTTGGAAGAACAGCCTGCCAGGGATCTCGTCACGAACTATTCGAGCAATTACTAACAGTCTGACCACACGCGAGAAAGGGGGTGTGGTTCAACATAGTTGCAGTCTCCTCAACATAAGGTACAGTATCTTGTATCGCACGGCGAAGATGGTCACTCGTCCGTTGTGGTACGGCCTGCTATCAACTTTGTGGATTGGCTTCATGGAAGGCTTCCCGCCGTCTTTCATCACTCAGTAGCTGACCAGTCTTTGCCAAGTGCTTGTTCGATCATCGGAACCGTGAGGTTTTGGAAACCTCGGACAGCTGAGACTCCGAGTGAACCAGGCGGCTGGTGCCCGTATTGGAAGGGCAACGGGCTTTAACACGGATTGTAACCTGGCCAGCGTGGTCATACGAAGCGGTAGCCTCTGCATGTCGCCGCATCTGATATTGAGGTTGCAGAAGCACTATAATAGAGTAAGCCACATTCCCGGTTTCTGGCATTGAGCCTGATTTGCCGGCCCAGACATGTGTCTCGACGAACGGACGGCCGCCATGTGCAGTGTTGGCGCATGTCGTCAGCTCGACTTGCACGGGAGTGGTATCATAGGTCGTCCTGACTCCTGGACGCCCAGCTCAGGAGTGGTGATGGAGTAAGACATGGGGGAGCGGGTTAGACACGGCCCAGGAACGGTTTGCATGAAGAGATGTCGCGAAGCATGTGGCCCTTGCGTGGAGGTGCAACCATATTTGCTGGAGTGGGAAGCCAATTAATATCTCGAGTGATCTGCCTAAATTGCCCCCAATATGGAAGGTCGTTGGTAATTGGATGCCGATCCGGCACCCACGTCGGGACTGGCACTCGGACAAAGCGAGAACCTTGGTCCGGAGCCCGAACACTTCGTCCTGTGGTACACAGTACATGGTGGTGTCGTGTATTTTTATCGCTCGAGAGCCGAGAACACAATGAATCGGGACTGATAGATTGACCTGCCACTCGCTCTCTTGGTATGCGGGGCCCGAACTTCAGCCGTTTTACACGGGACGTCCGCCAGCAACCCGACCCCCATTTTCTCTGGAGTTTCGAGAAGCTGAGGTTGCATTATCATGCATTTCAGTCTCGGCATTCCATTAGCGGAATTGGCCGTATCCTGGGGATTAAGGGGGACGCTATAGCCGTATAAGACCGTGGCCTATCACAGGCATATGTAGATCGCAGCGCCGAATAAGCCCATTTGAGGAACTGATAGAGCAAATCCAGAACGGAACACAAGAGACCAGACTTTCCTCTTTAGGTGGCAACTCGCAACACTTCCTCTGTAGCCCCTTTTGACCTTTCCAACCTCCTCTTCTTCACCTTGGAAGTTCTGCCCGCTCAGCGTTACCTGCAGTGCGCATTCGCTGTTCTTGGATTCTTGAGGTTGCGGTTTGCCACGACCATGCCATCGACCCAATCTTTGACCCTTGTCTTTATGTCGGTCCGCGTATCAAGCCCACTGCTCCGTGTTGGCTCTTATAAATCGTAGCCTCTGACGGGCATCTTGAGCTTGTACCACCCCCCCGCATTTCCGGGTGGTGATACGCAAGAACCTGAAGGGTTTGATACAACCTGAAAAGCAGTTGTTCACGACCCGGGCCCTAGGGTTTAATCGTGCCTTCTCCAGCTTGCGGCTCCCAGTACTGGTGAGTCCAGCTTAAGGCTTCGCGCCTGCACATTTTCGTTTCATTTGCATCTCGCTTGCAATCCCAGCAGCCAGGTTCTCAAAGTGAAGTATCACTCCATCATCGGTATCACTCACTCCTTCCCAATTGACCAATTGATGGACCATTTCCTCCGCGTCATCCAGTCGTTGTACCTGCTTTGAGGATCCACCGCGGTCACCACCCCAACTCTCAACCTCAACTTCAACTCCAATCAAGCCCACTTCGCTTCATCATCAACCTTATTCACCTCATAGCTCCTAACTAGCCTACCTCAACGCTTTCTATTTCTTGATCCTCAAATCCTTCAACCCTTTCGAATGTTCGCTTTCTCACCATTTTAACCACTCTCAGACCCATCCTCAGCCAATCTGATCAACTCGGTCACTAAGGTACGTATATCGTCTTCTCGGGTCTTTCTCAACCTCCCAAGACTTCCAACTGTTGCGGCATCTCCATCTCCTCACGCTTCCCAAACATCTACTCTCTTTTGCCTCCTAAGCAGTGAGCATGAGGTATGCCTTCAAAACTGCGCTTGTCTTCGGCACCATCCGCTTCTCATATTCTCTCCCCTGCAAACGGTCATACTTGAACTCCACCGGCCAGATGATCGATCACCAGGATCTTCACTAGTGATTTACCTGGCCCGCTGGAACAAGCTACCGAATCCATGACCCCAGTCTCTATCCCCTGGCTTGCGTGAACCCGGAGGTAATATAAAGAGCCTGGACGATCACCCGTCTCTGCTCCAAGCGTTCCCCATCTCCTCCGCCTCGCAGGATCTCTCAACCTCAGCCGCCTTGCTATTTTTGCACTCTTTTCCCGCTGCCGGACCCCGCAGATCTAGATCTCGCATCTTATCCGCTAACAGTCAGTCGCACAGCAGATCTTCTGTCAATCATCCCTCTGCGCAAGAGATCCCAACCCATCCTCTCGGAACTACCTACTTGTCCCCAGTCCATTCCAAGAATCGAGTCACAATGAAGGTATGTGCATCGCGGTCTATCAGTTGTCGTCGCGCATGTGGAGTCCTACACAACAGGTGATCATCGTTGCTTGACTTCATTATCGAAGTGTACCATTACCATTGACTTCACATACTAACCCATTCCCTTGTTTTATAGTTCATCGCTGGATTCGCCCTCTTCGTCATGACCATGCTGGCGGGCACCAGTGCCGCCCCTGTCGAGGCCGCTGCCGAGGCCGTTGACACCGACAACTTCGTCGCGGCCGGCAACCTGCAACCCTCCTGCCGGGACGGCAACACCTTCCGCATGTGCACTGCGCTGAACACTCATCCCCACTGTTCCGGCTCCGAGTTCATCAACGACCTGGGCGGCCAATGCGCCCGACCAGCCTGTTGGTGCGAGTAGAGCACCGGCTGTTCACAATACCTAGCTACCATCGCCATTGGCGTTGGTGGACATTGACGGATTAGAACATCGCATGGGTACTGGAGTTCAGGGACAGTCCATAATTTGAAGATGTGGACATGGATGCTTTGCGAAGGGGTTCTGAGAGAGCTTCTTCCGATGCTCAAACTCGGTGCATTAAACGGCGTTAGTACAATGGTACATGGAAAACTCATTAGCAATTGTGCATAGGGTGGAAGGAAACTCTACGGTTAGCATTGGTTTCCCGTCGCGGTCTGTAGACGAGACTCAATCGGTCCTAGTTAAATACCTAACTGCATCGGTTGTGCGTCACTTGTGTTATCCCTTGTTGGTTTACTAACGCCGAACCCCCTCGGACATTCATAAGTCGACGGGTTTCTCTTACTGTGTAGTAGATGCTCCGCGGAGACATACTACACGCTTGCAGTGTGACTCTTACTTTTGCCGGGTTGAGCTGCCTTCTCGGCTCTGTTGCGGTTGTCCTTACTCATGCCCAGCATTGGGTAAATCCGTTGGTGTTAAGACCAAAAAGTGACGCTTCGCGGTATCGCCGATGACAAATGGTTAACAGTGGGGATCTTACACGGCACAGAGGTCTCTTATATTGAAGCCCTACCTGATCAGATCAACATACGCATCGGGTAGAAATCCATATAGCACCATAAGACGCTCACGAGGGAGGAGAAACCTGCAATTGAGATATAAGCGGCCCATCAAGCCAGTACTCTCAAGCAAGCGCCAACCGTCCATTTCTCGAGTGTAGTCCCGGACCAACAACATGTCCCCCTCACCTGACACAGTAGCCCTCCACGGCTGGACTGCCGTACCACGCGACGCAAAGGTCATCCTCGAAGGCAGACCCTACATCAACAAGCCCGAGTCCCTGCTGGTCAAGGACATCAAGTTCCCCTCCGAAGACCCAATAGTCGCCCAGATCCGCGAATACGCTCAAGAAAAGCTCTCGCCGCAGACCTTCAACCACTCCATGAGAGTGTACTACTTCTGTAGGTCACCCTTGTGAAATAAACGTAACAGGATTCCTCTCCATTGCTAACCTCAGCATGCAGCAATGGCGATCCTCACCCAGCAATTCCCGGACCACGCCGCCACCCTCTCCCCCTCCACACTGGCCCTCGCCTGTCTCCTGCACGACATCGGCACCACGCCCGCGCACTTGCGCGCGACGCAGCTCTCCTTCGAGTACTACGGCGGCATGATCGCCCTGGACTTGCTCAAGCACGCGCCGCGGTCCCAGGCCGAGGCCGTCGCCGAGGCCGTCATCCGGCACCAGGACGTCGGCACGACGGGGAAGCTCACCTTCCTCGGCCAGCTGCTGCAGCTGTCCACGCTGTACGACAACACGGGCGGCAACCCGGACGTCGTGCACGCGGACACAAGGAGGGACGTGAACGCGGCGTTCCCGAGACACGGGTGGAGCAGGTGCTTCGCCGACGTCATCGCCGAGGAGCTGGCGCTGAAGCCGTGGGCGCACACGACGCATCTCGGGGAGGAGGAGTTCCCGGCCGCTGTGCTTGGGAATACGTTGATGCAGGAGTATGAGTAGGGGGGCGTTGAGCGGAGAGGGTATGTGTTGATTGAGGTTGTAAGGGACTTGACACAGTCCCAGTATGGATAGAGAGGTTCTGAGCGCTGGGTTATCTCTGTCCTCTCGTGTCCACTTGGAGTACGAGTGATCAAGCGACATATAAAAGATCTTTTTTCATGACCAGACACAGGTGATGTTCAGATACGCATCTCTCTCCTGCTGTGCCACGACGGGAAGCGGTACGTCCCGTGTGGCAGGAGGAGGCGTGGTGAAGCATTCGGTAGTTTTGTACCGAGACGCATGGTAGAGACTGTTGGTGCTGTTGGCAGCGGTTAAGAAAAGTGTGGTTTGTGGTGGACGGGGAGACACTGGGAAGCTTCGATCCTGGGTGAAGGTGACGACATTACAATATGATACCACCTTGTCGCATTTTCCAAGACCTCTCTGATCAGTGACAACGTTAATCAACTGTTACCGCAGATATCGAATAAACCATAAAAATCACCGTTCTATGTTTGCGTGTTGTGCTGCGAGGTGGTCCCGGAAATTGGTCGCCTTAGTCGTCCTTTGGCATTTCACTGCTGACTAACCAGCCTGGTCCAGGCGCCAGAGCAGCTGCGTGCCACTGGCGCACCAGCTCCGTTGCTTCGAGCTCAACCTCAACATCACCAACATCAACGACAACCAACAGACCTGGTATACGATCCGACAACAAAGAGAATACTACACTCCACCCATTCATCCCCTCCGAATCTAGAATTATACCGAAGACACAAGTTCTTCGCGCTCCCACAGACACACCAGCTCTTCAAGCCTCCAGCCATGGCATCATCAAGCGCCCAAACGGCGAAGAAGGATGACAAGGCCACCTCCGAGAAGCAGCCCGAGCAAGCCACGCAGCAAAAGACCGCAGCCGCACTCGAAGAGGATGACGAGTTCGAGGATTTCCCCGTAGATGGTTTGGCTCCCTCTTATTCCTCCTACCCTTTACTCTCGGAAGGGAACTTGCATGGGGCCCCTTCAATCATACGTGCCGCTGGCTAACGAGAGGTACCGCCAACCAGACTGGACAGTTGAAGAGACCGAGGCAGCCACCGGTGGTGCGGGCGGCGAGACTACAACACACCTGTGGGAGGAGTCGTGGGACGATGACGATACGAGCGACGACTTCTCGGCGCAGTTGAAGTACGTTTCCCACCTCACTCCAGCGATACATACGCTAGTGTTGTCAAGGATGGCACGCTAACCGACATTTTGTTACAGAGAGGAGTTGAAGAAAGTCGAGGCATCGAAGCGGAGATAGGACGTCCGTTCACGAGGCGCAAGCGGCGGTAGACGAAACGGGCGCATGGCCTGAGGGACTGGTGTATGGACAGTTCCGGCTTTTGCCACAGCTGATGGCCCAACCCGATCTGGGCAGTTAATCATCGATGTGCGTTACGACAATAGACAGCAGGGAATCAAGGAGGTAGTCACACTAAGGTTGTCTAGGAACCTGACGTCGCGATAAGTCTTGGCAGCGAAAGGAATCTATTTGTGATGACTTGGAATGCGATAGTTTGGTTTTATTTTTACCAATACCGCTGCTTACAAACTAGGTATACCCGCCCGAGTCCGGCCTTGCCAAGCATCAGTTGGCCCATTTCCATAAAGTCATGACATGAAGATGTTGCCAGCCCAATGTTTACTTACGTTCGCTGAGAGCGACAACGCCGGGCAGCGCCTTACCCTCAAGCAGCTCCAAGCTGGCACCGCCACCAGTGGAGACGTGGCTGAGCTTGTCCTCGACGCCATACTTGGCAGCGACAGTAGCCGTGTCGCCGCCGCCGATGATGACAATCTTTCCAGACTGTGCGGCGGCAACGGCGGCATCGAGCGTCGCCTTGGTGCCCTTAGCGAACTTGTCAAACTCGAACACGCCGGCGGGGCCGTTCCACAGGATGGTCTGCGCCTCGCCGATGGCCTCCTGGTACAGCTTGATCGACTCCGGGCCGCAGTCGAGACCCATCCACCCGTCGGGAATGCCGTCCTTATCCGTGGCGACACCCGTCTGTGCGTCCTTGTCGAACTTGTCGGCCGTGATGTAGTCGACGGGAAGCACGACCTTGACGTTGTTGGCCTTGGCCTTCTCCATCAGCTTGCCGACGGTCTTCGAGCCGGCCTCGTCGAAGAGCGAGTTGCCGATGGGGATGTTCTCCAGTGTCTTCTTGAAGGTGAAGGCCATGCCGCCGCAGACGATGAGGGTGTCGACCTTGTCGAGCAGGTTGTCGATGAGCTGGATCTTGTCGCTGACCTTGGCACCGCCCAGGATGGCCAGGAAGGGCCGCTTGGGGTTCTCGAGCGCCTTGGCGAAGTAGTCGAGCTCCTTCTTCATCAGGTAGCCAGCGGCCTTTTGTGGGAGGTCGATGCCGACCATGGAGGAGTGGGCGCGGTGTGCGGTGCCGAATGCATCGTCTATAGTGCGGTTGCGTTAGTCTCAGGGGCGTATGCCAGATTTCGGTGTCCGACGACTTACTGATATAGACGTCTCCGAGCTTAGTGAGACCCTTGCGGAACTCCTCGACCTTGGCCTTGTCGGCCTTGACCTTGTTGCCCTCAGCATCAACGCCCTTGCCCTCCTCCTCGATGTGGAAGCGCAGGTTCTCCAGCAGCACAACGTCTCCATTGTCCGCCTTTGAGACGATCTCCTCGACCTCGGGGCCGACGCAGTCCGGTGCAAAGGTGACCTTCTTGCCTAGTAGCTTCTCGAGCTCGGGGACGACGGGCTTGAGCGAGAACTTCTCCTTGACCTGTCCGTCAGGGCGGCCGAGGTGGGACATGAGGATCACGGCCTTGGCGCCGTTGTCGACGGCATACTTGATTGTGGGGATAGCACCGGCAATGCGCTGGTTGTTGGTGACCTTCTTGTTTGCGTCGAGTGGGACATTGAAGTCGACCTGTGTGGTTGTTGTCAGCATATCGTATGATCATGCTACTGCTGGAAATCGACCTAGGAGCCACCAGACAGCCAGTGCCCAACAGGAGCTGGAGCTGGAGCATTTCTGCCGTACTCAAGCATGCTTGTGCCGTCTCCTTACTGTTCTAAAGGCAAACTTACGCGAATCAGGACACGCTTGCCCTTGAGGTCGACGTCCTCGATGGAGAGCTTGTTGGCCAGAGACATGTTGGTGAAGTATGCGGGATTGACTGAAAGCAGAGCAATATCACAGGTACAGAACGTAGGGTTCTCAAAAGTACAGATGGTCAATTACCTCAGGAGGGATTCTTGAAGAAGATGTGTTGTTGTCGTGGAGTATAAAAGGCGCAGTCGGGGGTGAAATAGGAGCCAAGACCTGCTGTGGAAGCTATCGGAGGTCCAGCCGTGCTTATGGAGGAGGGGGTTGAGCTATCGAAAGTTCTGGTGGGGTTACTGCTACGAAAGTCCTGTGACGTGATGCTGCACACGGTGGGCTGATACATGCCGCGTCGTATTGCAGATGGGTTAACGGCGTGATTCTCATGCTCGGTATGACATCTTCTTGTGAAGGATCTTCACTTGAAGCCGTCCGTCCGCAAGGCTCATTATCCCCCAAACGCAGCTTCTAAAACGACCCTGTATCTTAGGAAGGACGGCATCACCTCCGAACTTGAATTCGAGTACAGAAAGAGGGGCATGAGGGGTATTGAAAGCGATAAAGAGGTACATCTTTAGGATAGTTAACTTTGCCTGAATTGGCAGTACTCTGCTATCTGTTATCAAGATCAGAAAAAAAAAATATCCGATAAGGATTCAAAGTTCTCGGATAACAACCTGGCACTGGTAGCCATTGCGGTCCCAACGTCCTCCACCAATTAGACATCCAATCTGTCAGGTCCATAAGGAAGTCATAGTCAAGATGCTCTACCTAGTAGGCCTTGGCCTCTCCGACGAGACAGACATCACAGTCAAGGGCCTCTCGATCGTCAAGAAGGCTTCGCGAGTCTACCTCGAGGCCTACACGAGCATCCTCCTGGTCGACCAGTCTGTCCTGGTACGGCCCAACCTGCCCCGTACCCAATCCCTACAAGACTCATTGCTGATAGAAAATTAGTAGGAAGCTTACTATGGCCGATCTATCGTCGTCGCCGACCGCGAAATGGTCGAGTCCAATAGCGACGAGATCCTCCGCGATGCCGACAAAGAAGATGTCGCCTTCCTGGTCGTCGGCGACCCCTTCGGCGCCACCACCCATACCGACCTTGTCCTGCGCGCGAGAGAGTTGAACATTCCCTTTGCCACAATACCCAATGCCTCCATCATGTCGGGTATCGGTGCCGCTGGTCTGCAGCTGTACAACTTCGGCCAGACGGTCAGTATGGTCTTTTTCCTCGACAACTGGCGGCCAGCGAGTTTCTACGATCGCATTAAGGAGAACAGAAGCATAGGGCTGCACACACTCGTGCTGCTGGATATCAAGGTCAAGGAGCAGAGCCTAGAGAACCTTGCGCGAGGCAGGAAGATCTTCGAGCCGCCCAGGTACATGACGGTCGGCACTTGTGCGCAGCAGATGCTGGAAGTTGAAGAGGAGAAAGGCGAGGGTGTCTACGGCCCTGACAGTCTGGCAATTGGCGCTGCTAGGGTGGGTGGGACGACCCAGAAGTTCGTCGCTGGAACGCTCAGGGAGCTCTGCGATGCCGATGAGGAACTTGGGCCGCCTCTGCACAGTCTCGTCCTGCTCGGTAGGAGGACACACGAGCTTGAGCATGACTATGTCAGGGAGTTCGCTGTCAACAAGGAGACGTGGGACCGAGTGTGGAAAGCTGATTATCATGGAAAGCAATGATCATGATTTGCTTCCTAATTTTTTAGCTGAGCGAAAAATCGATTTCACATCTCAACGCTGGGCTTTCATTTCCAGCTTCCGAGCACCAACGCTCACAAAACATTCTCTCTACTGGATGCCCTTGAACTCTCCCTTCACACCATCATGAGACGACCTCCAGCTCTTGACGTCCGACTCGCTGATCTCTCTCAGCTTGTTGATCGACGGGGTTTGGCCTGTCAGCGTGCCCTGAGCGACATCGGCCATTCTCGCAATGAAGTTCTTGGACGTGATGCTGTAAGTGACTGAGACGGTCTTGACTCGGATGATGCCGATCCTGGGATCGTTCGCGCTCCCGTCGTGGACTCCATCGCCAAGATCGCCAAGCCAAGCCTTGAGAGCCGGGCTGTAATGCTCCTTGACGAGGGACCGGTCGGTGATGATCTCGGCCACACCGCTGATGGAGGCCCACTCTCCGGATGAGTTCAGGAAGGAGATGTTGATGTTGGGGTCCTTGGCCAGCTCGTCCGCCTTGTGAGACTCGGTGTTGGTGTGGAATAGCAGGTCTATGCCTCCATTCTCCTACTCACGCTTGGTTAAATACTTGAACAGAAACAACAAGTCGGTTGGATCCCTACCTGAGCAGCCAATGCCATGCATCGCGATACCAGGTGGCCTGTCGCGCTGTCTCGAGTTGTCATCATACCGAACTTGGAGTTGTTCATGAACCCGCTGAGGGCTGCGACTTTCTCCTCCAGGGATGCCTCGGTGTCCTTGTTCTTAGCCGTGTACGGATCAGACGGCTTGCTGCCAGTATCGGCGTGGGAAACGTGTTGGCCTGACATTGTGATGTTGATTAATGTATTGACGTTACTGTATGTGGTTGATCTTGAACAGCTTGTTGAGTGACTTGGCTCGTACTTGTTGTGTTTAATGGAAAGAGCAATGAAAAAGGAATTGGCGAAACTTATGTAGGAGATCTATCTGATGACAATCGTCCCCCGTAAATCCATTCCATCATCGCGCACGAGTGCGCCTCCCAGACGTGGTCCCAACAGTTTCCATGACGTCAAGCAGTATGTGGAAGGAAAGTGCCGCTGCGCTGTAAGACACTACCGTGAGGGGCCGCAATTACGAACAGCCCATTGCTCGTCAGCCGAGAAACGATCATCATAGTGCTTGTTCGATCCATCTATTTGGGGTTGGAGTAGCTGTATCGTGTAACAATCGGGAGTGCCTTTCTCAGGCAATTCTGGCCATAAATGTTGGAGTTTAGCCAGCAAACCCACGGTTTGGCCACAGGGAAGCGCAGCCAAAGCTGTTCTTTATAGAGCCAGGTCAATGACCAAATAGCCTACCTAGCCATAGGTCTACATTCGGATAATCAATCACAACTTCATTTCTCGATCGGTCGGGGCTCTGTTTGCTGGCCGGCCTTTGCAGAAAGGTACCTAATGCAAGGTACTACCTAACTGTGCATCTAAGCAACTGAATGGTTGGAGAGTGGAAAGGAAACAAACACCCGAAAATGGAAGGGGCAAGCCACTCCACTGCAAGCCTAAAGTCCCTCAAGCTGGGTTAAGTGCCGCCTGTAAGCCACAGCACTGACCTCCCTTATCCACCTCATCGCAGCACCTCGCCTTGTGGAACTGATACTGCCCGCAGCGGTATCAGGAAAGAGCAACGCAAACGCACGCGGCTCCTTCTTACCCAACGTTGAAAGATGATCAGCGTTGACCTCAAGTTTCCAAACCATCACATGATTTCGTGTTTTCCGTCTATCGACGTGACTCACAACAACTCTGGACGTGTCCTCGCAAACCAATCTTACCTCACCTACCTTTTTTTTTTTTTTTTAATATCACCGCAGTCCTTCTTAAGGCCTGCTGCTATCCCACTACGGGCGTGCTGGCCTCCCCCCTGCCTCACTGCCGTCGTGACATGGCCTGGCGTCATTTGATTGTTATTTGAGTTCTCTTCTGTTCAGTCGTTGTTCTGTTGCCGCTTTACCGGTGTGGGATACTCTCCGCAGGTCGGGCCAAGAATCGTCGGTCTTGTTTGCCGATACTTCATCACCTCGGAAAATACTGTGAGATACAATAACCGCACGTCATCAGAGAGCAGTCTCCTGCGTACGGCAGACGGAAGTTTAATGGCCACAATGCAGCGCTCAGTATGTTTCTGTTCATTATTGAATTCGTCCGGTCTAGTTTGTTCCGGCGCCTATATAATGCATGATGCTAATCCGATGCAGCTTCCGTACGATGGCCGCGATCAGGCGGATCAGGCAGAGGAGTACTACGATAATCCTGTCCGGACCCAGAACCGGGCACTGCTCGAAGAGAACATGAAGTTGAAGCGCCTCCTACGCACTCATGGCATATCCTGGTCACCCTCCATCACCCTGGAGCCGCAGCCGTCTCCCGGTCCGGCTCGGAAAGTATCAACCCGCACACTCCGGCCCAGAGGCTCCCTCAGTAGCGGAGGCCCTGGAACGGATCAGAAGTCCAAGATGCCACATCTTCCTATGGAGGTCCAGTTGCGAATCCTGCACTACGCACTGACAAGCAAAGACCCAATTATCGATCCCTTGTCTAAGGTTCGACCGGAGAATATCACGGCAGTCGAGAAAACCATCCGCGAGACTCAGCTTGCCATTGGCTTGCTTGCAACATGCAGAGCCTTCCAGACGGAGGGAAACCGCATCCTTTGGGGCAACAACAGCTTCATCTTCACGTCACACACCGCACTGCGTAACTTTGCGAAGCTGGATCTCAAGTATCGCGAGGGCATCAAGGCCGTCAATCTGCGTATCATTGCAAAGTTCTACGACGACCAGGTACCTCTGCGTAGCCGCAAGATCGACCAGTGGCATCACCCGTCGATGAAGAAGGATGTGGCTCTTAAGGTCCACATCCGCCCCAGAGAGAACACTCTGGCCCGCAAAGGCTTTCGAGTCTACGCCTGGGCTCAAGTCATTGACTTCTTGAACGCACTCGGCCCACCTTATCAGCCTGGCTGCGACAAGTCTAAGTCACGCCCACGACTGCTTCCCAACCTCGACACTATGCGCATCGACTTCGTCAACTTCTTCGAGGAGTACACCCCCTATTCCGAGGGTGATCTACACGAGGCGGCCGGCCACGATAATGGTTGCACTCTGAGCGAGCTGATGATCACGGGTCTACCTTGCACGGAGACGGGGTTGAGGGCTGGAGTCGAGTGCTCTGGGATGGTCCGCGACAACGGTCTCTTTATGGACGCCGGTCCGGCCTTCGTGCAGCTCAAGACCCGCATGAAGCCCCTCGACGGAAAACGGTTCTGCAAGAGGCTCATCCGTGGCTGGAGAGTGTTTGACGACGCGGAACACGCCAACCATCCTCACACGGGCTGCTACGGCCGGATCCCCCCGGTGCCTGATATGCCTGGCGCTCCGTCCTCCCAGTACCTGCGCCCCACCGTCTGGAAGCGGGTGCCCGTCTCTCGCGACTCAGTGGAGCGTAGATGGGTCGAATTCGATCGCAAGAAGGGATTTTCCATCCAGCAGATGCTGGATGAGCTGGCGATCGACATGGATGCTCCCGACGTGAGCGACGACGAGGATACGGATCTCGACGATGAGATACCGGACTTCCCGGTGTGCGTTAAGTGTGGTGAGGAGCATCCCATCTTCGTTTGAAAGAGCCGGTTCGACGCCTGCTACGCTTGACTGTCATTCTTCGCGAAGGGAAGTAATGACACTTGAGCATCATCCTTTTTACTGTGGAGTTTGATGGAACTCAGGGAGTTAGAGCATGGCCCATGAGAGTTTGGCGTTTGTATTCTTCATGAGACAGAGTCCGATGTATTTGCGGGAGTCGTAATGGGGGATGCCAAATCGCAAAGGGAACATGGATCGGAGTTGGGAGATTATTAGGGATATCATTGCCATGACCTTTGCTCTTCAGCCCTAGGGGTTACACATCGCCATCTTCTAGCTAGACAGAACAAATGTCTTTACAAGTTCCCTGTCACTGCTTGGACGTGATATCCTGTTTGCAGTTCCTGATTTCCAGCGAGGAATGAAGGTCTATATAAACAAGGTAAGAATCGGTGCGACGGCTCAAGAGCTACGTCTAGAATCAGCCAAAGTATGGCATCCACTCCATTGACCTCGTCGCCCCTAACATACGAACCCACCAGCGGTCGCTTCTATCAGCTCCTTTCCATAGCTTTGACTCCTGACTCGGCTCCGGCTTTGCGGGCATTCTCAGCCCTCAGGTCCCCGCCGGCATCTCCTCTGGCAAGGATCCAGCTCGGGACGGACGGTTCCCAAGTTTGCACGCTCTTGTAAGCGACGGGAAGAACCCCAGCTCTTGGATGATACAACCCACCGAGGTTGATTACCTCTCACAACGACTCGGGATCGCCGACTTCGCATTTCACTGCGCGCAGTATGCGGGCGAGGCGTGGTAACCTGCAGTGACGAGTCGAATATCCATGTTGCCGCGTCTCGGTCGACTGCCAATCCTTTTCGTTTTCTTTTTCTGGTTGATCCGCGCCGAGCCCATGTCTGGTATGACAAGAATGCATCACATGGTGTAGATAGTTCAGCACCTGTCGAACATTCGGAAGTCGTCGCGCAAGTTAGCGACTGACAATCCCTCGCGTCTCGACAACCAACCCGTCTCGTTCAACCCTTCTGCATCGCCCTCTCCGGCTCGCTGATCAGGTCACCGATCTCCGTGACCCTAAGCATAGTACTTCTCCCCAGCGTCGGTCCGCGGTAGTCCTCCCCACCGAGCCAGGACTTAGGGATCTGCTCGTCCCCGGCGAGCGAAGGGCTGAGGTCGGTCTCCGACGACTTGTTCTCCGCGTCGGTGGTGGCGGTCGTCGGAGTGTTGGGGCTACCACCAGACCAGCCGGCCATGGCGTAGGCTTCGCACCGGCGGCGGTGGTCGGCGGCGACGTCGGAGCGGTCATACGGGATGCGGCGGGTGAGGAAGACGCCCGGCAGCAGCCGGCCGAAGAGCGGCCGCATGGGCGGCACCGAGACGCAGCAGATGCCGATGGTGCACTCGGCTACGGTCCACAAGACCGAGGGGGCCAAGTCCCAGGTGATATCGAGCGGGGCGCCGAGGAGGTACAGCACGGTGAGGCGGACGATGCTCGCGACGCAGGCACTTGGAAGCGGTCAGTCTGGGACGGCATAAGGGTGTGTCTGGAGGAGTGTTTCAGGACTTACAAGCCACCGATGAAGAACAACGACGAGACGATGATCTTCTGCTTCTTGGGCAGTTGCAGTTTCCAAAAGTACGGCAGGGGAGCGGTGCACAGCACGAGATCGGTCGTCACATTGATGGCGGTGCTGGCATAGAGAAAGTTGACGAAGCTATAGCAATGGACATTGCTGTAGTCACTGGTAAAATCCCATGCCGCCTGGACGGGGTTGCACTGGAAGATGGTAGCCGGTACCGACGCGATGAAGAGGCCGATCGTCACCGCTGCCGTGACGTACATGGCGAGGCGGAGCGTGTTGTAGGGGAATATACGGAGATATGAGGTGATGATGGACAGCTTGGTGAAGGTGATGGCGCAGACGTAGAAGATGTTGGCGACGAACATGAGCTGGCAAGGCAGTCAGCACGCGGCGAGGTAGCACCTAGGGGAACACAACATACCTGCACACATCTCTGAACCTCCTCGACCACAGTGGCAATGGGAATGTTCCACACATGGTGGCCGAAGCCGACTTCGAGAGCTTAAGCGGCAGAATCAGCGTTCAGTCTTGTGGTACAAAAGAAGTGCATATCATTTCTTACCCAATAGACTCACTATACATAGCCCAATCGTAAAGATCGACGCTATGGACACCAGGACTTCAGAGAAGCAGTTTAGTATGGCCGTGACAAGCTTCGATACCTCAATAATAGCGGCCGACTTACTGTCATCGAGGAAGAACTGACCAGTCATCAACCGGCGGACTAATAGTCGAGTGATCACAAATATGAAAATGAGCGCGACGCAGGCAACGGTAACGCCCAAAATCAAGCCAGTCCTGACTGACTTGTCACTCAAGTTGATATGAGACAGCTGGTCGGGCGTCAGATTGCCCATGCTCCTGACCATCTCACGGTATTCGAGCCTCGATGCTGCTCCGGCCGTGAGAGGCGCGGAGTTACCCATCATGAACAGATGGAGTGGTAGGTATGAAGCTCGTCCAGGGAGACAGTTGTCGGACAGGGGAAGTTCGACGCAACGAGCCGGGGGAGGCAGTGCCCTCTTAGATGAGCTCACTGGAGCTACGCATGAGATCTCGTCCCCCTCCCCCTTGCAGCTCGATCGGTCTGGTACCCAATCCAACCCATGCGGTCGGGTTGAGGACCGCCCTGTGATTGCTTGGCGAGACATCCAGCCCATTACTAGCGCCCCGGAACTTGCCTTGGTTGGGAACCAGCTCGGGTCGGTTTAAGCGGACTAAGTTCCGGAACAAGGGTGGTGGTGGCTTGCTGGGTTGGATCGGTGGTGATCTAATCCCGCAGTGTTCGAATCCAAAGAGTAATAAGATAAGACAGCACATGCAGTACCGGGAGTTGACCGGAGAGACGGTTGTCCGCTAGCATAACGCTAGTGTATCCAGAGTTCCTAAAATGACCCGACCATGACACGCTGATGTCCTTTGCAAAGGCATTCTGAGAAGGCTCTCGCCTCCGTCAGCGGAAGCGCTACCGTCAATCATGGGCGGCAGTCACGGCTCAGGAACAATGCTAAGTTTGACACGCGCCGAATGTGGACGAGGCTAGAAATAGAGTCCAAGGATGCGGTTATCTCAGTGAAGCGGAACGGCGATCCCCGTTCAATATGAGTGGTGAAGTGCGACGCCTCTTTTACGCCTCTATCGTCTTTTTGGCGTAATAAGCCAGTGTTCCAAGCAAGGCAGAGGCTCACAGGGCAACATCTGTGCCTTGGTCTGTGCGCGCGGAGTGAGCACCGATGCCATGCAGCCATCCCAATGCCTCAAGTGTGCCTGAACCTTAATAACAGCATGTGGTGGCAGGGGCCGGGCCACTTGGACTTCAGCTTCATGCCGATCAGTGATAGTGGCTGCCGCGGTCTCAACGCCATTGCTCTCGTGGGCCAATGGATCCGAAAGGACCGAGACATGCATCGCCTTGACGTCCCCTTGACGTGTCGGGTGATTTTCCTGCAACCTTCGCCAACGTCAATAGTGTAACCAGCCAAGGCCAAAACAAAAGGAAGTTGGAAGTGCTGACATCGACTTCGGAGTGCCTTAAGACATGATGGCGATGGGATTAGTCAACTCGTGGCGTGACCGGTTTCTAGAATCTTGAAGCTGAAAAAGTTAGCTCAATAACGGACATCAGCTGTCAAGTGGTTAAGCAAAACGGCAAGTTAATTCATGACTGGAATGCGGTACCGGTGTTAGGTTTGATAGCGTGATGGCGTTTTCCAAAAGCAGCTACACCTGCAGATTGGGGGAGGATTGTGGCTTTTTTTGTGGGCTTGGATTTGGCATTGACAAGTGAGATAAAAGTTTGCCGGCAGCGTCCGAGCTCGACGCTCGGCATTGCTTGATCTGATCGAGCTGCACTGTTGTTGAGTTATTAGTGTTGGCTCAAGGTAGGTACTGAGGAGTGAGCTGTCTCGACGAGATGACGGAAGACTGTATCGTCTTCTCAACGCGTACGGAACATCAGTCCCTCGCTCCAAGCACTTTCAGTCGGCGTAGAACGGTCTCTCACAGCTTCAGATAGATGTACAGTAGATGTATACAATGCCCAACCGTATCGATACACTGGCCGTCCGCCGGGATGGCCACCATTCTGCCAAGGTCTTCTTTTTTTTTCCCCATCCTGAAACGCCTTTCCAGCCTTCCACAGGTAACTCCGTTGCTATGAAACCAACAAAGGGACATCGCCGTCTATCTGCACAGTTCCGCCGCAGGCCCTCCTCCCCCTCTCAAAAATCTATGAAAAAAAATACTTGCTCCCCTTAAGCCGCCGGACGTCAAAATCGCCCTTCTCCGGGATCTTGGGGAACGTCAACGGCAGCCAGAACTGCACCTTTGTCTCCGGCCGGTACCTCGGTGGTTTGACCTCGGATGACATTCGCGCGGCGAAGGGGTCCGTCGAGATGAGATTTAGGAATCTCTGCAGCCCGGATTCGATCGTGGGCACCTCGGTATCGTCTGCCTCCTCGCCAGCTTCCGCGGTCGCCTCGTCGGCTGCGGTCTCCTCGGTTCCCTCCTCGGCTCCTTCCACGACCTTCTTGGCCTTGCGGCCCCTCTTGTTCTCCGTCGTGGCTGCCTCCAGAGCAGCGGCCGCCTTCAGCTCCTCCTCGGGGATGACGCCTAAGGACACCTCGTGCGCGGTGTACTCCGGCTCGAGCGCGTCTTCCGCCTCATTCGACTCTGCGAATATGCTGGCGGGCGTGACCATTTTCTTGCCCTCTTCGACCTCCGCCGGATCGGATGAGGCCAGGAGATCGGCCCTGCGCTTCTCCATCAAGATTTCGTCTCTCGCGGTTATGAACTTGCCCTTCCTGAACGCGAGGATCTTCTTGCCCACTTCCGAAGAGTTGTCGACCTTGGCCAGATAGACACACCCCTTGTAGCGGGCCTCGAATTCAGCTCCCAGCCGACCAATGACGTCCTCGCTGTGTATCCTAATGAACGCGTCCCGGATCACATCATTCATGACATCGACATCGGCAGCGTGGGTCCAGAACGAGTCGTGAACCGCGGCGAACGTCAGGCCTTTCTCGTCGCACTCGAGTGCGGAGAGAAGCATGTGGCTGGCGTCGAGGGAGTGGATAAAGTTCGGCGGGAACGCTTGAAGCTGTTTGCGGCGGTTTACCGGGTCGGACCCGTCGGGCACTGTGAGCACGAGATCCTGGAGACATGTCGGAATTGTCCTCGTGCTGTGTTTTCGGTATGGCTGTACGACGGGCATCCGTAGCGGGGTTGTCCAGACCAGGGTCGACTTGAACTTGTCCTTCATTTCGTCGGTCGGCTTCACCTTGCCCTTCCCCTTCGCCCTGTATGTCCGTGGCCCGGTCCTCATGGCGGCTGAGGGCTCGATGAGCTTGCACTGCTCGGGGGTCAAGGCGCGGCAGACGCGGCCCCCAATCTCCCCGAGCCATTGCTGGATGTCGTGGGCGCCCTTAAACATGGTCGAAAGCGCCTTGAAGATCTTGGTGGCGACGTACGAAGCTAGGTAGATGGGCTCCTGTCCAGTCTCCTTCTGGAGGTTAGGGTACAAAGAATCAAGCTGCTTGAGAACCTGCTTCTTGGCCCCTGCGTAAGTGACTCCGTAGACGTTGGTCATAACTGTTTGCTTGACCACTTTGCGGGTGATCTTGCCAGTAAGAGCCTTAGCATAAACGTTGCCCCTTTCCAAGTCCTCGGCGATGCTTTCCTTGACCAGGTCCGCGACAGCGGAGTAGACGTCGGCTGGCCGATCACCGGGCTCGAGATTGACCTGTTTAGCTCCCCAGGTATCGCCACCGAGGGCAGCGTAGTGCTGGAGACCGTTGCAAGTACCATCTTGGTGGACCGGGAGATGCGAGACGAACTTGGTTGGGTCGGGGAGGTCCATCGCCGCCTTGAGTTCGTAGCAGGTCGCCAGGCATTGCCAGGGGTCTTCGGCCTGCAGCCACCATCGCTTGCCCTTCAAGGGATTGTTGACAGAGTCAATGATGTTGTCCATGTTCTCGACAGCGAAGTTCTCTCGATCCTTGAGACTCGCCTTGTCATAGCCGTAGACGTTGGACAGGTGCACCTTGAGCCATCTCAGCCCACTCTCCCCGAGTTCCTTGCCTTTTGCGAACAGCATCAAGCCTCGCGCGTGGTCCGCTCCCATATGGTTCAGATAAGTCGGAATGGGATATGCACGCCCGCGGAAGTCAACATTGTGAGGGAAGTAAAAGGTCTGATCTCTGAAAGCCCTTGCGATCTCGAGTTGAAAGTTCATGAAGCATCGCACTGAATGCATACCAGACTTCTCGTTCTCGGCCCTCTTGACAGATTTGATCCACTGCCGCTTCTTCAGCGGATCGTCGGTGAAGTCAGGCTCGACAGGGATGGGGACGTCGGGATTCAGCGGGGGAATCTCAGCGATGGCTTCTCCGCTATTCCAGGCTTCCAGCATAACGTCGAAGACGGGTCGATTGATGCGCCAGGCAGTGCGACCGAGAACGTCAAGCCCCTTGAGGACCTGGTCCATATCCCCGCGGTCAATTGCTGCTTCCGTGTACGCCTGCTGGTCCTTTTCTCCGTGTTTGATCCGGACGAGCGAAGCGGGAACCTCGACAAACCCGCCCTTGTCGAACTTGGTCCATGGCTCGGGCTCGACAACCATGGGTAGATGACGAGCTATGTAGGCACCGCGTGGCTCACGCTTCATCAGGTCCACCAAGGCACGATTTGGGATAAACATGCCGACCTTCTTGCCCTTCCTGAGCTGAGTGACGTGCGAGAAGGCGGGCTGTACCTGCTCGATCGGTTCTTTGGTCACAGGGTGTTCCCTCCGGACGGTTATTTTGGCCGACTCGATCAACGCCAATAGCAGAGCAGCGCCCACCTTGGTTCGGATAGAAATTGGCCAAGCTGGGTCGTCGATCTCCGATCTTCGAGCTCTCGGTTGTTCGGCACCCAGAGCCGCGGATGGTGATGGTTGAGTTGTCGTCGAAGATCCTGCTTCGGTTGGGTCTCGCACAGCTGCATCGTTTGTCGCGGAGAACCTCAACACCCGCTTGGCGCCCCGTTGGACGGTATGCTTGCTTTCCTTGCCTTGCTTTTGCTTCGCTTGTGTTCGAATGTCCTCCTCGGCGATCTTGGAAAGATGCACAATCATCGTGCTCAGTGGAACACCGTTATCGGCCCCATGCATAGAAAGGGAGCTCATAATGCTTAATATGGTAACAGCAGCCAGCCGTGCTGGATTCGACTGCCGCAGAATCGGTCCGTAGATGCACCGGTCCAGATCTTCTTGATTCTTCTTGGTCTCTTCCTCGGACTTGTCGATTTGCTCAAACTCCTTTACCATTCGGGCCTCCATTGCGTTTTGCCAGTCGTACAACCTGGCACTCAGTGCAGAGCCTTTGAGAGACGAGTTAAGCCCCATTTTCTGCAGGTTTTCGTTCTCCTCTCGCCAGCGTGCGATGGCAGATTCGACGGAATCCTTTTCCAACTGCGACTGTATTTCTCTGCGTTCGGCATAGGATAGCTTAGAGATATCATGACCTTCGGGAATCTCGGCGAAAAGGGAGAGGGTGCTCTTCAAGACCTTCAAGCCCATGCCCTTTTGCGGTGTGGGTAATACGTCTGGTGTGCCAGATGTGCCAGATGTGCCAGGTTGCCAGGATTCCGTTGGCGTCTCCGCCAGCTGACTCTCGGTGGCCGCCTCCTCAACAGGGTTGACTTGCTCCTCCGCCAGCAGGTTATAGGTGGGGCAAATAGAGGTGATAGTTGCGAGGTCTTGGTCGGTCAAGATCTCGCTCATGTATAAGACCTCCAAGCCAGCGTCTCCAGGTGCCATGCCCATATAGCGGTCCACCAGTCTTTCCAGTCTCGCGCCGTGGGTCGTGAGGAGGGAAGCCTTGAGCATGCATGCTATTGTCTCGGCAGTTTGCGGCAGTTGCGAACTGCGTATCTGCAATTCGTACCACTGATGCAGGTCCTCCGCCTTGTTCAAGCCGGGCTCCTCCTGAATCTGTGATAACCGCGCCCTGAGATAGCGGTTGTGGAAGTGAATCAGGTCGCGCTTGTCGAAGGCTCCCATATTAGTAATCCGCTTGATCACGAGAGCTGCCCTGTCGAGCTTTCCAACGGCAAGACAAGCATCGAAAATGGAGATGAGCTCCTCAATGTCGCCTGAAATTCCCCATAGGTTTATTTTTTGTCGGGCAGGTCGAGGAGGAGGTTCGCTGACGGTAAGCGGGGATGAGACATCGAGCGGCTGTAGTTCGTACAGCGGCCTCTGCTGGAGTGTGTTCTGGATGTGGTCGAATTGGAGTTTGTCCAGTGGCTTGTAGTCGTCCAAGGCCGTGGCCAGGTTGCGCTCAAAGGCAACCAGGCCGCGGGAACTTTTCCTCTTCCATGGCCGTAATTCTTGCTTGGTTGTGAATAGCCTGCAAGTCGCTATCCGTGTCGAATGTATGTGAGAGGGGTTAGACAAGAGGAACTGGCGGAGAGGAAGGCTCTGTCGAGGAGTGGCTGTCCGGACAAGCATCGTGAAAACCTCACGCGACTGCGCGAAAGTCGTTTTGAAAGGAGCGTATAAAAGGCACGGACCGAGCAGGTTGTGCCGTCCGGTGAAGCGTCTCAGAGCGAGCAGGGAAAATGCATTAAAAGAATGGGATTAAAAAAGGCTAAAATATAACACCGACGAGTCTTCAGACGAAGTTTGAATGCTTGAAAGCAGATCAAATCGTAGATAAGGAGATGGAAGAAGGAAGCTTTTACTGTTCTCTCCAAAATTTGCCTTCTAATCTTTGCTCCCTTGGGTCTGAAGCCTCTGATTGGCAGTTGTGCTCCACAGCTCTCCGCAATGGCGGACCCTCGGGTCACTACCCAACCTTAGCAAGCTTAGTAAATGGGATTTCTTCTAGAACTGCTATTCTAGTGGAACCGGCTCCTGCATCTCTCCGGGCCTTTGATTACCATCAGACAACCACGTTCTGCCCTCCATCCGCACACGAAAACTCGAGCAGACATGGCTTCTACTCGATCGCTAAAATTCGCCTTCAGTTGCTCGGCCTGTCGGTCTACGGCTCTGCACCTCTTGGTTGGACCCTCGCTTCCACTCCGGGTACCTCGAGCCACTTCCAAGACGCTCTCGTCCAAACGGTTTACAGCGGGTTTCTCGACTCTGCGACCAGATCTACAGCAGCATAAGAGCCCAGCGATCCAAGAACTGCGGATACCAGACAAGCAGCACAACGGAGCAGCGCAGTCTGGTGACTCTTCCGAAGCCAATGGCGACGAAGTCCCTTGGTACCTCCAGGTCGAACCTCCGAAGCACCCTACGCTGATCGTCGAGCCGCCACCACTGCCCGATGTGCCAGAAGGAGCTCCCAAACTGGTGGAAAAACTCGTCAAATTCACGTCGGATGAGCTGGGAATGGAGGACATCGAGATAGTCGATCTGCGTAACCTGGACCCTCCGCCGGCACTCGGGCCGGGCCTGCTCATGTTGTTCGGCACCGCTCGCAGCGAGCGGCATCTGCACGTATCCGCAGACCGTCTGGTGCGCTGGTTCAGGGGCCGGGGCATCTCCGCCGACGCGGACGGCCTGCTGGGCCGTAACGAGCTGAAGATCCGTGTCCGGCGAAACGCCCGCAAGATGAAGCGGTTGGGACACGGATATGCGCAGCGCGAACACGACGACGGCATAAGCACGCAGTGGGTGTGCGTCAACGCCGGTACCGTGAGCTGGGTGGATGCCGAGTCCGAGGTGGTCGGCCCCGACGGCAGAGTCAGCGGATTCGGCGTGCCGCAGGCTGGGTCGACGGTCGTGGTGCAAATGTTTACCAAATCGAGACGCACGGAGCTCGATCTGGAAGGCTACTGGAAAAAGAAGCTCATGGGCCCCAAGGCGGCGAAGGCTTTGGAGCTGAAGGAAGAACGAGAGAAAGATCCTGTTGCTTGGGCGATGCGACAGACCTTTTCAAGCGGTTCGGACAAGCCAGCCCCATGCTAGGATAAATCCTTTTCACCTGGCTCATGAAGGCTCCCAACTGAATTTGAATGACGGGCCTGGCTAATCCAAATTTTCCATGGACCGCATACCGGCCTAAAAGGCGGATCGACCAGTCGCCTTGTCGCATACTCAAGAAAGCGTCGCCTCTAGAAACCGGCGACGCTTTCACAAACGACGAGAGATTCAGTGCCGACTCAAAATCAAGCGCTTCTTTGCAGGACTGACACCATTCTGGAAACGTGTCCTATGAGCTGCGGAGCAAATCGACAGTATACCCATGGATGAGCTCGGTGTAGCTCGATTCTCCGTCAAGGAAGGGGAAGATAAGGAGGCCAGAGCTGGAGTTGATGCTGGGGGTCAGGGTCGCCCGGGACAGTTCTCAACAGATGCTGAACGATAAGACTGTCGCGAGGCCGACTAGCTATGCTTGGAAGGCGCGCACACATTGCATGCGCTTGAGGATAGGGATGTTATGGCATCATGCGCCGTGACTTGTCAACTTGCGCCTCATGTACATGTATGTACAACACTCACTCTGAGAGAGGGTGAGCCTTCACAAGGTTATATGTATTACGAAATCTGTACAATAATACCAACTTCAAAGATACCAAGGTCGTGATTTCTGGGTCAGGTAAATACTCTCGTGTCTGCGTCTTCCATGCTACGACTCGGCGAGTAGTGACGGAATTGGCCGCATTGCAGGACGATGCAACTTCAGCTAACTTATGTGATATATCCTTCGCTATGTCCTTCTTAAATCAGGTTCGCCCCCGTGCCTGGCGCCTGCATGCCATCCAGCGCCATGGAGGGAAAAGGGCAGGTCATATCGGCAGAAGAGAGATCTGCCAAGAGATGAGCCTATCGCCTTGCACATGTGCCGGACCGGGGTCGATGATCGTCAAGCTAGGCTACAAACGTGTCGCCATGATTGGACAGATGCTGCTCAACAGGCCTGATAGGGGAACGTCCCACCCTGGCTCAGTGTAACGATGAAACCTGGGAGGAAGTTGACTTGATTGGGCTGCGTTGCTGCTTCAAGTTGATGCCGCACTCTAGAGAAGAAACGGGAAGTATACCCTAGCTCATCTCCTACCTACGAATGGGAATCTCTCGTTGCCAAGACATGTGGATGGCATCGTTGCGAGGAGATGCCGCCGTGACCAGGTACCGAGTTGAGCTGCCATTCGCGGGTTGGTGCCACGCCCATAGTGGCGGACATGTATAAGTGCTACCAGTTCCGTCCCTTCTTTCTTCTTCCAAGACCTCCCTATCGACGACTCAAAAGAAAGAACACCGTCGGACAGTCTCGCAATAGGACTCAGGACATAATGGCAGCCCGTGTCTTCTCCCTCGCCCTCCTCGCCTCGGGTTTGCCTTCCACCCTGGCATGGGGCGCCCTGGGCCACGAAACAGTGGCATACGTCGCGACCAACTTCGTCGCCTCAACGACAAAGACCTACTTCCAGACTCTCCTCGGCGACACATCGACCGACTACCTCGCCTCCGTGGCCTCCTGGGCCGACTCATATCGGTCGACCACGGCCGGCAAGTTCTCCGCGCCGTTCCACTACATCGACGCCAACGACAATCCCCCGTCTAGCTGCAGCGTAAGCTTGTCGCGCGACTGCGGCAGCGGCGGCTGCGTCGTCTCTGCCATCTCCAACTACACAACCCGCCTCGTCACGTCGAGCCTGAGCAAGTCCGAGAGGCAGATCGCCGCCAAGATGGTGATCCACCTGCTCGGCGACATCGGCCAGCCGCTGCACTGCGAGGCGCTCGACGTGGGCGGCAACGACATCGACGTCACGTACGACGGCGACTCGACCAACCTGCACGCGGTCTGGGACTCGAACATTGCCGAGTCCATCGCCGGCGGGTCGTCGCTGGCGTCGGCCAAGAGCTGGGCGGCGACACTCACGACCGCCATCAATACGGGCACGTACAAGTCCGCCGCGGCCGGCTGGGTAAGCGGACTGAGCATCACGAGTGCGCAGAGCTCGGCTCTGACGTGGGCGACGGAGAGCAATGCCGAGGTGTGCTCGACGGTGCTGGCTAAGGGGATATCCTATGTCGAGGACAATGACCTGTCCGGGGCTTATACCACTACCGCGACGCCGGTTGTGAACTTGCAGATTGCGAAGCAGGGTTATCGGTAAGCTGTTTCCTCCGCCAATTGGGGCCTGAGATGGGGTGTAAACCGCAAATACTGACCGGATTGCCCCAGACTTGCGAAGTGGTTAGATGCCATTGCTGCTGCTGCATGATCGCATATCCTCTATCTATGGTAGGACTCGAGAAGCAGACGGGTGGCTTCGAAGGATATGAACGCAGTGCAAGTCTATATGGCACCTCGCTTCCGCTCTTCCAGGGTATCATAATTTCCAAGTCTAGTCCTGGCTCTCGCGTGCCGGGGTATGCTGCTGTCGCCGAGTCATTTCGAGGCAGCCCTCATAGCCTCTCGCAGCATAGGAGCAACCTGTTTCCGACTGTTCTCGACCCTTAACTGCTTCCAACACGCCCTCCACTCGTCTGAGCCAGAAGTGTCGTCCAGGTCCCCATCCTTCCATGTCACCAGCCCCAACCTCTCCCTGTTCTTCTCCGCGAACGCCTTCACCGCCTTGACTGCTTTCTCGTTGAATCCCCAGAGCAGCCCCTCCCTCGCGAACCCGCCATCCGGGTGCATCGTAGTCATAACGCACGCAATATCCAGCTTCTCCTCCTCGGCCCACTTCCGCAGCTCTGCCAGAAACGTGTCCTTGTCTCCAATCTTCTCCAGCATGTAGTCGATGCCCTGCACCACACTCGACGTCCCCAGCGTCAGCCCGCCGTCCGTCCACTTCTTGTAGTCCTTGCGAAATATATCCCGGTAGCTGAGACGCGAGATATCCTCCTTAAGCTCCGCTATTTCTCCAAAGTACGCATCGCGATCGTACGCCGCACCAGACCGGCGGATCAGCGCCTCCGCAAACTGGACGGCCTGCACGTCCGCCGGCGTCGTCTTCTCCTTCGACGTCAGGTTCGTGGTGTCGATCAGAATGGGCCCGAGGACCAGGTACGCAAGCTGGGCGTCCCAGTCCTCCTCTTCTTTTCCTTCCACGCTCTCGAGCTCGCCATCAGTGTTGCCAGCAAGCGCAGTCCACGTCTGCGCGCCGTGCTCGACGACGAGGCTCATGCAGCTGCCGGATTTCTTCACCACCCTGGGCTGCTCGTGCTCGTCCGCGGTGTGTACGGGCACGACGCCCTCGTCCTCGTGGTGATCGACGCAGCCCACGACGCGGGAGGCAAACTTCTCCTTGACCAGACCCGTCGCCGCATTGTGGTCTACCAGCACCCATCGCGAGTCCTCGGGCTTGACGTCCGCCTGCTCGAGCTCGCTCAGCGTGAGTATATCGTCCGCTACGACGCCCGCGCGGCGCAGCACGGCGCCCAGCTCTGGCCGTAGGGCGAGGTCGGGCCTGTGGAGGTTTGCCAGGGGGATGTGTAAAGTGTGCGGCGGGGCGTGCGTCCTGAGGTATGCGAGTGCGAGAGCTGAGCAGAGCGAGTCCAGGTCTGCGGACTCGTTGCCTATCACGAACGTCAAGGGCTTTGGCCGTGACGGTGGAGGAGAGAGCAGGGCATTTCGGGCTGTGGTGAGGAAGGATTTGAGGGATCTCGTAGCGGCCATCTGGACGGAGAAGTGTATGTAGCAGACGCCGAGGAGCCGAGTGAGTGTTAGTACCTCTCGGGTATGAAAGAAAGAATAAAGTGAGACAGAGCAGCTTGAGACGTCGTCGATAATTATGTACTGTACCTAGGGAGGCAGCTTAAGAGAGTGGCACTTCATAAGGGTACGCACAGTAAGATCCTAAACCTGGAAGTCTGGAATAAGACTTCGAATATTTGGTACACATTGGCAGTGACGTAGTGGGTCGGCTGTACCTCTTTCTGCTAAATCCCCTCCGACAGCGGGCATCTCGCGGCGGCATCTTATCGTCAGGCCTTATCTATCGCCGAGGTCACTGCCGCCACGATGGTGACCCCTTCACACTTCCACTCATAACCCTTTCCTGAACACCTTAGTGACTACTCCTGCTGCTACTCCTACTCTTCTCTTCTTCTTCTCGCCTTCTCCGACGTCTCTATATATAAGCAAAGCCCTCCCGAACAATGGGCTCCCAAACCCCCACGACCCCCATCCGCCTCGCCATCCTCGAAGCCGACACGCCCCTCCCCTCGACGCGGGCCAAATACTCATCCTACGGCGGCGTCTTCACCTCCCTCTTCACCCGCGCCGCCGCGCCCGCGCCCCTATCTTCCCTCCTCTCCATAACATATTACAACGTCGTCGGCCCCTCGCCGTCCTACCCCTCCCTCGACGACGTCGACGCCGTCCTCATAACGGGCTCCAAGCACAGCGCCTTCGAGGACGGCGAGGGCGGCTGGATCGCGGCGCTCGCCGAGTTCGTGCGCCGCGCGCTCGAGTCGGACAGGAACGTGCGCGTCGTCGGCGTCTGCTTCGGCCATCAGGTCGTGGCGCGCGCGCTCGGCGTGCCCGTCGGTCGGAATGCGCACGGGTGGGAGGTCAGCGTCACCGATGTGCGGCTGACGGAGGAGGGGAGGGAGGTGTTTGGGAAGGATACGCTGGTGAGACACTCCTTTCCGTTCTTTTCCTTCTCTTTTTTCTCGCTTCAACGTAGTCCGTTCTTGCCGAAGTGCACAAGTTAGTTCACTGACGGACGATGGCGCAGAAAATACACCAGATGCACCGCGACGCGGTTGCTTCGCTCCCGGCAGGCGCCGTGCCGCTGGCCGAGACAGACGTCTGTCCCGTGCAAGGATTCCTGATACCGGGGAAGGTGATCACGGTGCAGGGACATCCAGAGTTCACCGGCCCCATCGTGCGGGAGATCCTGGACTCCAGACACGAAACGGGCATCTTGTCTGACGAGATATACAAGAGCGGTATCGACCGGGTCGAAGACGATCACGATGGAGTTGCGATAGCGCGGGCATTTCTGAAGTTCATGAGAGAATAGGAAGTGGCGATGCCAACTCCCTTGCTTATACCCCTACATACTCCCGTCGCTTACTGAGATGCCTCTGCCGACGCGAATCCTTACTGATGACCTGTTCTGTCCCTTGTACCATCCATCATCCCAGCGCCAGTAAATACAACCCTCATACTCCAGCCGTAATGCCTAAACCAGTAATGCCAGAACAAGCTATGCTAGACCCAGGGTATCAATAGTCTCCATCCAATGCCCACACATGCTAATAAATGAGATCTAAAAATCCCACAGAAACCCCAGTCTCTAGTCCGTCCCCCCATATATGCCTTTCACAGTACCTCTCTCCTTTCAATTTCGTCCTCACACCCATCCGTCAGAAGCGACATCAAACTCCTTGACATCCCACCAATCCCTCCTCTGCTCGGCCTCCCGCCTCTTCTTCTCCCTCCGGACCTCGTCCACCACCTCCGCCTTCCTCCGCGCCCTCGCATTCCGCACCTCGACCAGGACCTCCTCCCTCGTCCGCCCGACCCCGTCCCGCCGCCAGCCCCTGGAGGACCAGCCCCAGCCCCAGCCGACGCTCGCCCAGAACCCCTCCCCGGCCGTGTACCGCCACGGCTTCTCGCGCGCCGTGAAGACGGCGCTGTCCGCCGCGCCCTGCACGGCCAAGCTCACCAGGCTGAGCACGTATACCCAGCGCGGCCTGTTGCTGCTGCTGTAGCCGGTCGCGGTGGTGTACCCGTACACCTGGTTGACGAGCGGGAAGATCCACATCACCAGGTACAGCAGCGGGTAGACGAACAGGCTCCGCAGCTGCCGGCGGACCTTGTCGCGGTTGCGCGAGACGTGCGACGTCAGCGGGTCGTGCGAGATGTGCAGCGTCAGGGCGGCCTCCCCCAGGTATGCGCCGGGTTCCTCGTGGGAAGACGAGGAGGGCGTGCCGCCGGCGGCCCTCAGCGCCTTGCGGCACACGGGGAACATGGCCGGGATGGTCGTGCAGCTGCCCTGCCTGTGGGAGTCGCACGCTAGTGGTTCGGTGGAGTTGCCGGTCTGTGGAGGGTCGGATGCGGAAGTCTCTGATACCATGGGCAGGTGCCAGCCTTCGGTGTTGATTGAAGACAGCGGGGAGACGTCCTTGGAATTGCTATTACGCCATGACGGAGATGCGGTGGGCGGAGGGAGGTCTAGGTGTTGTAGTGGTGTATAATGGGCATCTTGCTCGTCAGCAAAGCTTTCGTCTACTGAAGGGGAGGCATCTGCGAAGCGTGGAAGATTCCATAGTATCGGTCCCGTTGGCGAACTATCCTCGGTCCATCTGCTTGAGGGTGTGTTGCTGATTGACACGGCGCGCAGCCTATCCTTATATCGACCTGCTAAAGGCTTGAAAGACGTGGGTAGTGATCGGATCCGGTCACGGTAAGCGGGTCGAGTCGCGAATTGGGCAGACAGAGCCTGCGGTGCCGCGGAGTCTCTGCGTTCATAGTGGTGTATCCGTCCGCGCACATAGGCGTATATGCAGATATATATGACGAGAATAAGGGTGAAGAGCACATAGCGTGGAATCCAGCTAAAGGCTAGGCTAGCCCAGCCGCGCTCGTTAGACAGGTAGCAGAAGTAGCCAACATTCCGATATCCGCCGTCCAGGAAGGCGAGTGAGGCAAAGAGCAGAGGAACGACCACGTAGGTCGCATAGGCCAGCCACCGGTAGGGATAGAGGCCAGACTTGGGTCGATAAATGTACATGGCCGAGTGCAGCGCGATCAGGAGAACAGCGACGTCCGACGACTCGATTCCCACGGCGAAAAAGAAGCCGCTGACCTGGCAGAAGGTCGAGTCGGATTGGACCGGACCCCGCGTGTAGGTTACGACGGGGAATATGACGAACCACAGCGCCTTTATGAGGTCGCTTTGGATGAGTAACATGATCAGACTGAGAGAGGGAGGTTAACATCGTGAACGGGCCGGCCGTCAGGGCATGGCCGTTACTCACTCGTGTCGGAAACTCCTCCTCATCTTGACAAACCAGTAGAAGGCAAAAGATGTGGCCAAGGTGCTGAGGAGTCCGATGGCAAGAGATATGGCCATGACGTCCATTCGTTGCTCATGGCGGCCACTGGCCCGCGCAACAACTTCCGTGAGGTGAGCAAGAGAAGGCCCTCCATCGCCAGGTCCTAGTAGCGAGTCCATACGCTTCGTGACCGCATGTGCCGTTGCGGCCGTGGTGTGGAGGGAGGGGAGAAAGAGGAGGGGTCCCTCCGTGGACCCAAGATGAAGTCCACACCTCAGTTTAAGAGAGACCTTCGACAGCCTTAGCCATGGCGGCGGAGCATAAACGGTGAGGAGTAGAGGTGAAGGACGGATCTGGTGCCTCAAGTGCCGCGAAGGAGCTGAGCAAGGCTCTCAACCTACTTAGGGTTCGATTAGAGTTCGATGGCTGGACTAGTTACCGCTGTGGACCGACAGGACAGAGGGTGGTGTGTTCCACAGTACGTCAACGAGATCTCGTTATGTCGGCACTCTCAGATATAAGTGCTCAAGGAGCAACAGCAGAAGCTTATTCCACGTGTCCTCGAGAGCCCGGATTCCCAGAAAAAAAAGGAAGTTGGTTGTTAAAGTGCCGGTCGTAGGAACGAAAGTGCGGTAAACATGACGAGGTGATCGAAGGAAGGGATGCGAGATGGAAACAGCCAAGACCGCTAGACCTAGGGCTCCGTCCGATTACTCCGGCTTTTCCTCTGGGGAGAAACAGCCGACTAGTAACTACTAGTCATGGCACTTGGGAACGTTAAGGGTCTAGGGTCCCCACGAACAGCAAAAGAAAATAGGCTCATATGCCTCATAGCGTGAACGCGGCGCGAGGTCGTGACAAATTCCTGTCACGGCCAGCTCTAGACAAGAAGAGACTTTGCACGCGCCCCCTCCCGCCCCCGATCTGTCCAATCTGTCGGTATTCGGGGGAGGGCGGCAGAGACCGGTGACGACAGATGCCAAATTTGGCCAGTGGCATAGGTTTCTGGGCTTTTCAGAGGCGCAAACCTGGCGAATCTCGGTTGAGAGAAATGGAGAGATCGTCGTGTGGGCCGATCTGATGGCTCAACCGGGTGACTGGAATGTCTTAGCTGCTTGGGACAACTGGACAACCAGCGGACACTTGCCTAGTCTTGCTTTTTTAGCTTTTTTTCGGGCCAACATCCCAGCTTGGGTTTACTGCACGGTAATGGCACACGAAAGAAGCGCCACATCCTCGAGCCTTGATATGACACGGGACACAATAGGTAGCGATTTCCCAAGTCTGCGTCGCGTCTTGATGTTCCTGAATGTGGCTGCGGCTGGACCGACCGTAGTGATGCCGCGTGTCGGGCCAGATTTTCCGGCAGCCTTCCTTTCGTGCTCAACTAGGAAGTAGTGAGACCTAAACCAGCGCGCCTCAAAGGAAGAAAGCTATCCAGCTGCACGTCATAGTGAGCTGATCGCATGGCCGGACACTTCGACGCGGACTGGAATGATAGGTATAGGAGAGGAGTCAGCGACAGTCCATGGCCCAATTTTTTTTTAACTGGATTGTCTATTTTCAAGAAGCTGGCAGAGCTGGGAAGCATTTCCTGTCGTATAGGATCGATGCCTTGTGGGTTGTTCCGAGATCAGCAGCAAAAAGCAAATGGAAAACAAGAATGAGCCGCCCCGCGGGTATTTTCAAGGCAGGCGCACCCAAGGCACCTGTGACCAACCTTATTCCCTCCATCTTGCATCAAAGATGCATGTAGTAAGTGGAGCCTCGGCTCACACTCGACAGTTCCACAAGTTGACGCACGGGCACTCCATGGGTAAGGTGACTGCACTGTCTGAGGCACTGTCTGGGAGTCAAGCTGTCCAGTGATGCCCACGCTATGTACCGTACATTCCAGATTCAAACCATAAAGTTTCCATTATTGCGGTTTTAATCTAATACATGCTGTATCTTAGTGACTCCCTTGACATTTTCCACCAACTTTCCGATGTTTTGTTGTTGTTCAAGGCTGCCAACTCGTAACCCAAGCCAAACTGAATGGGGGCATGCGGTAGCTCGATTTGGCCTGTTGAGCTACGGTACCTGAGTTAGGCACTCAGGCATCCCCGCGGGGTGCTGGCACACCGCATACAAGCGGTGACGATGGGCGTGACGATGCGACGTCGAGGCGAGACACGTGTTCATGTTTGCGATCATATTGGGATTTAAGGGAGCAAGATGCCAAGAAGTCCGGCTGCAGCTTCACAGCCACCCCCAAACCACCAAATAACACTGGCATGTCGCCAATTCCCGTCCCTGGCAGGTACCTTAGTCTAGACTTGGAGCTTTTGGCAGCTATGCAAATATATCCGTACGCAATTCTGGTAGTACATGGTATATACACCCGACCTTCCTAACTTCGACTTGAGCTCGGCTCGGCGGAAGCTAAGTTAAGTAGGGCTCGCCGGCTCGAGAACGTGCAGTAACGTGCTGCTGTTCCACGGTTCAGTGCTCGAGCGTATCCAATAGAAGAGGGGGATTATCATCAACCCCGGTCCAAATCGCCCAACCGTAAACCAACAACCTCTCAGCCCCCAACCTCCAACGAAGAGGATGAGTCGATTGCGGGCAGAGCATCCTATTACGGACGACGCAGAGTGGCATGACATACCTGTCTGGACCTATCGTGCCCTGGTAGGCATGGTAAAGGACTCGTCGTCCAATCGCACGCTGTTGGGGGACCCGTTCAGCGTTCGCAATGTCGGCCCCTCACAATCATGAAGATGGCCGCTTAAATCCAGCCTCGTCCTCCCTCGGACAGTATGGCACCTTTCCAGACCCGCCAGATGCCCAGCCGCTAGTCGACAACATGCCTTCCGGGTCTCAGCCCGTGGCAGACAACGGCGACGGCGACAGGGACAATAGCAGCAACAAGAGCACCACACCCGCTGCCGTCAATCACGGTGACGATAGTGGTGTTTATGGCGGTGACGACCCAGAGTTCGCCCTGCTTGGCGGCCGGCCGATAGCATCTCGCCGCCCTCCGTTGAAAATTCTACTCGCCGTCCTCATCGCAACGAGCGTGCTTGCCGTCTTCACAGTCGCCGCCTGGGTTCTCTACCCCACGCAACCCCCTCCAACCACATCACCCACACCCTCACCGTCTTCACGCCCCCCAACACCAACCCCAGCCGTCAAGCTACTCATAGTGGGCGATTCCATCACTCAAGGCGCCGAGGGTGACTACAGCTGGCGCTACCGGCTGTGGGAGTGGCTCCGCGCCAGCCCAGCCACCAACGTCACCTTCGTGGGGCCCTTCCTCGGAACCTTCCCCCCTCCCGACGCGCCGCCCCCGCCGCAGCCGCAGCCCACCACGCCCGGCCTGGAGACGCGCACCTGGGGCGGCTACGCGTGGGACGTCGACCGTTCCTTCCTCGAAGAGAACGGACGGGAGCACTTCGCGCACTGGGGCCGGCAGGCGGCGCAGATCAGGTTCTTCATCGGGGACGTGGTGAGCGCGTACCGGCCGGACTACGTCCTCGTGGCGCTGGGGTTCAACGACCTCGCGTGGATCTCCGGTCCGCAGGGCACGATCGAGAGTATGAGGGAGTTGATCGGCAACGCGAGGGACGCAAAGGGGGATGTCAAGTTCGCGGTCGCGAACGTGCCGCAGCGGACGGGTATTCCCGGGTGGAAGGATCTGCCGACGCGGACGGACGCGTATAACGACATGCTGGAGGATCTGATCGGGGAGTTGACAAGTACGGAGAGTCCTATCCAGTTGGTCAGGCTAAGAGAGGCATATTCTTGTGAGTTCCGGTCCTTTTTTTTTTTACCCTCCTGCCGAGCAAACGGGATTCAGGGAGCTAAAGCGGTTAACCGTATCCAATAGGCGAGGTCGACGGCTGCCCTGCGAGCCACGATGGCCTGCATCCGAACGCTCTGGGCGAGTTCCAGATCGCAAAGGCGTTCAGCCAGGTGCTGCACGAGAAGTACGGTCTCGGGCGTGCCAACTTCACCATTCCGGCCACGATACCCCTTCGTCCGTGCTGGGCGCCGAAGAACGTAAAGGCCGTCAGGTCGTTGTCGGAGGAGACGACCGTGCAGCCGATAAGGGTGACGTGGGATGGCTTCTACGGCGCCTTTGGGTACTTCGTGCAGGCGCGGCAGAAAGGCTGGGATTGGGGAGGGGACATGTTCACTGATGTCCACCAGTACACGATGTTCTGGCCCGGTGATGGTCAGGAGTGGGAGGTGCGTGTCAAGAGTTACTGTGGCAATCAGCAGGACCACTCGCCGTGGAGCGATGTTGCCTCTGTCCGGACGTGAGATGAGCGAGTTGGGCAGACCCTGTGCTTGCATACCTACTACCTATAATTGGATAATTGGCCGATACGCATTTGCCTGCATTGTGAGGTGCTAGGAGGAAGCATATTCGCGGCACTGGTCAGATTTGCATATGCACGGAATACCGTATGAACTACCTTACCTATCTTGGCCAACTAAGCTTCCAGGCGGCTATAATAGTGTAATACTGCCATACTGCCATACTGCATTCGTGTCTAAAGACATGGTAGGACAACGTGAGCATACACCTACTACGGTACAAAGTCGATGACCTGATCGTTTGTTACAAGCAGATGGGATATTCCAATGGCATGTTTGGGAGAGATAGCCGTCAATAGGTACGTGAAGCGTGCACGCAGCAGGAATTGGTATGGCTGACCAGACGAAACCTCGCTACAGATGCATCGGGGTACAACCACACTCCAGCTGGCGATTTCAGCGCGTCAACGGACCGCGCCTTTGCTTCCGTTTCTTCAGTCGCTTCACCGAGTCCTCGGCCGTGGTTGTTTCGGTCATCTGTTTATCGTTAGTTACCTCCAGTTAGTTTTGCCTTGCAGGGAGTTTCGAGTGCCCCTTACACTCTTGTTCGCAGCACCACTCTTGGGTCCAAACGGGTCAAATTCATATATTAACACGACTGGCACCCTCTCATTCCGCAGCGTCTGTGCATCGATAATGGCACCGACGATGCTATGTTCGGCGCGGTTGGCATACGAGGCGTACAGCTTGGCAACGGCTGCCATCGAATCCTCCGGGGCAGCCGCAACTGCGTTGGCGACGTTGGCCAAGGCGCTGGTGATGGCGGCAGCAACAGCTGGCGCGCAAGCCACCGGCTGAACGTGGCTGAGGATTGCTTGGAAGCCCGAGGGACAATGCAAAAAAGTTGTCCAAGACTATTCTTGCCGACGCAAGTGGCGAACACTTGGTCTCTGTGTATATGGAGAAGCGGGCGTCATCCCTGGATTGCTGCGATTGTCTTGACCAATGACCGTCAACCGAGGCTAGCTGCCCTGAGGATAATGTTGACATAACTGTTTATGCCGGCCATCAGAGCTTCGGCGGTCCCTGTAGCACAGATTCCGCGCCCGTCCTCGGGCTTGCCCCAGTGGTGGTAGTCCCGGGCATGTGGTGTGGTGGCGATAGCGTGAGCCATTCTGGATAACAGCTGGACGAGTGCCCTAGTGTCTATTGATACGGTACGCAACGGTACCACGAGGGAAAGGATGCTGATGGCTGAAGTGATGGATGCAATATCTGCCGCTGGGCCGGTGGTGGTGCCGAGGTCGTGATACGGCGGGGGTTCGCCGTCATGTCCGGCCGGACCAGCATTGTTCTTGGACGTGATGCCGCGGAGTCGAAGCCACGCTCGACATCGTTGCATGGCTGTATGGGGACTGATGTCGTCGTGGGGGCGAAGAGATCAGTCGAGTGTCGCCCGAGTCTTTGAAGAGTGATGAAGAGTGACTGCTTTCCAGAGAGGAGTACAGACAGAAGATGGGCATTGGGGGTTTGGGAATCGGCATCGAAGAGGGTTGATGGATGCTTATAAGGTCATGAAAAGAGGAGAGGATCGAGGAAGTCAACCTGAACCGGACCCCCAGCGAGTTCCAGTTTTGCCCCCATATAGGTTTTAGAAGATGGGAAGTTGCATACCGGCCCTACAGAACTGGCAAGAGACTTCAACTCCAGGCTGCCGCACTGGTGCACCTGCACGTCGAAACCTTGCAATTCCGCCTTCCTCCAACGTACCTTCCAAAGGTTCACCCAAAGCCGCCAGATCATACTCGCAGCCAGCCCCATCGGCGCCCCGGCGACAATGCCCACGGCAACTTGGACACAAGGTAGATCATTGAATGTTTGTCGTTTCCAGGCAGTCGGCTTTCTGGCAAATCTACCCTCCTTGAGCTAAATCGGTCGTCCTTATCGTCTGGGTAAAACAAGCGTGCAAGTTCGACCTGAACCTGCCCAGCACACTCCCCACGGACAAGGCAGGGACGCTGGGCACTGTTGCGGCCAGACGTGAGAGCGACGGGAGAAGGCGGCGGAGAAGCAGAAGCATGGTCTCCGGTGTTGGTAGAGGGAGCAGTACCCGGTCATGACACCGGTGATCTTGGACCACACGAGAGTGGTCGTGAAGAGGGCCGGGACCAGGACCGGGCTTCAGTATGTGCTCTTCCGTATGAAGCCTGTAGAAAGAAGTACGGAATCCGGAGTCACTCCGACGCCACTAGTAGGGCGTATAATTGGGCGAAGGAGGATTGCCAAACGCCGTCGTTGCCGGCTCTGCTTCGCCCGTCTTCCAGCCCAGTAGACAGACCATGTCTCGTCGCTATTGTCCTGCTTGGGTTCTTTTTCGGTCAATTCCACATACTTGGCGGGGATGCTGCACGGGTATTAAACTCGCTATTATGATACGAAATGGGGGCTCAACTTGGGAACACATAAGACATGGAGCTGTACTGCGTGTGCGCCCCCGTCTTTAGATATGGTGAGTTCCAACACACCTGTTCCATGTTGGGACTGTTGGATGGAAAGATGCTTCCGCCAAAAGAAATATATCACAATAAGAGAGGCACAGCGAGTTTTGAGACATCTATGTCGCACGTGGCAGATGACGTCCTAGAACTTCTGAAGTTCTGATCAACCCATAAAGGCAGGGCTTAAAGCCGTCCCAGATCTCTGGACCGTTGAATGCCAGCGTTGCGTCCGCAGCGGAGAGTTCAATCTACCCGGTTCTGGTGTTTAGTCATCCGACTTAGCCGCTAAGGCTGCAAATTGCGACGTTGGATTTTTCTCGGGTCGCTCTGTTTCCGAGATGTGCATCCTGCTGGCACCACCCACCCAGGCCGCCACCTCACCTCTACCATAGTACTCTTCTAGGCCTTGGGAGCTCAGTCCCGGAGACTGACTTTCGGGGAGCTGAAGCAGCGGTTGCCGTAGTGATTGGTGTTCGTAGATAAGGATCTACCCAGCATAAGGTACCAAGGAGAGAACGAGGTACGCATATGTCGCGGTCGTATACGTTTCCTCTTTGAGCAACCTGGCCAATACCGTTCGTCAATTCCTGCCCAGATTCCAGACCCGTGGGAGGACTGGAGGAGTGGATACCGTCAGTGTTCAGAAGGTCTTGGCCTTATTGCCGATGCCCACCTGGCGATCGTATTGCCTATCCTGGCCTAAGGTCCGTTGGATGCGCTTGAAGACGACGGAACAATGTTGGCTCTTCGAAGCCAACATCAGCCCTCCCACTCGCGGGAGGGCATAGCTGCTTATTTACAATCTTCTTTCGATTTGCGGCTCTTTTTCCACCTTCTTTTCTCCTCTTGACGTTGGAAGGAAGGCTTGATATATCTCATCCTCTCTGTGTGGCTCGCAGCCACTCATCTCCGGATTTTGCGACAGCACTGATAGATATATCGTCGAGCGCGCCATCGCCGCTTTCTGCGCCATCATGCCCAACTCGACGCGCCCGTACTATGTCTGCAAGGAGATCAGCCCGGCATGTCCGGTGTCAAAGACCACGCAGGGCTACTACCCCAACAAGGGCATCAACATCTTCTTCGCGGTTGCCTTCGGTGTCGCCATGGTGGTCACTCTCGCCGTCGGAGTGAAGAAGAGGACGTGGAGCTACGCGGCCTTCATCACCGCCGGCTGCGCCCTCGAGCTGGCAGGTTACGCCGCCCGGGTGCCCCTCCACGACAACCCCTGGAACTCGGACGCCTTCGAGACGCAGATCGTCGCCATCATCCTGGGGCCGACGCTCATCTGCATCTCCATCTACCTGACGCTCAAGCACGTCTGCCTGGCCCTCAACCCGGCCCTCTCGCGCATCCGCCCGAACCTGTACCCCTGGATCTTCGTCCCCGGCGACGTCACCTGCCTGCTCGTCCAGGCCATCGGCGGCTCCATCGCGGCCAGCGCCGGCGGGTCCTCCAAGGCTCCGAACCCCAAGCTGCTGCAGAACGGCAACAGGGCCATCATCGCCGGAATCGTGCTGCAGGTCGTCGTCCTGGCCTTCTTCGGCGCGTCCGCCGTAGACTACTGCCTGCGGCTGAGGAAGTGGATCAGGACGCCCGAGGCGGACCCGGAGGCCGTGGCGCTGTGGAACAACAGGAGGTTCCGTCTCTTCGTCTACGGCGTCAGCGGCGCCTACTGTCTTATCCTGATACGGTGCATATATCGGTAAGTTTTGGCAGCTCACATGTTACTACCCGCTAAGAGGGTGCTAACGAGAAATCCAGTGTCGCTGAAATGGCAGGCGGATGGGGCAACCATATCATGCAGGACGAGCCGTCCTTCATCGTGCTAGAGGGCTTGTAAGTCATTGGCGCGACACCTATTATACACGCGCGTCTAGACGTCCAGTACTGACTGTTCCTAGCATGGTCGCTATCGCGGTGAATCTCCTGGCCTGGCTGCCCCCCGGTATCCTCTTCCCTCAGATGGCGGCCCGCAGCGCTGCCGCGAAGAAGGCGAAGAAGGCCGACAAGGCCGCCAGAAAGGCGGCCAAGAAGGCCGCCCGGAACGGGGATGACAGCCAGCAGGACCTCGAGATGTCCGAGCCGGCACTGCAAGAAACGAAGGCCGGACGTTGACACTTTACTTTGGCATGGTAGCAGGCGGCTCATTTTGCTCTATTTCTTTTTGGTCATGGGTAAATATATCGCAGCTATCGCAGCGCTGGAGTTCTGGTCATGGCTATAGATCTTCCATTGTCTAGAATTTCATCTCAACGCTTCAATCTGCGTGTTAAGACTGCTGCGGAAACAGCCAAATCCATTCGCAGCTTTCCCTTAACCCTGCCTTCTCGCGCCGGAATCGGTTCACTCCGTCGACCTTACATCACCTCCTGCTTCTAAACCGTCGTACTACGACCCAAACACATCCTCTGTACCGACGCTGAAGCTCGTTGGTCCGACATAGTGCTGCACGGCCACGTCCCCGTCGTCGGTGACCCACTGCACCTGGGAACCAGGTATCATCCACGAGCCGACGAGGCGCCCGTGCCCGGTGTACTGCCAGGACACGGTGAAGTTGTACTCGTCGACGGCGGCGGCCTTGAGGAACGACCACTTGACCGTGTGGTCGGCCTGGCAGGTCGTCCCGGCGGGCACGTCCCCGATGCTGAGGTCCGACACGGCGCTCCAGGCCCAGCACCACGCGTTGCCTTCGCCCGGCGAGAGGGTGATGTTGTACTCGACGCTAATTTTTGAGCATGTTAGACATGAAAATCAGAAGGTGGAAGGGGAGGGATGGGTGCAATACAAGGAAAGGTGCTGATCGCCGTCCATCGCCTGAGGATAGCCCTGCGCTGCGAAACCGTCGATCTGGAAGGGCCTGCCGGTTGATCTCGGCGCTGGTGGCGCTGCCCTAGCCATGCGTGACGAGGCGCATAGGAACGCCAGGACTTGGGACCAGTACTTCATGGTGGTCTGGAGTAGGGTGGGAGTTGGGTGGGAGTTTGGTGGAGGGCAAGATTTGAGGTATGTTCGTCCGAATGTCTTCAGTGGCAATGTCCGGGAGTCATCTGTTGAACTTACTTATACTTTTTCTGTTCTAGTGCACTCGAAGGCTTCTCTCGATCTCAGTGTCATATTCCAACATTGAAGTCTCTGAACTCGTCGTCGTTACGCTGGTTTGCCACCTAGATGGGTAGTACATCTTATGTCCATCCCCAATCACACCGTGAGCCTTGTCCTTTACACGTCGACAAATCATCAATATCGGCAACATCCTAAACCGGAGCCCAGATGACTCCAGACAGATGTCACACAAGAAGAGGAGGCACAGAGCTGCTGCTGCTGCTGCTCTATGTACAGGACTTGGGCCTGTCAGTTACGTTCCACGAACATACTTTGTCCTCCGCAAACATGCCCTCGGGACATGCCTCGAGTCAAAGGCGTGGTCCGATAGACATGATTGAATGTGCAATTGTGTTTGTGACTTAGAGGACGGGAGTACTTGAATTCGACAAACTACCGAGGTACGGTACTCTACAAACATCCAAAAATATCTGTCTACCAACAACTCGTCACCCTACACACGACCCCTCTCGAGGAACTTGTTGGGGATATCCACATGCCTACTCCGGATGTACTCGCACAAGTTCTTGCCCAGCGAGTCGAAGCTGCTGGTGGAGTTGAACCCGCGGTCCAGGTGGTCCTTGAGCAGGAAGTGCACGGCCCGGATGTTGGGGAACTCGCACCGGTCGATCTGCTTCCCTTTGTCGTCTTTCCCCAGCAGCTGGCGGATCTTGGCCACGGTCAACAGGCTCCGCAGCCACTCCCACTCGTCGTCGTGGCGCACGAACAACCCCAAGTTGCAGTTGGAGCTCTTGTCGCCCGACCTGCCCAGAACGATATACCCCAGCGGCGCGCGCGTGGTGGGGCCGAAGGAAGCCAGGTCCGCGGGCGAGGCCGGGTCGTAGCTCGGCTGCTCGCGCGGGTAGGTCCTCACGTTGGTAGGGGAGGGGATGTCGACCACCGTGCCGTCGGGCAGGTAGGCCTGCTCCTTGACAAAGTCCTGCGGCAGGAGGGAGACCCAGTACTCGAAGAAGGGGCGGCCGATGGCGGTGCGCATGTCGGGCGCCATGGTGCTGCCCGGGTAGCCCTGCAGCAGGTTCTCGATGCAGAAGCGCGCGAAAGAGCCCCGGTCCGAGTCGACAAAGCTGTTGCCCGACAGGATTTCCGGGTCGCGCGTCTGTGCGAAGATGCGCAGGTCGACGGTGGCTTCGTCTTGCGACTGCGGGTCTGGCGCAACCGTGCCGGCTGTCATGAAGCGCAGGCACGAGAAGCGCGTTAGGTGCTCGCCCATCAGGGCCTTGGTCTGCCGTTCCACCATGGCGGCCTTCTCCTCGATGTCGAGCCCGGTGAGGTAGAAGTGGAACTCGGCCTGGTAGCCGCCCTTGGCGGTGATACCGACTGTGAACAGTGTTAGCGTGGAAGTATGACGGAAGCTGTCAAGCCTGCCGTGACCCGCGATCGTGCACACCGTGAATAAACGCCACAGAGGGAAACAGAGTGCGTCAAGTCATACCTTTGGTCGTTGCCGGCGGCGGCAAGCCCTTCGTGCCCGACACGTGGACGGCATTCGGCCCAATCTCCTTGATGACGATGTCCTCGATGGACGCGGTGACGTCGCTGTTGTAGTACAGCGGGCCCTGGATCTCGTACAGCAGCTGGCTGGCGACAGTGGCAGTGTTCACCACCCCGTCGCGGCCCTTCTCCATGGTGATGACGGCGTCGCCCTTGTGGTCGATCTCGGCGATCGGGTAGCCCATGTCGGTGTCGTGGGGGGCCAGCGACTTGAAGCCCGAGTAGTACCCGCCGGTGGCGTAGGTGCTGCACTCGATGATGTGGCCGACCATCAGGGCGCTGGCGAGCTCTGTGAGGTTGTCACGCGTCCAGCCGTGCCACCACATGGCTGCGCCCACGGTCACCGACGCATCGGCCACGCGGCCGCAGAGTACGATGTCGGCGCCGCCTTGGAAACAGGCAGCGATGCCGGTGCCGCCAAGGTAGCACTGGGCGCAGATCGGATCGTAGCCCCATTCTTGGATTGGCTTGTTGGCCGGGAGGTTGTGGAATGGTTCGCCTACGTGGTCTAGGTCAGCGAGCTTCTCTGCGAAATCCACCTGCGGAAAGCCACTTATTCCCTACTCACCCTTCTTATACAGATCCAAGACAACATCCGTCACATCGTCACCGTCAACGACACCGACCTTCAAGTCGACACCGTGCTTCTTAATGAGCTCCCTAACAGCCTCCGCGAGACCGTGGACATCACTAGCTCCGGCGTTGACGGCGATCTTGGTGCCCTTCTTGGCGAGCCAGGGGATGGCGGGATCCAGCTCGTCGAGGAAGTACGGCTCGTATCCTTTCGCGACTACTGTGGAGCCAGAAGTCATTGACTTCTGAGCGAGACGGTCTCGCTTGTCGGAGCCTCTGAGGGTCATGTTGCACTCGGACATCCAGTCGCCCGTGATGACATCGACGTCCTCGTTCTTGGCCATGTCGTGGATTGCTCGCTTGCGGTCGTAGACGCCTGTCGGTGAGAGCACGGTAAGCACTGCGTCAGTGGCACGAGAGATTTGGGGGTCCATGTCTCACCTCCTGAGCATCCAGCAACCCTGATGCCTCGCTTAGGCTGGCCGTTCAGCCCATTGGGCGCATTTCCGATGGAACCCATTCCGTTCTGCTGAGGACGTGGGAGTATAGAAGGGCTATATGCTTTGGAGAGAGTGAAGAGCTGGTCACAATTCCTTCGAGTGTCAAACCGATGAAGGATGATGGACGGAGTTCAAATACTCAGTGAGCCTCTTAACCGCTGCTGACATATACACGGACGAACATCTCCATCTTGGCCCCTAAGGGTCCTAACAAGTCATTTGCTGCTCAGCATCTACACCCGCACGATAGGACCATAGGGTAAGGTAGGTCCGCCAGTGAGGTGGTGGTGTCTGAGGAGTAGCAACTCCGTAAGTGTTCACGCTAATGAATCATCTGAGCCCCTTCCCCCTTATCAGCCATCGTGCTTGTTTGGTCACTGTCACCCCGCCACACATGTGACCGGGACCGGTGTAGGCCTGGACTGGAAGGTATGTATTATACAATGGTCTGACTCGTGTTTACTTTGTTTGCACATAGTCCTTAGACGTCCGCAGGGCTGGAAACCTCGGGCGGAACTCTAATAAGCCAGAAAAACCAGCAAGGATCTGCCCAGCATGGCTGAGACAATGAGCGGCAAAATATTATCAAGTATTATCGATATCTAGATGAGTTCGACGGAGCCATGTCTATCTATAATGGGCTACTGCCCTTGACGAGAAAGCCCCCCGCCAGCTTCAGGAAGTGATGTGTGAGCTTGTTCCGCAGGTCCTTGGTGTTCTTGATGCTCTCTTGGATCGCGGTACTCTTGACATGGACATCATACAGATAGTCTTTGCTCTCATAACCCTCGAGAGCGTACAGCCTGTTCTCGTCGTCGGGATCCTTGGCGATTCCATACATCAGAGTGCCGGGCTCGTTGTTCCGCCCCTCCTCGACCACGGCTTTCCAGTATGGTACCGTGAGCGGAACAGTGCCGGGTTTGTATTCTATCTCTGCGACCGCGACGTACGGGTCCTTGGCGGCTTTGAGTTCGGGGCGCGAGAAGAAAAAGTCGTCGATGTAGGTGAGATTCATCTTGACCTTCGGTTCACCGCTGAGGACTTCTCCTGAGCCGAGCCACTTGACCATGTCTTGGACATGAGGTAGGGCCATGTGGGTGTTGAAGGCCTCATCATTGACGTACCTAGTTGCGAGTTAGAAGTTCCAGCTCAACAATCGAGAAGCTACGAAACTCACTCCTCGATGGCATAGAGTACTGTCTCGTCGGACTCGTCGACAGGGACGAAGCAGGCGTATTTTAGGGTCCCGGCTTCATTCTTCTCAGCCTCATCTCCAGCCTTTGCCAGTTTCTTGATGAACTGCTTGCGCGTTAGCCATGCCCTCGTGCTACGTGATCCGAGCTTGAGGATGGAGACTTACCTCGTCGCGCACGTCCTTGCTCTTCGTGAAGAGCTGGCAGAAGACTACTCTGTTCGGCATGGCTGGTTATGTTATCACGAGGTAAATTCCGAACTGAGAGCAAGTAACATACAGATAGATGACCATTGCATGAAATCGAGAAAAGCGAGCAAAGGGCATTACCACATTGCGCCCATGGAGCGCCGGGAGCCGAACCCCCAACCGATGCCGCCGGGCGGGGCCAGAGATGGGATTCAGGATACGGATATCCTCCCAAGTCCCTCGGACATGTTTCCGTCAACGCTTATGGATCCAAGCTACCGTACCAACTAACCATATCATAGATGCCTTAGTTTTGTAAGGCATTCAGTCCATATGCGGTCGACGCGGTAGAATCTAGATATGGATGCTGCCAAGTCCGGCCCGCAGCGGGACGAGCAGGAGGTGCGTCTGTCGATGAGGAAGCGCGGCCCCGTTGAGTCTATCCACAACCAAATTGCAGGACTGTGAACAAACCTCGCAAGTACTGTGATAACAAAAGGTCATTTTGCGTTGGCAGATGACGAGACATGGTTGAGGGCGACAAGGGCGATGAGGTTGATGAATCATTAGCGCCCCCCATTTATTCCCCGCGTCCCTGGCAAATGCGGGGTTACACGGGGCTGCTGTTCGGGAAATCACAACCGGGGTTGCTCGTTGATTGTCCCATGTCCAGCAATTCGCGGATCCGAACGCATTTCGAAACAAAATTCTGATAGGACCGAAAGTGGACGCGGTGGACACCTGAGCTCACCCACCTCCAGCGAGATCTACACAGCGGATGTGACGGCAAGCTTGAACACCTCCTTCATAGTCCCGTACTATGGAGGGAGTCTGTCTGCGATGCGATGTGGGAGCCTTGGAGGGCAAGAAGGTGGCAGCCAATAGAGCGCGCCAAGACTACCCCAGATTCTGCTAGGTGAAAGTTAATGCCAATGGGTGTGTCCCCTCAATTCTTCCCCAGATCCACCTCGAGCTCTGCGCGGTCTGAGGGGGATGCTGTTCGGTCGTTTGCAAGAAGAGTAGATGCCATTTGCAGCTCTGGAATCAATCCGAGTCATCTTGACATCGCCAAAAATGCCGCCAGCTTCGGGGCCATCGGTGGCCTCGGCCACTTCGCCAGGCTCTTCGGAGGACTCGTTCGGCAACGCGGCCGCCGCAAAGCAGATGGAGCTCCAGCGGAAGAGAGCTCGGGATCGCAAGTCGCAACAGGCCATGCGGGAGAGGACCAAGTGGACCATCGCCAATCTCACAGAACAGGTCGCCTTCCTAACCCGAGCACTTGAAGAGAGATCACAAGAGGCTGCCCTCAATGGCTCTCGTATCTGCGTCCTGGAAGCCGAGAATGCTCATTTGAGGACCCAGAATGCAGCGCTACAACTCAGTCTCATAGGCTTCACCGGAGCCCAAGACCAGGTGGCGGACGGATCTGTGGTCGCTGCAGAGCCAAATGCATGGGAGACTCCTCCTAATAATGCTCCTCCCACATGTCTCGCCGATCAGATTTTGCAAGGCTTCCTCAACTCCAAGAGAGAAGAGCGCCTGTCGCCATCCGAGTCCGCATCAGATAAGGTTGCCGCATATGCGGCGAAACCGAACCTCGCGCCGTTGTTAGACAAGGATAGGCGGTCCGACGACGACATAAGCAACGTTGTCGGCGACATTATCAGGAGCTATCTCGAGATTAACACCCTCCCTAAACAAGTTGCTGTTTTCTATGTCATGTCGACGTTGCTCAAGGTAGGTGCATAATCCCGATTACCTGGTCTAATGACTCCTGCCCGGCTACTGACTCAGACTATAATAGTGGATGGTTCTCCAAGACAAGCAAAGTTGGGAACTGATGCCAGTCTGGCTTCGACCCACGCCCAGCCAGATCGTAACACCACACGCGGCTTGGATAGATCGTATTCCTTGGTAAATATTGACTCGCAGATGCCGTTGCATGTCGATGCATCCACAGAGCACTGACAAGGAGAGACAGGCCACGGGCCAGAGAATACCTGGTCGCACATCCTGGCATCACACTGGACGACTTCGCAGCGACATACAGCTCCTCGTTCTGCGTCAGCTGGCCCTACGATCCGAGTCATATTCTTATCCGGACGTCTCCTGATGCTGACACCGAAGACATCACCATTAACCCCGTATACGAGGAGCACATTCGCCAGCTGAAGTACTGGACTGTGGCCGAAAGTTTTCGGACTCGCTTCCCAGAGCTGAGTGAACTCATAGACCAGGACGCACTGCTTGACTGAGACAGACGGGCATCAATCAACACGAACTTCAACCCACGATTAATCAACACACACGGAGCTGACTTGTATCATAAGTCTGCTTTCAGTCCTCACGCACTAATGACCGGGTAGCAACAGCCGACATAGTACGGCGGAGAAGCTACTGCATATCACCAGCCAGATCCCATTCCCTTCGCCGCTGCAGGGGTCACCCCCTGGACACTTGAGCAAGACGGCTTGGTATATCCGGTCACCTTCCCAATGTGGGATCCACTTCTCTAAGCGGATTCTGGGGGCTGTCATCGACGAGCAACACACTAGTACACATGCACCTTGTTAGTGTACTACAGTAAGACGTCGATGATGAGCTCTGGAGATACGCTTTCACAATATCATATCCTCATACTCTGCACGCATATCTCATCGACCCTTGGACAGACCAACCCCCTCAGTCGAGCCCAAACCACCCAGACTCACCAGAGTCCTGCCTACAGCCAAGCAGCCTCCAATATGACGTGTAACGGGGTCCGTCGTCCAGTACGCATCGGTGGTGCTTCAGGCGGCTTCACCGACCGCGTCGCTGCAATAACACGTCTTGCCAGTGATCCGGATGTCGACGCCATCGTCGGGGACTGGTTGTCAGAAAACGTGATGACCGGTTACGGCGCTGGTAGAGCACGTAGGGACAAAGCCGGGGTCTCTGTCAAAGGCCTACCGCTTGAGGAGCGCAGAAAGACCGGCCAGTTCGCGAGCACCTTTCTCCAATGCTTCGAACCCGCCATCCAAAAGCTCGCGGAGAACGGCGCGAAACTGGCCGTCAATGCCGGGGCGAGCGACACCGAGCTTCTGGCAGAGATCTGCAAAGACATTGTCGAGGAGGCCGGGCTCGATCTGAAGGTGGCGTGGGTAGAAGGAGATGATGTGACCCTCCCCTTCAAGGAAATGGCTGCCAAAGGGGCGAACTTCAAGAGTGTCGCTGATGGTAAGACGCTGCAAGAATGGGGCTTCGAGCCGCTCTGTGCTCAAGCCTATCTCGGCAGCTTGGGCATTGCAGAGGCTCTACGACAGGGCGCAGATATTGTCATATGTGGACGGTGAGCCTGCAGCTCGAGTGTTCCGAAACTTGCGGAGGCTGACAAGAAATTGTAGTGTTTCTGACGCTGCACCGACCATAGGGGTTGCGGCCTGGTGGCACGGCTGGGACGCCCACCAACTGGACGAACTCGCTGGTGCTCTGATTGCCGGCCACATCATTGAATGCTCTGCCTTCGTAACTGGCGGCTACTATAGCCGATTCAAGGACTTGATGAAGGCGAAGAAACACCTCAACCTGGGATTCCCCATTGCCGAAGTGCATCACAACGGGGAGGTCGACATCACAAAGGAGAAAGACACGAACGGCATCGTAAACGCCGAGACAGTGACGTCGCAGCTCGTGTACGAGATATCCGGTCCGCTCTACTTCAATTCGGATGTAGTAGCAGACCTGCACAATATCTCCCTTCGCGAGACTGCGGATGATCGCGTGCACGTCTCCGGCATCAGAGGCTTGCCACCTCCACCGACGACCAGATGCGGAGTCACGGCGGACGGAGGGTTCCAAGCCGAGTGGCACTTCTATCTGGTGGGCCTAGACATAGAAGAGAAATGTCAGTGGATGGAAGAGCAGGCAAGGTTTGCCATTGGAGAGGACTTGATCAGCAAGTTCTCGATGCTCAAGTTCCACGTCCACGGGACCAGTCCACCAAACCCGAGAAATCAAGAGATCGCCACGGTAGATTTCAGGATATTCGCACAGGCAAGAGACGCTGCACTGTTTGATCCGAGCCTGCCTGATGGGTTCGCACGCAAACTTTACGAGACTGTCCTGCAGTCTTGTCCTGTGAGTTCCCTTGTGGTGAGCGTGACAACTTCATCGACCTCTGCTGATGCACGCGTAGGGCGTCTCGCGACCAAACGACTTGCGACAGTCGACGGCAAAGAGTTACTATGAGTACTACCCAACATTGATAGCGCAGTCGGCATGCAACCACCGCGTACATCTACTCTTTGGAGACAATGGCACAACTGACATTCCGCTGCCGCCGACAATGAGCGAATACGGACCGCAAGAGTCATACAACACTAAGGACCCAGTGCCCCTAGAGCACTTTGGCGAGACCGTAGAAGCACCTCTAGGCTATATCGCTCTGGGCCGCTCCGGGGACAAGGCCTCCGACGCAAACGTGGGCTTCTTTGTCCCGGACCAAGAGCAATGGGACTGGCTACGGTCGTTCCTGACCATCGAGAAAGTCAAGGAGCTGCTCGGACCGGAAGAGTACTCGGGCGGTCGTGTGGACAGGTTTGAGATGGGTAACATCCGCGCTGTCCACTTCTTGCTCAAGAACCACCTTGACAGAGGATATAATTCGGGCTCGAAGCTCGATACCCTGGCCAAGAACCTGTGCGAGTATCTAAGAGCGAAATATGTTCCTATTCCGCAAAAATTTCTCAAAAATGGCAGGATCTGACAGCCTTGACGTGTCTCGTCGGAATCCTTTAAGGAAGAGTACTGGGGATCCGGGTATATGTTTCCCTTTCTCCGCTCGCACTGGTATATATTTTTGCCTGTCAAGTGGGCTCTCATGAATACAACCATTGCTAGGCAGCTAGACGTCTAGACACTCCCTAGCCATACAACTTTATCATATCTCATATCAAAGCCCTGTACCAACTACTCCATTGCCCGACAATCTCTCCAAAATTTTAGAACTTAGTCAAGCATGAGCCCCGACGACGAGGGTATGAACCAAAAGGCAACAGCTCTCATCGAGTCTCTTGCTGCACAGTCAGCAGGAACCGACCTCGAACATACATGGTACTGCATAGCCGTAAGTATGTTTCGTTTTAAATACGCATCGTAAAGGGTTCAAATGACCTACGTCACTATACTGACTCCGGTAACGCAGGCATGCACCTTCGCAGCCTGCAACCAAGGGAGATACGTCGCCGAGATATTTACCGTAGCCATTAGATCACACAAGGACGATACAGACTTCCACAAGGTCGTCCTCCGTAGGATCAAAGGTTTTTATCGCATCATCACTATACCAGCATGACACACAAGATGTCCTGACCACTTTCCCACCCGCCACAGAAGCCCTACTGAAAACCGGCATAATCTACGGTATTCCGCGTGTGATTAACACCTTCCGTGCCCTCATCACCGCCATCCCCTCCCCGGAATCCAACGAGACGGCCTCGACCAGGTCGCACGTCCGCGTCCCCGCGGACACGGACGCGCGCGGCCTCGCCTACATGCGCAACATCTTCCGCGCCGACCTGGACCCGTTCCTGGACGCCATGGACACGTACTGGCCCGACCTGCGGACGCTGGTCGTGACGACCATCTACGGTTACTATCAGAGCGACGTCAGCGTCTTGGACGCCGTCACGACCAGCCAGCTGAACATCGCGAGCCTGGTGCCGATGGACGTCGCGGCCGAGGTGGCGTGGCATATGAGGGGCACGATCCGCAACGGCGGGACGAGGGAGCAGCTCGACGCGGCGTACGGTATAGCGATCGAGACTTGCAGGGTGTGCGAGGTCGTGCTGAAAAATGAGATGCCGAAGCCGGATGACGTTATAAATGAAGAGAGGCTCTTCTAATGCGATCTATATCTATCCCATGTCTATCAGGCTATCAACGCGTCTAAATCTCTAACAAAGTCAACCCCCGTCCCCGTCTAAACACTTCGCTTCGTCTAAGATTTGAAAGTTCGCTCCGCGCATCACTTTCAGACGACAGACCCAATCTTCACCTCCGTCTAACCGCCTCCTGCACAGTCTCCCATATCCTCTCGATCCCAACCACCAGCGCCTCCGGGAGAGGCCCCCTCTCCACCCCGCTTATATTCTCGCTCAGCTGCCCCGTCGACGCGGCCGCGCCGAGCACCACGCCGTCCCCGCCCCCCAGCCGCGAATGCCAGCACAGCCACCGCAGCGATGCCTCAGCGGGGCTCACGCCGTGCGGCGACACCAGCGCCACGAGGTCCGCGGCCGCGGCGCGGAAGCACGGCCTGTCGTACGTCCGTTGCCGCTGCTGCTGCTGCTCGGGCGCGAAGCGGCCCGCCAGAAGACCGCCTGCGAGCGGCGACCGGGCCGCGACGGCGATGCCGTGCTGCCGGAAGAAGGGGAGCAGTTTCGACTCCGGGAAGCGCCAGATGAGGTTGTACGCGACGGCGAAGACGGTGGGCTGGACGTAGTTGTTCTGCTGGCAGATGGCGAGGTAGTCTTGGAGCATAATGAGGGAGAAGTTGGCGACGCCGAGCTACGGAGGTGGTGTGAGGTCTGGTTGTGGGCAAATTGTCTCGGGTACACGAATCAGGGTGAGCTTACCCTCTTGAACTTTCCTTGCCTGTACAGGTCGTCCATGGCGGCTGCCTGTTGCTCCAGTAGTGTCTCGGAAGCCGGGGCGTGGATGTAGAGGATTTCCACTTGGTCCACATCCAGCCGTTGCAAGGTGCTTTTGACACTCTCCCACACCTGGCCACGGTTCAGGGGACACCTGCCGTCCGCGTCTGAGCCGACCTCGGCGTTGATGGCGAAGCCTTTCTTTGCTGCTACTGCGAGGCCTAACGGCCGCTCCGAGTTGCCAGTGTCCTGATGGTCTGAAAGCGTCGGTGAGGTGCCGACCTGGTTGATACCGAGCTCCCTGGCTGTTGTGAGCAGGGAGGCGACCTGCTCATGTCGGTCTGCTTGTGCGAGGGCGCCGGCGCCGAGCACAACTGCTGGTCGCATGTCTTTCATCGGGGGTTGCAATCGTTGGTATGTTTGTAAGTGCCGAGGTGGATGAGCATGAGACAATTATAGTGTGTTAGAGTGAAGGTGGTGTAAAATTACGGGATAGACGAGAAAGGGAGGCGTCGTCACACAGTCTAAGATAATTACATGTAAACGGCCGTATATACCAAGGTCATCCCGAAGGTCCCGTACAGATCGGCTGGCAGCTACCCTAATGGAGCAAATCTCACCACCCTTGAGTGTATTCCTGATCGTATAAGGCTGGATTAGAGTTAAGTGACCGTTCAGTGGCAAGTCCTGAGTCAGCTTCGAGGTAAGGTTGATGATATTGGTGAGGGAATTACAAGAAAATTTTCCAAACGGTTAAGGGTTAGGGTTCCCCCTTTTAGACCTCTCTAGCATTGGATACCAACCCATGTTCACGGCATTGCGTAGTCATGGTGGTGCTTCAAACCCCCGAATCGAGCTGGTGCTGTCTTTGGCCAGTTGAAGGTATCATTCAAGATTTAAGTCGTTAGGGGCTGCCCGGTATATTGGGTATGTCAAACAAGCACTCCTCGGCTACGGAGGACGGACGTTTAAAAACAGGAGCATAATCGTACTATGGTAAATATCACAGTTTACCTCATGTTCAGAATATCACTTGGTCTGCGTCAGAGCGCCGGTACGTGAATGAATTCAGGAACAATCTTGACAAGCCGCTCATTGATTCAGTATGTTTGCCAGTGTCTCGTCCTGACTCCTGAGTCCTGCCTTGTCGTCCGTATCCGGCAGGATATCAGGACCTATCAACTCTGGCATGGTTGGACTACATAACGAGTGTTCAAATATGGCGTAGCCGTTCCTCATTATACAGCTTGAATAGCTTGGATTTCTTCGTTCCCCTGAATATCTCTCTCATCTGGGTACCGAGCAGCGTTCCAACATTTCAGGCAACATGTAGTATTCGTACCTGGATCATTGTTCCTCCAGACGATAGCATGGTTTTAGGTCTAGCATATGCAATACACGTTCGCCCCTGAATAGGTGCAGCAGCCATTCCCGCCGCAGTTGGCGCTGAGGATCCATCGGTGGGTGGGACTGCACACGTACACGGCCTCGAGAGCTTGTCCGCATATGTACTTGCCCGGCGTGTCGCATTGTTGAGCAGCAACGATGCCGACGCCAATGGCGATGGCGGTGAAGAGTTTCATTTTGATATAAAGGCGTTGAAGGTTAACTAAGGTGGGAGTTTGAGAAAGCAGGTTTATGGAGGTGCTCGATGGTGGCTGGTGACTCAGGATAACTCTGATATTGTTCAGGACTTCCCACTTCGAATTTGGTGGAAATGAGTGTGAAAAGTTGGATGCGGCAGACGAGTCTCCGCAACCCCCTTTACAGTCGTGAATGGGAACATGGGACTCATGAGGTCAGGAGCAGCTTGCGAGCACGACTATGACTAGGAAACCTGTTTAATTCAAATTCAGTAACATAGGATTCTGAAAGGATTCTGAACACCACCTTGAGCGTTGCAACAGCCCCAATGTTACCGCATGAACCAGAAGAAACGGCAACAGGACAACCAATGTGTCGAGATATCACAGCGTGAGGTGAACATATAATCTAAGTGGCACCGAAACGGGCAACTTGGCCGAGAGCCATTCGGGATATGAACCATGTAGACCACACGGAAATATGATTCATTTGGCGTCCACCACCACAGCAGGCACAGGAAGCATATTACAAGTGTAGTGAGCAGGATGAGGTAGAGAAGACTCCCGGTTATTGGCATTAAGTCATGTGTTACCCGACATTCTCACCGGTCACTTTTCCCCGCCACTCACAGTGTAGGTCTGGGATAGATGATCATAGCGCGGATGTTAAGGCGTCTCTCGAGTCCTTATGTTGAACCTTTGTCTTCTTTGCCTTCCGTGGACTTTCAGACGTTTAAAATGTCTATATGTCACAGCTTATAGCGCGTTGATGCTCTAAGTCGTTATAGAGCAGATGGGCTCACTCGCAAGTCGGACTCTATGCAAATGGGTACAAGACTCAAGAGAAACCTGGTATCATATATCACACTGATCAAACTTCAAGCAGAACAATATATCTACCGTTGGACTGACTTGGGCATCACAGAATGGCCATATACGTGACTGTATTTGTCTTTACAGTGTAGCCATAGTCTAGTCTAACAGTTCCAACCACCGTCTATACTGATCGCATTGCCTGATATGTACGTCGATTCGTCACTAAGCAGGAAGGCAATCAGGAAGGCAACTTCTTCAGCCCTTCCACTGCGCTTGAGTGCCACCTCGTCAATCATATTCTTCTCGTGCTTGGCTCCGAGGTCCTTATCTCCCTTGCCGGCGATCTGTGCCGCATTGCGTGCCATGGGTGTGTCTATCCGTCCCCTATTATTGCACTGTCAGCTTCTTGCTCCGAACACAGAATTAAAGGAATGAGGTGGCTCACGGGCAAATAGCAGTGACCCTAACGCCCCTGACCCCGACCTCCTTCGCGGCGCTCCGCGTCAAGCCGAGTACGCCATGCTTGCTGGCAGCGTAAGCACCGTTCTTCGCCCGCCCTTGCAGTCCAGCAATGCTGCTGGCACAGACGATACTGCCGTTGTCGGCCACGCGGCTCAACTGCGACTTGAGACAGTGCATGACACCGGTGAGGTTAACGCCGATGATGAAGTCCCACTCCGCCGGGTCCTGCTCCGCCAGCGTGCCGTGTCCGATGCTGCGTCCGATCACGCCGGCGAGGTTGGCAGCGCCGTCGACGCGGCCAAAGGTCGACACTGTGTCGGCCATCCACGCTTCGACGGCGGCGGCGTCGCGGACATCGACCACGGTGGTGAGAATCTTGGTATCTGGGTGGGCCGATATGATGGCTGACTTTGCGGCATCGAGAGCGGCGCCGTTCGCATCGGCAATGGAGAGGGTCGCGCCACGGCTGGCGAGGAGGTGGGATGTGGCCAGGCCTATCCCTGAGGCGCCACCTGTTAGGGCGACGACCTTTGTAGCGAACTGTTGGTTGGACATGGTGGCTGGTGAGATGGATGGAAGTTGACTTGTTGAAACTCTAATGAGGTTGACCAAGAAGGTCTAGGGAATGTAGTAGGGAGTGAGTCCCTTCCCCTGAGTATGAACACTTGACACTGATTACAATACATTTCCAAAGACAATGTCGAAACTCAACATATCATAGGACGAACCGCCCATTCTCAAGGGTTTCTTTTCCCGACAGTTGCACAGCTCGGCATCTTGTGACCTCTCCCCTCTCTGGCCGCACCATTGGGGGCGGAATTTCCGTATCGCTCGATAAACAGTTCCCGGGGAGGGGTGTGTGTTGGCCATGAATCAGCGTGCTAGTCGAGGAAGCTAATGATTCATCTAAACCTTCTCCGCTTGGCACATTCCAATACCGCCTAGTGCTGATCCTCTTCCCCAGGATGCGCTAATGCCAGTGAGGGTAGTGAGGGGGAATGCTATCCGGTAGCTTGGCAGCTTGGACCCTAGTCCCGGCCTCGGCCATCTCGAGACCGGTTTAGATCCGGGGTAGGTGTGGGTTCTCGCACGAACTTCATGAGACTAGACCGTGTATAACTACAAGATAATGCCGACATGATCGTCGCCATCTGTTCCATGGCCTCGGACTCGGGACGATCTGCCTTTGGAGTTGGGTTACATCTGCCTGCCCATATACGTCCCGCCTAATCCACCCGAGAAAGCATCGAGTTCTAGACTTGGACACCAAGCGGACACGGCTTACACCAGGTTCAACAAAAGAGCAACAATGGCCGTCGAGCTCGAGAAGTCGTCGAGCCACGACGCAAATGTCGACACCATCGAGGCTACCGAGCAGACCTACTCGTCCGACACGGAGAAGGCGGAGGTCGAGGATGGCGATGGAAAGATCACCTTCAAAACCAAGATGGCAGTGCTGGTGCGTCGCTTGTGTTTTGCTCCAGATCGAGGCGAGATGATAGACTAACATACTGCCCTAGGCTCTCATCCTCATGTACGAGAGCTACCTGTTCACCCTCCTCATGCCGGCTGCGGTCTTGACTTACATCAACGCCGATCTCGGTCCGGACACCCGTTATCCCTGGATCAGTATCTGGTAAGCGCGGCCCTTCCTATATCTCACCCGTCCCGAGCAAAACGGCCGCTGACACGACCGCCACACACAGCTGGAATCTGGGCGCCTCCGTAATCGTCACCATAGGCGGCCGCCTCTCCGACATAGCAGGCCGCCGCTGGTTCCTCCTCTTCGGCGCCTGCTCCGCGGCAGTAGGCGCCATCGTCGGCGCGACGGGTCAGAGCATTAACCAGATGATCGTCAGCGGCATCATCTTCGGCGTCGGCGGCGGCTTCCAGGAGATGTGCTTCGCGTGCGCCCAGGAGCTGGTCCCCAACAAGGACCGCTTCAAGACGCTCGGCATCATGATCCTAGCCAACCACTTCAGCTCCTTCTCGCCCATCCTCGGGTACGTCTTCATCGCCTACACGAAGCCCGGGTGGCGGAGCTGTTACTGGTGGTGTTTTGCGTGGGAAACCGTCACGGTCGTCATGCTCTTCTTCTTTTACCATCCGCCCACGTTCAAGACCAAGCACGAGGATGACCACAAGACAAAGTGGCAGATGGTAAAAGAGATCGATTATATAGGTTTGGTGCTGTTCACCGGAGGTTGTCTGCTGATTCTGCTCGCGCTCAACTGGGGCGGTGGCATGCACGCCTGGAACAGCTCCTGGGTCGTCGCGCCCCTCATCGTCGGGTTCGTCTGCTTCATTGTGCTGGGGTTCTGGGAGGCGTATATGCCGCTGAAATACCCGATCCTGCCGCCGCACTTGTTCGTGCAGTGGCGCAAGTTCACCTCGTTCCTGGTCGTCTGCTTCGTCGCCGGCATGCTGTACTACAGCATGAACGTGTAGGTCACCACCGCTTCCACCCACCCTTTAGAACGTCCTCGCTAACACCTGTTTCAAGCATCTGGCCCCGACAGTCCGGCCTCCTCTGGGTACCCCAGGATAAGCCCATCATCCGCGGGGTCTACGCCAATCTCATTTCGTTTGGAACAATTCTGGCCGGATACTACTGCGTGCTGGTGATGCCGTGGATCAAGCACGAGCGCTGGCAGCTGATCGGCTTCATGGTGCTGCAGACGGCCCTGATCGGCTCCCTGGCGTCCGTGGGCATCAACGACAAGGCGCAGGCCATCGCCACCGTCATCCTGGTGGCGACAGTCAACCTGCCCCCCTCGCCCCTGTCCTTCGGCATCGTCTCGCTCCACCTCGAGGACCAGACCGACATCGGCGTCGCGGTGGGCCTGATCAGCACCTTCCGCCTCATCGGCGGCGCCATCGCGACGGCCATCTACACCTCGATCCAGAGCAGCCGGTACGCCGAGGTGCTGCCGCGCTGGGTCGAGTCCGCCGCCGAAGCGTCCGGCTTCAGCGGCTCCGAGGCGGCGCTGCTGAAGGCGGCGGCAGCGAACACGCCGGCAGCATACGCCAAGGTGCCGGGCATCACCAACGCGACCATCAGCGCCGTGCAGTATGCCGTGAAGGAGGCCAACTCCGAGGCGTACAAGCTCGTGTACCTGGTCGCCATCGCGTTCGGAGCCGTGGCTATCACGGCGGCCTTCACCACCAAGGGCGTGGATGATAAGACGCGGAACAGCAGCACGGCCGCGAAGCTGGAGACGGAGAAGGGCGGCGGGGTAGTCACCTTTTCCCATTAGAGTGCTTAGTTCATAGTGACCTTGGCCCATAAATGTTGTAGTAATATCATGCTGTTCATCAAGTCAAACTCCGCGCGAGACTCGGCGTTCGTTAAACGAGGTTGCTGTGGGAAACTGTAGATAGACGTGCGTCTTGATTGCTGTGGTTGCAGGGTTCTTTGGCATCGTAAACCTCCCGGCGATCAGCACCACCCCTAGCTCACAAGTCGAGCACTCTCAGCTCGCTCGTCCTCGCCTTCACTCTCCTCCTCCTCCTCGCCATCTTCTTCCTCGCCATCCTCTTCATCGTCGTCGTCGTCCTCCTCCTCTTCTGATTCTTCCTCAGTCTCTTCGCTCTCCTCCTCCTCATCACCATCATCCCCCTCAGCGAGCCAATCATCCAACGTCTTGGCCCCAAGCCCAGGAGCCGCCCCATTCGCCGCCCGAGCGGGAGTCCCGGTCCCCGAGCCCGAACTTGTAGATACCCCAGCCATACCATCCAGCTTCTCCGCAGCCGAGACACCTATCGCCTTCCGGCTACCCCCAGCATACGAAGCATGTCCACCGCCCTGCTGCTCCTCCGCCTCCCTCAACCTTGGGTCGGGCTCCTCGCCCTCGCGCACCCAGTCGGGAAGCGACTCATAACCCCTGAGCCCGTGGACCCCCACATCGCCGTCCGCGAGCACCAGCGCCGCGCTGCCGAGCACATACCCCTTCCTCGTCTCGCTCGGGCTGGGCGCCTGCGGCGCGGGTTTCGGCGCCAGGAGCATCAGCGTCGCCAGCTGCGGCACCCCGAGCAGCGCCTTGTACAGCCTCGTCCTGTCCCTCAGGTCGTACGACGTGTCGTACCGCACCAGCGCGAGCACGTACCGCCACAGCTTCGCGATGGGGTGGTCGTCGTCCTCCAGCAGCTTCGGCGCCCCCGGCACCAGCCCTTCTCCCTCCTCGCCACCAGTCTCAACGACAGCCGCTGCCGCGGCTTCGCTCGCGCGGTTGAGATAGTGCAGGTACACCTTCGCCCCCAGCAGCACGATCTGCCGCTTCGCCACCTCCGCCTCGTCCGCGAACCCCTTGAGCAGGATCCGCAGCACGTCCGCGGCGATGTTGTCCTCCCCCGCTCCACCACCCAAACCCGCAAACTCGCCCACGAGCCAGACGATGGTGGCCCTGGCGTGCGGGTCCGTGGCGCCGTCCAGGTTCCGCGCCAGCCGCACCACCGTCGTTTGCCCGTGCGCGGACGGGTCCTGCTGGATCAGGTGCCGGATCACCGTCAGGCTCTCGGCGGCCAGCGTGCCGTCCGCGCTGCCGATCTGGCTGAGCAGCAGGCGCAGACACCTCGGCGCGGCGTGCGTGTCGGCCTGCGCGCAGCGGCCGATGGCGCGCACCGCCTCGCGCACCACGGCACTGTCCGCGGCGCCCCCGCCGGCGCGGGAGAAGTGCTCCAGCTCGTTGAGGATGAGCGACCTCGTCGCGGGGGGCGCGTGGGGGAAGATGAGCGTCTGCAGCTCGAGCTTGAGCTGGCATACGGGCAGGGAGTCGGTGGCGGCGCGGATGAGGAAGTGGGGCGCGTAGCGGACGAAGGAGCGGGGGGTGTCGAGGCAGATGGACACGATGTTGAAGAGGGCTAGCTGCTGGATATCCTGCGGGCCCCGCAGCAGGGCGATGAGGGGCCCGATGGCGCACTCGAGGTGGGACTGCGTCCCGACGGCCGAGTACACGCGGACCACGGCCACGACGACAGCGGAGTTGCGGGATTGGAGGAGGGGTGTGATTGCGTTGAGCAAAAGCTCGAGGTCCGGGTCCAGGACGGGGACGGCGGCGGCTCCGCTGTCCGGGGAGGGTTGCGGGCTGCCGTTCTCGTTCTCACCGTAGAAGTCTTTGAGGTCGGCGGACTTGTTCTGTGTGCTCTGCGCGGCCTTCGTCCGGCGGGGGAAGCACTTGCGGGCGTAGACAGTCATTAGTTTCAGGGTGGAGAGCTGGCTCCATTCGTCCATGTCGACGAGTTTCTTGATGAGACTCCTGTAGTGTTTGTGTATTAGGTCGATCCGCTCCGGACATATCTCCATGAAGGCCGTGACGGCGGCTCCGGCGACGTAGTACTGCCTGTCTCCCAGCAGTGCGGATAGATAGTCCAGAAGCTGTGGCAGCTGGCCAGGATCGAGGCGGTAGCACTTGGGTATAGCCAGTGCTGCGGCGCGCCGGACATAGGGGCTCATGTCGCCCACTCCCTTCTTTATGGCGAGCGAGACGATCTGGCTGATGACTGGGACGCGTATGTTGGACATGGTTCTCAGGGCCAGCGCCCTGACTTGGGGATTGGAGTCCGAGAGTGACTTTTGAATGGTGTTGATGGACAGCAGGGTCATGTCGGGGTCCTGCTCGGCATGGTGCGTCAGGTAGATGTACACCAGCTTCTTGATTTCGAGGTTCGAAGAGGCGACATTTTTTACGACCGAAGAGAAGTAGGGCAGGGTCTTTTGCGATCGGTACATCATCTGGGACGACTGCGGTCAGCGAGAGGTTCATGTCGTGGCAGCAGACGAGAGCAAGAGAGGTAGGGAGGGAAGGAGAGGGCATACAGATATGACGCGCCGCAGGCCGTCGAGAACCTCGCGCTCATTGCGGCTGTCGAGGAGCTTCTTGATCTGTCCGCGGTCGAGGGGCTTCGACACGGCCCGCGAGCTACTCCGGGCTGCTGAGGCGGCATCGAGGGTAAGCTCCCGAGCTGGATTTGCGTGGTGGTGGTTAGCAATTTGGCAGCCGCGATATTGGAGTGATGGCGCGGGACTGGCTAGCTTACCGCTCTCCAGGAGTGACGATATTCGCGATATTGACTCCATCTGCGCCCTCCTATAACCAGACATCCGCGTTGGTAGTTGTTATGCGGACTCGTATCCGGATCGATGTTGGGTACGGACGGTGACGTTATCGGCTGTGTTGGATAACTGCATGAGTCGGCGAGCTCCAGCATGGCGGGGTATCAATATGCATATATCAGACACTTATGTACTGGAGCGCTCGTTGATCGTTGTAAGCGAGTCAACAACATACCTGAACACGACAAGTCGAACATTCTCATCATCTTAACTACCATTGTAGATCCAGGTGTTTATTCTCAGACTTTAGAAGTTGAGGACTGCTAGCAGCACAATCTGGCAGGAATGCTGGAAAGCCGCAATATGTTCACATTTGGAAACATCTCGGACATCTCGCACTCGTACTGGAACGACGATGAGTGAACCCACAAGGCGATTCGTCTATTTCTTCCGTCACCAGCTCGATGATGGATATATAAAGAGAAGAATCTAGCCATGTCTACAGCACCAGTATTCCTCTCGCCGGCCACGCCGTCTGAGCTGGCCATTTTCGTCTCGTCGCAATGTGTCCATCCGACCACGCTCGTCGTCTGTACCACCCAAGGAGAGTTCGACGCCGCTCTCAACGAGGACATCAGCCGTGAAATGAGGTTACACAACCCCAATTACCCACAGGAGCCGGAAGACGGAGACGAGCAGCGAGAACCAGACCAGGACGATGACAGGGAACCAACCGCAGCCATAGACGAAGACGTGGACATGTCCGTCATGCCAGATATCCCAGACGGACCTCCCGCGTGGATCTCACCTCTCCTCCAGCACTCGATCCACCGAGTCGCCATCGCCAAACACATCCGTGTGGTCTTTGTGCCGAGTGTGTCACATCTTCGAGCCTGGCTCACCGTCTTCCCGCCGCCAGATCCAAACATCGTCGAACCACCTCCAGCCACAGCGGCCAACACATTTGCACGTAAGGCTGAGGCTGAACCTCTTCTCCTGCTCTACGGTTTCCTGGACCTGCATCGCGACACTAGTGAATGGAGCGCCCAAGGTCTGAGCAATACTGCCGCTGCGTTGGTAGAGGCTGCGCACCAAGCCGCTCTGAGATGTGTGATTGTCGAGCCAAGGATGGATTGGGATGACCAGGTGCACGATTCTGAAACTGTCCTAGGGGAGGAGCTGCCGATGTTGAGTGGAGCGGAGCGGAGAGCTGCCGCCCGGGATCAGGACGACGGGGGTGGCGGATGGATTGGGCGGACTGTCCCTGTCAGGAGAGTGCTGGGTCGGTGGTTCGGCTTTGAGGAAGGGCCGTGGGATGCATTGAGAGAAGGTCGAGCCAACGACGAGACTTGCTGACCAGGCTGACCTTACACGGAGCAAGACTCTTGGTGATTCATTTACTCAAAGCACAATCCTACAGGACCAAGTCCCCGCCAAACCTTCCCGACCAAAAGGAATAAATAACCCAGCACATACGCCAAACGCCTCGCAATGGTATCCTGTCCCTCCCACGAGACATCCAAACGTGACACAACCGACCACAGAACCCCGACCATTCTCAGATAGCCTGTTCCATCTCGGTGATGTAGAGCTTGATGTGAGACTCCATCTTCAGGTACTCGTCGTAGGCCGCATGGACCTCGTTTTCGATGTTCTCCTTGAGATCGAGCATCTGGGTTACACATATTAGCTCCCGCAAAGGACGGTCACGAGGGACGGACACTAGGGCTCATATAAGACACCGACTGACCTTCTTCTCCGTCTGCTCGATCCTGACCCTCCTCCTCTCGATATCCTTCCCCTTCTCCCCCCTCTCCTCCGTCAGCTTCCTGTGCACCGCGCGCAGCTCCTCCATCTTCTCCTTGGCCCTCGCGGCCTTCTCGGAGCTCTGCTCGCGGAGCGCCTCGGTGCGCTCGGCCCACTTAGCCAGCTGCCTCTGCAGCAGCGCCTCCGTCCGCTCCACCTCCCTCACGTTCGCCCCCCGCTCGGTCAGCGCGTCGCGCTGCTTCGCGTTCTTGGCGTTCTCCTCCTCCTCCTTGGCCAGCTCGGCGGCGATCTCGTCGAGCAGCTTGATGCACCCGGCCACCTCGCTCGACACCACGGCGAACGAATCCGCCGACGTCTGCAGCGCCCTCGCGCGCCGGTCGAGCCCGTCGATGTGCGCCTTGTCCGCCCCCAGCGCGTTGCCCAGCTCCGTCAGGCTCGCCTGCAGCGCGGCAGGGCTCTGCATGACGTAGGGCCGCAGCTTGGCGCTCTCCTGCCGCAGGCTCAGCTTGGCGGCCGTCTTGTCCTCGAGCTGCGCCGCGAGCTCGCCCTTGCGCGCCTTGGCCTCCTCCAGCCGCGCGGCCACCTTCTCCTGGTTCCGGCGCAGCTCGAGCAGCCGCTTCTTCAGGTCCTCGTTGCGGCGCGTCTTCTCGGCCACCAGCGCCTCCATCTGCCGGCGGTTGCCGCGCATGTCCTCCAGCCGGGCCTCGAAGTCCTGGTTCTCGCCGTACAGCGCCTCGATGCGCGACTTGGTGGTCTCGGCACGGTTGAAGTGCGTGTCGATGACGGCGGTCTGGCTCTCGCGGAAGCGCACAAAGTTGATGAGGTAGCTGAAGATCTTGACCAGGCGGTCGTGGGTGGGGCGGTACAGGTCGGCGAAGCTGAAGTCGGTGATGCCGCACTCGAGCAGCAGGCGGCGCAGCGAGACGTAGAAGCCCATCAGGTTCCGGGTGTCGGGCGGCATAAGCATGTCGCCGTTCTCGCCCAGCACGTCCTCGGCGGCGGCGCGCATGGCCGGGTCGACGGTCTCGCGCGTCGCGTTGAGCAGCAGCTCGGCGAACCACTCGAAGATCATCTGCACCTGCAGCGGGTTGGGCTTCTGGAGGTCGGCGACGGTAAACGGAATGCCTATGTCGGTTATGCAGCCCACGATCTCCTTGTCGGGCAGGCGCATGAACGCGTCGGCTTCCTCCTCTTTCTTGCGCGACCGGTTCTGCTGTTGCGCCGCGGGCAGGATGGACATTCGGGGATTGTAGGCCATGCTGACGTTTTCCGTGTTATCTTTTGTTACCTTTGAATATTATCCGAAATCGAAGCCGAAGTCGAAGTTGAAGCCGTGGTGTCTTGATGTTGTCGCGGAAGCTGATGTTGCGCTTTTGGCCCCCTCGGTGTCAAAGTAGTGATCGCGCTTGTTTGATGCGACATGCAAAGAAAACAAAGTGGGATTGTTGCTCGGGGGATCGCGCTAGTCCAAATATGGACTTAGCGTATGCTGGGGTCCTGGTGGCTCTTGAGCACGGTCCATCCCGGCTCATCGTCGCACAGTTAGGGTTAGGGTTAGGGGTCACAGTGTTGCTGCTAGCAAGCCCTGTCATTAGAAAACCACAGCCTCCGTGTATTCACTCTACGTACGTGTCTATTCTCCCTCTTGGAACACTCCAAAGGAACAGCACGCCAGTGTCAGGTGAGGTGCTCCACAATGGATACGGGAGACTCCAAGATCAAGCAAGCCCCCGTCATCACCACAGCCAGCAACTCTGGGCAGCCCTCGCCTGTTCTCCGTTCCGTCTCGGTGTGAGCCAACGATGCAGGAGACCATGTTGGGACACACCCTATATTGCACTATATAGGCGATGTAGCTCCGGGGCCGAACGTGGAAGCACGTCTCGCTTGGCAAACCGGGGCAGCCATTTCAGCCGCGACTGTGTCTATATTGATGGATGCTACATTCCCGGAAATCCATCACGTACGCCAGAGCATTGGCACAGGTGCTTACTGATTGAGGTCACAGTCGCAATGTCGTCGTGGCATTCCTATTTTTGACTAAAAGGCAGGGAGGTGGAATCGATACCCCTGAAATGAGCACGCAGATCAGCCAAAGTCTAAACTGACGTTGTGCCCGACTCCCGATCCGATGCGGTCTTCTTGGTCCTTGTCTGATGAGCTTTGAAGTGCTCACAAGGTACCTAGGTAGGTTAAGGAACGGTTGGCTGCAAGTCTAGACAGCCAACATCACACATGGCTCTAACGGACCGTCCAAGCCAACGTCCCTGACTCTCCCTCGGATCTGGATCCGTCGTGCCACATCGACACCAACAATCTGCCACTCCGGATTCTCCGTGATTACACAGAAAGGGAGAGAATGTGTGCCAACCAAGAGTCTACGTGTGAGAAATCGGGTTGTATTCTCTGGAATGCAACCTGGAAGCGACCTGAGGGGTGAATTCAGCCCTGATAGAAACCTATGCCCATGTCACAGAACAGCAGACACTGATGAACTGAAGCTCTGGGATATATGATAAAGTCCCTTGCATCCTGCCTCCCAATAGACCTGAAGCTAGACATCATCTTCGCTCGTTTCATCGTCACTATCACCAGAACTCAGCTCAGATCAATCCCCTTTCCACCCGGATTTTACAGCAGAAGCACATTATGCATCTCCCAACATCAACCACCAGCCTCCTCCTCGGCCTCATCAGCCTGTGGTCCTGGTTAGTATTCAGAACACCCTTTCCTCGGCACCAGCCGTCTCGCATAAACTGACGCATCCCAGCGCTGCTGCTCCTGCCGAGGAAGTCGGCCTCGCCCTTCCGTCAACCTGCACCAAGAAGACCGCATGCCACACCTACACAGCATACACCACACCCGGTACCCTCTCTCCCACCCCCATTATGGGATCACCCCACACTGACCCCATACCGCAGCCGCCTGTCCCAAGATCGCATGCCCCGACCTCACAGGCATCATGTGCCCCATGTACATCTCCATCACGACCTCCAAGGTGCCCTGCAGCACGAACTGCTGCCCCAAGACAGGCACCAAGACCGTGACCACCTCGCCGTGCCCGACCTGCCCGACCGGCTGCGTGATCCCGACTGCGACCGTTACGATGACGACGGGCTGCAAGACCACCGTCACCCCCGTCCTGACCGGGACACCCGGCGGGCCCTCGGTGACGCTCATTCCCGGTGGAGGCGGTGCGAGTGTCACCTTCAAGCCGGGGAGGGTCTAGGGGTTCGAAGAGATTTCCACGGTCTCAGGTTGGTGTGGTGCAAACCAAAATAGGAAAATGGTGGAAGGAGTGCAGGAGATGCTCACGGAGGCTTGAGACCTAGAGCGATAAGATGTGCCTACCTGACCTTGGTCAGGAAAAGAAAAGCCTGGAGGGCCAAGCAAAGTCATTGACACGCCTCATATCCTGATATATGCACCTTGGCCAAGCTTTAGAGGCTTGTTCTGTTCCATAATAGTGGTTTATATCTATTTTCCATGCTGCTCTAACCGTAACAATGAGTTTTTCTATGTCGACCAAGCCGTGAATCACCGACCACTCCTCGCCATCACCAGGACGTCTTACCGCACCTGGGCGCCGGCAAGACTCTTAACCGTGCACACGCCACCGCTCTCAACAACCAACTTGCCCAGCCCCTCCTTGCCCAGCTCCTTCACAACGCCGGCGTCAAAAGCCACCTCCAGCGCGTCCGTCGTCGTGAAGCCCGGCTGGAACGTCTCCCACACCTTCTTCTTGGGGTTAAGCACCTTCTCCGGCTCGCCCCTCCAGCCCTCGAAGAAGACCCTCTCGCCGGCCTTGGCGTCCGCCGGCGGGTTCACCAGCTCGACGGGGCCCTTGTGGTCGTCCGCCTCGCCCTCCTTGATCTTGGGCGACGCGGCCAGCACCATGGCGCACGACTTGATGCCGCGCATCTTGACCGGCTTGAGGTTGGCCACCACCACCACCTTGCGCCCCTGCATCTCCTCGAGCGGGATCAGCCCGTTGAGACCTGAGCAGACCGTCCGGCACACCTGCCCCTCGTACTCGGTCGTGTCGTCCGTGCCCGGCTTGTCCCCCATGGCGATGGTGGACACGTACAGGCTGTCGGCCTCCGGGTGCTTGATGGCCTTGAGGATGTGCCCGACGCGGAGGTCGATGAGGGCGGGCGACAGAGGCGCGGCAGCAGGGGCGGGCTGGGCCTGTTTGGGCGCCTTGGCCTTCTTCTCCTTCTTCTGCTGTCTCTGCTCGCCGGCGGGCGCGGCCGAGCTGCCCACGGTGGCTTCGGTCACGGCTGCGGCAGCTTGGGTGGCGGCTGCGACGGCGGCGTCCTTGACCTCGACGAGCTTGTCTGCCGCCGTGGAGGCGGCCTGCTTGGTGCGGTCCACGAGGGTGTTGGTGGCATCGCCTGCCGAAGCGAGAGCTGCTGCGGCGGCGGCTTTCTCCTTCTTCAGCCGCTCCTTCTCAGCCTTGGCGTCGACGGGGGGCTTGACGTAGAGGATCTCCTCTGGGTCGACGTGGATCTTCTCAGGCTCGGGGACGGAGAGCTCGAAAACGGGACTGTTCTGGACGAAGTCGAGGTAGCGGACGACGTGGGGGCGGCCGTCCTGGCCGGTGCGCTGCTCCGGGGTCCACGACTTGACGGTCGAGGCAAGGGCGGAGTAGATGGCTGTGTCGGCCTTGGAGGGCTTGGTGCCTAGGAGGGTGGAGCGGGTGGAGAGGTGCGTGTTGAGCGTGTCGAGAATTGATGCGTCAGACGGGGAAGACTTCAGGCGCTCGGCGGTCTGGAGCCATTGGGAGATCTCGGTCTCCTCGGTGGGAGTGTACTTTTGCGCGGAGAGGGCCATGATGATGGTCGAGCTGTAGAACCGAGTGGTGGTGAATTGGGTGAACTGGCGAAGAGGTGAGGCACTTCGCAATGCGGACTGAAGGGGCCGCAGTGAAAACAGGGTGACTGATCTTCACTTGACACCTGGAAAGAGTGTCAAAGACTTGTGATTTCCAATACTGAGTCTACCTTAAGGTATCGAGGTAGTAAATCGAGGCTCAAGGAGTCAGAATTCGTTCTACTGCCGTGAAATCAGAAATGTGGGGCTTGTCTGGTTCACTCAAAAAGTTTGGAGGGGTAATAGGTGCATCCACGTGACTTCTTCCTGTTCCTGGCTGGCAACCACCATTCTTCGGAGGTAACCTCGCAACGTGAACTCCGGAGGACCGTGCACCGCAACGCGTGACAGCGCGACGCCACTTAACGCGCTAGACGCGTCCAGTCAATGACGAGGACTACCTGATCGCGCCCTTTGCACAAAGCCATCATCAATATCTGGTTCGTTTCCATTGTCTGGCTATCGCAGTCCCTCCATTGCGACTTCAACGACTGTTTCCTGGCATGTTCGAGCTACCAATTGACTTTTATATAGTTCTATTACCACGATTTCTTTGTATCAAGGGAGGATAACGTGACTAGGCAACGGCGTCTCATTGCCTTTCTCTTGCTCTCTTGTAGCCCTTGATCGAGAGAGGCCATCGGGACCATCGGACTTCCAATAGCTCAAACTGTCCCTAACTCATCTTGCCTCGCAGCATGGCTTCATCAACCGAACCTGATTCGGGCTCACCGGGCTCTCGTCAGCCCACAACGGCCCCTTCTTCGCCTTTCGAGCCAGGCGATGACCACATCCCTCCTTGGATGCCAGGCTATGTAGAGCCGGACGAGGCGCACTACGAAGCTGTCGGGGCAGAGATGCGGCGTATCAAACTGCTGCAGGAAGAGGAGAAGGCTCGTGTCGCCAATGAAGCGGCTGAGAAGAAGCGCCTTGCTGCCCTCAAAAGGAGGAGCAAAAAGAAGAAGAGGAATCTCACCCCTGCCGAGCGCCAGGCGAAAGCCAGAGCCTTGGACCAGCTCATACGTCAGTCACAGGCTTTCAGCGAGTTTCTCACCGAGAGGAGCGGCGGCACACTGGGCCAAATCGGCTCCGGCCTGGCTGGTAAAGCACTGGGCGAGCAAGAACTGAAGATCGCAGAGCAGCCCAAGTGCATGACTGGCGGTGTCATGAGAAAATATCAGCTGGAAGGCCTCACGTGGATTTTGAAGCTATGCGAGCAAGGCTTGAGCGGCATCCTGGCTGACGAGATGGGGCTTGGTAAGTCTGGCTCACAATCGTATGCCAGTAAAAGCTCAAGACAACTGACTTGGGGCAGGGAAAACTATCCAGACCATCGCGGCAATCGCCCTGCTGCGCGAAAAGGAGAACTATCTGGGGCCGCATCTCATTGTTGCTCCGCTCAGCACCTTGTCGAACTGGATAGACGAGTTCCACCGCTGGACACCTTCGATCCCGGTCGTCATGTACCACGGCACTCCCGATGAGAGGGCCGACATCGCCAAGAACCAGATCTTCAAAAACTTGAAGAACAATAGACCCACGATCAAGTTTCCCATCGTCTGTACTAGTTACGAGATGGTTCTGAGAGATCGGGCCGTTTTGAGTCGTATCAACTGGGAATTCATCATCATCGTAAGTAACAGTGCCTTTCAGATCCGTCTGGGATGTGTATAACTGACTGACGACCATCAGGACGAGGGACACCGCATGAAGAACTTCGACTCGAAGCTGTATCGAGAGCTGCAGACCTTTAAGTCGGCGACGCGCCTCTTGATCACCGGAACACCTCTGCAGAACAACCTCAAGGAGCTGTGGTCATTGCTCCACTTCCTTATGCCGGAACAGTTTAGGTCATTTGACGACTTTGAGGACTGGTTCGACTTTGACGACCTCCAAGACGAGGAAGGTGCAGACGAGTTCATCGAGGACGAAGAGAAGCAGAAACTGGTCAACAAAATCCACTTCATCCTCCGGCCTTTCCTGCTGCGACGGATCAAGGCAGACGTCGCCGCTTACCTGCCGAAGAAGCGGGAGTATGTCTTGTTCGCTCCGATGACCAAGGATCAGACGGACCTTTACAACGCCATCACCGACCCCCACGTCGACACCCGAGAGTACCTCGAGAATAAGGTTATCGAGCGGCTCACCAAGGCTAACAGCAGCGCCGCCTCGTCCGCAAAGCCGAGTCCGTTGGGATCGAGAACTAACAGCGTCGGTCCCAAGGCCGAGCCGAAGTTGAACGGCAAGCAGCTGAACCTCAGCATCCGTAGCAGCCCCCGAAAGAAGAACGACGACCAGTCGTCTGCGAAGCCTGCCACTCCGAACAATGCGTTTGCGGTCATGATGGGTAAGGCCCGAGGCCGCGGTCGTCCACGTATGGAGGTGGTGGCCGCCACCAGTGAAGCCGAAGACTTGACCCCGCCCAGTGATAACCGCAAGAGGAAGAACCGTTCCACCACAGACCTAGAGTCGCCTGCTTCGAAGAGTGCCAAGTCTAGCAGACACTCCACTCCTGGCAGTGTCCTATTAGACACCCCCCACACCTCGAGACGCGGACGCTCTCGCAAGACTCCAGGGAAGTACACGGCCTCCGTCAAATACACGGACTCCGATGCCTCCGAGGACGACCACCTCGACGATAAGGCCTTCGAGGCGAAGCTAGCCGCAGAGATCGCACACCACACCAGGGCCCTGGACCCCGATGCACACCTGACCCCCGAGGAGCGCGAGCGAGCCAACATCGTGGCGCAGGCCAAGAAGGAAATCAGCGCCAAGAAGCTGGGCAACCCTCTCATGCAGCTGCGTCTGGTCTGCAACAGCCCGCACAACTTCTACAACCCTTGGGCCGGCTCCGACCTGCCCGTCGACGAGAGCATCGTGACCTCCTCGGGCAAGATGCTGCTCCTGGACCGCCTGCTGCCCCGCCTGTTCAAGGACGGCCACAAGGTCCTCATCTTCTCGCAGTTCAAGACCCAGCTCGACATCCTGGAGGACTACTGCCGCGAACTGCGGGGCTGGGACGTCTGCCGCATCGACGGCGGCGTGGCGCAGGACGACCGGCGGGAGCAGATCGAGCGGTTCAACACGGACAAGAAGATCAAGATCTTCCTGCTGTCGACCCGTGCGGGCGGCCAGGGCATCAACCTGGCCAGCGCGGACACGGTCATCCTGTTCGACAGCGACTGGAACCCGCAGCAGGATCTGCAGGCGCAGGACCGCGCACACCGGATCGGACAGGAGAGGCCTGTCATTGTGTACCGCCTCGCTACTAAGGGTACGGTCGAGGAGACGCTGCTCATGAGTGCCGATGCCAAGCGCCGGCTGGAGAAGCTCGTTATCAAGAAAGGCGACCTTAAGTCATTGGCTAAGAACCTGCGCGAGGATGTCGATGCCGAGACGCTCAAGGCTCTGCTGCTGAGGGACGGTGAGCGGTACAAGTTCTCTGGTGAGAAGGAGATTCTGAGCGAGGAGGATCTGGCGGTGCTCTGCGACAGGTGAGATACTCGCTCCAAACACTGCGTTGACCGAGTAACGGAGTACATGCTAACTTGCTCACAGGAGCGATGCGGCCTATGAACGGGCTGCGACTGGGCAAGGTAATGCTCACAAATTTACGGTCATCGAGACCGGTGCGGATGGCATCACCGAGGCGAGGGCCGAGGTTGCTGGTGCTGGTGCTGCATAGTCTGTTTAGAACACCTTGACAATGTTCTCGATGCTGTACCACTGATGCATGGTATCGGATCGTTGTTTTCTTCTTGTCGCTACTAGGTGGCAAAGGCTGTTTGACGGTTGTGGACGCGGAGCAGGCGCATTCCCGTTGTTGGAGTTCAGAGGATGCGCAGCTCTGTGTTGAAGTTATCTGGATTTACGCGTCGATTTGCTTGAACCCGGTTGACGTTGATCCTGGTTAAGGTTGTCTGGAATGGTTTAAACTCCTGGAAAGCTCCTTCGAAGGACGACAGTCTCGGTTGAAAGCCCGCTGAAGGGGATGCGGGCTGAGAGCTGGCACAGCAATGTGTCCACAGCCATATGTTGATTTTGTGCGTTGGCTTCCATTTACAAAGGTTAGACTCTGGTTGGCACATGATCATGGTTGTCTGCAAAAGGTATACCCTTGGAAGACGTCTTTGACTGTCATATAGTCCCGGTAGATAACCTCCTTACGTGCAACGAATAAACTGAAATGTACTGAACGCCATCTATCCCACCAAGGGTATGAACTCCGTCACACAATGCTTGTAGACAATATTCCCAACAATTTTGAACTCCTGCCCGTCTTTCCAGATCTGCAACACAACTAGCCTAGAAGGTTGATGTGCGGTTCGGGCCAATGGCCCCAAACCAAAGGCCGGTCACCAAGACGACCGCTAACAGGCGCCAAGATCTTGAGTCGCCGTCGTTCGGGCTCGACATCAGCTACGTAGACGAAACCCATGACGCTGGCGAATCGTATAGTCTCCACGGGGTCGCGCACGGAGGCATTCATGACGGCCAGAGTCCAGTGTGCCATCTCCGGGACGGGTTCGACCTTCTCCAGAACCTCTTCGTCGGCAAGATATTCAGATACTGTACGGCTGTCAGCAAAACACTCCTGGAAAACACACAAAACAAGGGTAGAGGAAACGTACAGTCAGGAATCTTGAAGATCGTCACGGCGCTGAAATCAACTTGCTGCGTCGCCGGGCTCAGCGTCATTTTCGCATCGCCGAAGAAATACTCCTTAATAGCCGTCTCCCTCGTCTGCTGCATGAACGCTTCGTCTCGCTCGACCACGCCCTCAGACTTGTCAAGCTGCACGACCGTGATGGCCTCTCCCAGGCTCGTCCTCTTCTGCCCAAGGCTCTTCTGGAGCTCCGCGTTGAGGCGACCCGACCCCAAGACCACGACAACATTGACTACAACTGTTAGCACGTCTCTCTCGACAATCATCTGGCGGAGTATGTCAATATGTCTCACCAGCAAATTCCTCAACAGCATGCACCAAGAGCTCTACTCCCGCCTTCCCAGCGCCAACAGCCGGGGCATCAACCACCACCCCCGCCCTTCTTACCTCCCCATCCTGCTCCCTCCGCCCCCTCACCGCGGCCGCCAGCCCGCTGACGAGCGTCTTCCACGCCGCCGGCTCGTCCTCCACCCTCTGCCGCCCGTAGTAGTACACAACCGGCACCTTGACCGGCACCGCTGCGGGCCCGCTGCTGGGCGTATCCGCCACCCCCGCGCCGCCCGTCTCGACGTCCATCAAACTACCAAACACAGCCGCCGCCACCGTGCCCGGCAAGCTCAGCATCCCGTCCGTCGGGTCCAGCCCGACCCCCACCGGCTGCTGCCCCCTTCCGTCCTGCCTCGTCGCCAGCGCCAGCAGCGTCCTCGCCAGCGTCGACTTGCCGCTCGCCGGCGCGCCGGCCACCAGCACCCTCGGCCCTAAGCCAGAGGCGCGCTGGTTCTGCAGCGCGAAGTGCAGGTTCAGGTAGCTGACGGCCGGGCAGTCGTCCGGGTCGTCCGTCTCGGCGACGTAGTCCTCGCACGGGCCCGAGACCTCGAGCGTGCACCCCGTCAGAGTAAAAATCTTGGACTTGGCGCCGGCGATGACGTAGTTCTTGCCGAGGGCCAGCTCCGTGCCGTCGCGCTCGGCCGTGCCCGAGGTGAGCTTGACGGTCAGCGCGGGCGGGGCGGCCGCGGCCGCGGAGGTGGGGTTGGGGTTGGGAGCGAGGGATGAGCTGGCCAGCGTGTGGGCTCCGCCTGTGCTCGAGGGGAAGGGGGACTCGAAGCGCCATTCCCAGAGGGGCTTGAGGGTTATTGTGCGGGTTGTTGCGGTAGGGGGCTGACGGGGAGCGTAAGTATGATGGTTTTAACGGGTGGAGGGAGCCAGTGGAATAGGTACCTGAACTGGGATCTGGCCCAGGCCTGGGATAGACATCGCGATGGTCTTGGAGACTGTATCACCTGTGGGATTTCATGGAGTTGTCGTGGTCACAAAGAGAGGTGTCACGTGCTGATGACGGGGATGGTTAAAGATGGATAGATGGAGGAGTGAGCTCAGCCTTATGGACCTGAAAGGACACTAATGCAAGGCTACTAACTGGTGCAACCAAAGTCTCCACCAACTGTAAATAAGCAGCAGCCGGGTCGGGAGTTTAACGGTGTGATGCTGCCTAAGGTAGCTACAGGCAAGAAAGAGCGTCTTCAAACCTAGAAGATGCAGAATTACGAAGATAGAGGCATTTACTCTGCCTATGTCAGGCACATTTCACTGAGAATTCTTTTTTTCAGCAAGTTGTTTGCAGTGTTGAACGTTTTATTGGTTTATCTGTCATGCCATCGTGATCGAAGGAAGTGCAGTAATGCAGAAAATGCTATGAACCAACGCCGTGCCCGTTTCTATGTTACATCTCGCCCAATGGGTATTGAAATAGACGAGACCTTGAACCCAGAAAAAACGCCCTTTTTGTCTTCTCGTCATGATAATGCTTGATGCAATTGGCTTGTAATCCGCTCGTCTCGCTGTTGGCGTCTGCCAAATGAAGTTGCTTCTCCGTCCAAATGAAGCAGCAGATTAGATCTGCAAACGTATTCTTCTCAGTCATCTTCGCGCGAGAGCTCGTCGAAGATCTGGACCAGGCTCCTCACGCCCTTGAGATTGTTCTCGTCAGGCCCCTGTCCCGGCGTGAACTCGGCGTGAGCAAAGTCGATCAGCTTGACGCAGTAAATGCGCGGCACGTTCTCGTCGTCGCCAGAGTCTTCATCGCCGTCGTCATCCTCTGTAAGGATCAGCTCGCCGGTCTCCTCGTCCATCGCGATGCCACTATCAACGCGGGCTGTGGACCGGCCACCGGCCTCGCCTCGACCCTTCTGGGACATTGTGACGCTGCTGCTCGCCTCGTCGATTGCAGCTCGAAGCGCATCGCCGTCCCCTTCAAACACAAACAGAAGGCTAGAGGAGAACATTCTGCTCTCCTCGTTCTCCAAGACTTCCTGCACGTGCTTAACCTCTTCCATAAAGGCACGCGCAACCGCCTTGCCCAGCTCCTCGTCGACGCCGGCGGATTCGTTGAAGATGAACTTCCTAAACGCGTCTAGCACATTGTCCTTGTTTACAATGAGGCGGCCGTAGTCCTTGTCGTAGATCCGGTAGTCCTCCTCGTCGAGCTCTTGCTCGTTATCTGACCCTCGATATACTCGCATACCCGCGATGCGAAACCCTAGCGAGCCGTGCGTGGTCTCCTCGCTGATCTTGTCGAACCGCTGCTTCTTCTCGAGCGGTGCGTCGTCGGCCCAGAGACGCTGACCCAGCTTCACATCTAGTATGTTTGGCCGCTTGTATCCGTAGGCGGCGTTCTCGAGAACGAGGGATATGTTGGTGGCGATCTTCTTGCTCTTGTTCGGCACCCATTTGATATTGTCCTCCGGCGGCTCCGATTGCATCTGGTGTGCTAGTCTTATTACTTCCTCCTTCATATGGGTGCTAATATGCTCCGCGACCGCGGGTAATTGCTCGTTGATCGACGCCATATCCGTCATATCGTTCAGGACCATTTGGCCGAAGAACATGGGCATCAACTCTGCGAATTCAGGGTGCCCATTGATGGCCGAATTGTAGAAGTCGATTTCCTGTTGTGTGCAAGGCTTTACAAACAGTTCGCCGTCGGCATCGCACAACGTGCCTTCACTGCGGCCGTAGTCAGTATCTCCAAGATCGAGTTCTGGCACTGCCCCGGAGGACCGGAGAGTAAGCTTACTGTCCGGCAACCGCATAGTTGTAGTCTATCAGGTCCGCCCGTTTTGGTATTTCCTTGGTGCCCATCATCTTTGCTGATGGGTTTTACCGGGGATTTTTGCCGGGAGGGAGAGAAGGGAGAGAAGTAATGTGATCGCGAGCGCATCCAGGGGAAGAAGATCCGAGGGAGTACGATGTGGCGAGGTCCGATCATAGGTCGCGTAGGCTGTTGACAGGTCCTGAAGCCAGTGTCCAAGTTGGCAGAGACATCAAATTCTCGATGTTGTAGGTGGAAACTCGAAGTTGAGATAAGGGGAGGGTAAGGAGGAACGTGGGCAAAGATGTAGTTTTGAATTAACAAGGACAGAGAGTGGTGATCAGTTGGTTCAGATTGGGCAGGGCAGTCACGGAAATCAAAGAACGGCGTTCCACCTGCGAAATGAAACTTGAAAGACCGCCTCAGGCGGATATGCCAAAGCGGTAGGTACTTGTTGGCGGATCCTCAAAGCACCCCTTCAGGCGCGGCAATTAGCACTAGCGGGCCATGTACCTATCGCACATGATTGTATGTGTTTTGACTGCAATATCAACCGAAGGGTACATCCGCAGCAAGCATTCTTTTACTCCATTCGTCGTCCTTACCACCAGACCCCAGCGCCAGGACGGCGCGCTATTTGTCGGGGTACAAGCCGCCGTGGATGTGGCAGTGGGCTTTGGACAGGCATGGACAGGGATTAGTATGACCTTTTTCCGCGGTTCTTCTGTTAGTAGGATTGTTGTAACCAATCCCTCGCAGTGGCGTTGTTTGGAGGGTGGCGGGGATTTCAACCTCGCCAACTGCCCGCCCTGTCGTGCATTACCAGGCGCTCAGTGCGCTGGCAAGACCTGAGGGAGGCAGGTGAGGGAAAACTCGGAAAGCTCAGCCACAGAGATTCGATATGCCTCGACCATTCACTGTCACATCCGAACGTGTATCGCCTGAAAACGGCCGCAGCAGACGCCCAACAAGGTTTAGCAGTCCACGCTTTCACTCCTCTGCTGCGCTGTTTCTTCCCGTGGCTGCCGTGTTTGCTGCTTGTCTCAGCAGGTATTGGATGAGGCAGACGAGACCTGGAGGCAAATTGTATCCTCGTCGTACGCCGTCCTGTGATGACGCTGGTATCTCGAGACCCCACCTTATATGAGCAAACCTGCTAATTCCCTGAGCAATGTATTCACTGACAGTCCTAAAAGTCATTCTTAGAGCTGGAATACACAGGGAAAAAGAAAGGTCTGCAGACAGTGGGATTCGAACCCACGCATCTTTCGATAATGGTGATAAATGTCTGTAACTTAAAACCATCGCCTTAAACCACTCGGCCATATCTGCTCTCAAGCAGAACTTGGCAGCAATAAGATCCTGTATGGGCCCAGCACGAGCTAGACTGTTGCGGCTACAGTTTCCATCTACGTCGTCCTCTCCTGACTTGTGTTGCCGAGCCAATACTACAGCCTGCCACAACATGGAGTCATCATGAGAACATGCTGGTTCAAACAACGACCGGAGGCGTCGGTGCGAAAGCGAGGTAAACCGCTCCGATAGACCCTGCTACTCTGCCCTGTCTCGGCCGCTCCCATGGTTGCGGGCCGGATGACCAGTTGACCACACCCTCCATGGCTGCGCCGGCTCACATCAATCCTGGTGTGATGGTTGCTGATGCACGCATTTGGCGGTGTTCCAAGTCAGCGCCCGACAAGCTCGTCCGGTATGGTCACGCACCAAATGACATTTTGCCAATATGCTTGGAGTTTTGTTCTGGATTCGTATCGTTTACCTCCCGTTCTCATACATTGTTTGGCATGGAAGCTGTAAGCAGCATGACAGCAGAGACGCATGCGGACTACCGGAGGCTTGCAGCAAGTTGACTTCTCTGGAGCTTCGTGGAGATATGTTTGCGAACTCCTTCGCCTCCATTGCGGTTCGGAACGTGGACTGCATTGGCCGCTAGGCGGTTCTGATTCAAAATGCTCTCTGTCCCTAGCTCTGACACTACGACTGCAAGGACAGGGTAAGGCGGCTGTCGAGCTGGCCACAGCCTCATCTAACGGTCCAGTCACTTCTGGTCTTTCCGCGCCCAGCTTGTTGCAGGGACTGGGCGAGATAGACGGGTATTCCTTGGCAAACAAACACCAACTTCGCAGGCTGGTTGTTTGGAAATAGATACTGTTGCGTTGGACACTGTAAGGTAAGGTAGCCAGCCTGTGGCTACCTCCTTCCTACTCAAGCTCGATACCTACCCACAAGTCACCTCACTTTCACCTCAATGTTGTTGAACCTCAAAAGTCAGGCACCTCTTATTTCTCTTCTCTGCTCCGCCTCATTACCAGTTCTCCTCCGTCCTCTTACATTTCAATTCTTACCTTCATTGGCCTGAGAGTTCCAGCATTGTTGGAGCTTCCGCGTGGCACCTCATCTGCCTAGAACCGCCGCGTCTCTAGCTTGCAGACAGGTAACTTCGGTTGGCTTCTACCTCGGGGGTTGAGACCAGACTGAGAGTATTGGTTAGATGTCCGTGGTCGACTCTGCTTTCACCGCATATTGGGCTTAGTTGAGCTCACCGCTGATCTTCGAGTCAAGAGCGGTCGTTCGACCTACCACCATGGCTCCAATAGCCGACCACATTACCCCAACCGGGGTTACGGAAGCGCCTACTGTGCTGGGCGGCAATAAGAACGACACATCTGCACAGCCTTCTATCAAACGTGAAGAGACTAAACCATGCTTTAGCGAGATAGTGGCCGGGCCGAACGCAGATGACATTGAGTCTAGCAAAGACCAGGGTACTACGACGGCTGAGCAACAGACACCAACTGATGATGCTCCCAACCACACGGACACTGGTAAACCCAAGAAGAAGAAGAAGAAGGGTGTCTTGAAGCGAGGCCCAACAGCTTTGACCCGGAATCGCGGCACCGGCTTTGAGGGTAAGTGTTCGATAATGATCCCCATGGCGAAAAAGACTGACCATGCGGTGCAAGACTTCTATTGCGATCCACCTATGACCCCGGAGGAGGCTGAGGAGGAGAGAAACGAGATTTATGCAACGTAAGACGTCCTCGGCTTGGCCACTAGTGAGCAGATAACTGACATACTATGGTAGTGACCGACCGTTTGTTGAGTGAGTCTTCTGCCTATCACGCCGCATGCATAGATCCAACGGAAACTAAACAAGCACAGCCGCATTGAGGAATGCATTCAGCGGTACCGCGCGCGCCGGCGTATGAACAGCGCTCAGAACAACCTCTTCGACAAGTATCTTGCACTGGGAGGCATCGACACGACCCCCCGCATGTTCCAGGGTATGAAGACCCTCGACGTCGCTGACGCAACCAACAGCGATATCCGCGACATGACAGCCGGCGATGTCATATACAGAGGCGGTACCAATCGTCGCTACTACAACGCTAGCGAGCCGGAGCATTGGGATGTGGACTTTGCTGGGATCGCTGCCGGGTATTTGTAAGTCACGATTTGGTTATTGGCAACTATCTGGGAGGCTGTGCTACACTACTAACTGTGTCCAGCTCTGAACGGATCTTCAAACTCGCTGGCACCGACTTGGGTGTGATCAAGGTTGCTGCGGATGTGGTCGAAAACTTTCTGAACTACGTCTTGCACCACGACGTCTGTCCGGAATATGCTGAAGATATCAACAAGGCAAAGGTTATCTGCCAGGAAGCTCTAGACCAGATCGCTCGATGCTTCCAAGTCATCGCGGACAGCCCCGGAGATTTCAGTATTGCCTGTTCGGCTCTCTTCGATCACGGCAAGCGCAAGGTTTTTGATCCCGACAGTAGCACCACTGAGAGCTACAATATGCCAGTCGAGCAGGCCCAACGCGTCTTCTTTGCCAGTGTTGCCGCCTATAACTTTATGTTCGAGAACTTGAGAGGCAAACCGCCTCATACTCTCGAGGTTGTTGACGAGGTCAAGCAGACTTTCGAGGTCGTCGAGATCCGCGAGCCGGACGCGAATCTGACGAAGCTGTATCTCGGCATCAAGAACCTGGAGGGAGAGACCGGGACGATCAAACCCTGCGGTCAAGTCACCCTCAGGCCGATCGAGATAGAAGACGGCTACGACAAGGGCTCCGTTCGCGGTCCCGCCCCCGGCATCGGCGAGAAGGAGAAGTTTGTCCTTGACTGGAACATACTCCAGCACATGACCGTTGGCATGAAGGCGAAGTTGAAGATCTGCATGCTCAATGTGGACTTCAAGTTCATCAAGGGATTTGCTGATGTTCGCCCCCGCTACTACACCTTCCTACCGCAGGAGCTCATGCTCACATACAAGGAGCCTGTCGCCAACGAGAGGCCTGCCCCCAGCGTAGAGAATCCGGACGTCGGCGTTGAGGATGGACATGACGCCAGCGTGGATGACTAGGCTGAAGCGTTGGGGACTCGTTATGGACATGTGCTTTGAGTGAGCGGTGGGCTAGTTCGAGGTGCCCCTGAATATGGCCTGGATATGGGATGCAATGGCGTTTTCACTGTGCAGGCTGGAGCTTAGGGTTCGCATGCGCTGGGTAGGAAGGAGAACACGCTTTCGAAAACGAGGTTTTAAGGCGTTGGGACTTCCACAAAACGCATATTAGGCTAGGATAGACGAAAATCGAGGGCGACCTTGCAAGAGACATGGGAGTCGGAGACCCTCGCGAGTGAACTTGGCGTATCAAGTCCATCAATATGAGAAACTATGGCTGTGTCATGTCTGAGAACTTTGGCATTCAAGTGTAAGCTATTTATCTGCCAACGGCAAATGCAACACATCAACTACTCTCATTAGACTTCGTCAAGGTTCACAGTCGCGTCGGGTTACCCAGGTACCAAGGACGGGAAATGGGAATTCAAACAAAAGAGGTGTAAAGATGAGATTAAGGTAACCACCGAGCATGTAACTAGCTAGCTGCTCCCAACGCCTAAAATACGCCCCCGGACATTACGCGTCAATCACATTCCATTCCAATGACCATGATGGTCACCATACCATCACCGTCACCACGGCACGGCACCCAGCCACGGAATCCACGACGAAGCCCTCCGCTTCTTCCGCCTCGTTATGCAAGCCTCACACTGGCATCCACAAGCGGAGTCCTACTCCTGCGTCTGGACCTTGTGATCGCCGGCGACGACCTGGGCGTAGCTCGGCGGAGGCGGGTGGCCCTCGCTGCTCCCCTCGCCGGCATCCTGCTGCGGCGCTGCGGGCGCGGGCGCCGACGGCGCACCTGTGGTCCCGTAGCTTATGTTTGCGTTTGGCTGACCCGGCTTCTTGTTGTCCGGCTTGGGCTGCTGGGCTTGCTGGTTGCGCGGCGGGTGGCTTCGCCGACCGCCCTCTTGGACGATCACGTAGACGCGCCCTTCGGCGTCTTGCTCGAGGGGTTCGTAGTCGTAGCCCGGCTCGGGGTACTTGGCGATTATGTACCAGGCGTGAATCAAGCCCGGGAGCTGAAGAAGGGAGTATAAGTTGGACGGGCCCAGGAGAGTTACAGCAGGGGAAAAGGGAATACATACGTATCCTAGACAGCAGAGCAGGATGTTGATGAAACTGTCTGCTGAGCAGATTCCGCGTTTAACCCATACTGTTCGGCGTGTGTGTCAGTCAACCATCACCGCATCCTGGGTACGGAACGCTGGACGTGGGGCAGTCATAAAGGTTCTCTTACCTGGTAGAGGGGGGAACAGAAGGGCCAGGAGGCCGAGAAAGATGTCTGCGGAACACATAACAACCACGGGCATGTGTAAGGTCTTTCTCTAGGGAAATGTTGAGAAGAAAGCTGGAGTTGTGAAGGATTAGAGAGTGGTGAGAACGAAAGGCAGTTAGAGATAGGGTACCTGACTTGAGGATTAAGAGGAACGTGGAGTGACCCGCAGTGATGCAACTGATCACGCCTAAGGTTTGCAAGGGTGGCGGTGCTGTCAGGGAGAGCTTGCGTAATCGTGTGTCACAAGCCTCAGCCCAATGTGGTCGCGCTAGGCGGCGAATCAGAAACTTCCAGCAGCCATGGCCCGGCAGAATGTCGGAAGCGGGGTGGCCAGCTGACTAACACTGCCAGCTCTCCCATGCAAAGCCAGTAGCGTCAGACTAGTACTCGGGTGGATTATATCAGGCTCATGGTTGGATCTGGAAACTTTTTGGAGGCAAACGGGACGATAGCCTTGTCGCCGCGTTCCATCACCCACTCAAACATCGCCATTTCCTCACTACCCAACAATACTCGCAGTCATGGATGACCTCGAGTCGCTAGAGCTGCTCTCGCTCGTGTCGAAAGTCGCGTCAGAGCTGCAGAACCATTTGGGGATCAGCGAAAAGACTCTCGCCGAGTTCGTCATTGCCCAACGTTTAGAATGTGGTTCCTTCGACGAGTTCAAGGACAAATTGGCGGCCGTGGGCGCCGACTTCCCGCCCAGTTTGATCGAGAGCATAGACCGACTGGTTCGGACGATGCACCCTAAGCTTAAGAACCAGACACAGAACGGCGCCCACGAGGACGACAGCCATCATCGGTCAGCCGAGGAGAAGGAGCGCGTATTTCGCGGACTCGCCTTGCCGGACAAACAAGTCGAATACGAAGCGAAGGAGACTGATGCGATTGATGATACCCTGGCGATGTTGGAGAATCTGGAAGGCAAGGCGAGGAACGGGAGACCAAAAGAGTCACGGAAAAGAAGTCGAAGCCCAGACGACGAAGGACGCCGAGACCGAAGCCGCAAACACAGATCGAGGTCGAGGTCCCGCTCAAGGGGTCGTAGAAAGGCCGCTCGCTATGACGAGGAAGACAACTACAGCTCACGCGATGGTCGTAAGTCGAGGAGGCAACGGGATCGAGACGACGATGACGCCTTTCGCCGTCCGCCTGAGCGCGAGATGGATGATGAACCAATTCTTTACAAGGTGTACGAGGGCCACGTCACTGGGCTCAAGGACTTCGGCGCGTTCGTCAACATCCACGGTATCAAGGGAAAGGTCGATGGCCTGGTCCACATATCGCAGCTGGTGGAAGGCCAGCGCGTTAGCCACCCCGAAGACCTCTTGACTAAGGGGCAAACTGTCAAGGTCAAGGTCGTTAAGATCGAAAACAACAGGATAGGGCTCTCCATGAAGGAGGTGGACCAGGAAACCGGCCTCGATCTTGCTCCGCAAGCAAGGATACAGTCCGGTGCAAATATGGAGGCTATAGGCGGCCGAGGAATGGGGCGGAGAGATGATGGCCTACTGCCAGTGGATGACAGCGTCGCAATGCCTCCACCTAGCGCTGCCAGAAATCAGCCGAAAAAGAAGAGGATGACCTCCCCTGAGAGATGGGAGATCATGCAACTTATCGCTTCGGGAGTCGCCAAGGCCTCAGATTACCCGGATCTCGAAGAAGAGTATCACTCGACACTAAACGGCGAGGGTCACATGGACCTGGAAGAGGACGTGGACATTGAGGTGCGAGAGGAAGAGCCGCCCTTCCTCGCTGGTCAGACCAAGCAGTCTCTCGAATTATCACCTATCAGGGTCGTCAAAGCCCCGGATGGGTCTCTCAACCGTGCTGCCATGGCTGGAACAAACCTGGCAAAGGAGAGGAAGGAGATGAGACAGGCTGAGGCAGACGGAGAAAAAGAGGAGGCCAAGGTCGACATTGCCACTGCTTGGCAAGATCCTATGGCAAATCCGGAGCAGCGGAAGTTTGCAAGCGACATGCGGCACGCGCACACGCAAGCCAAAAACGAAGCTGTGCCGGAATGGAAGAAGGTCATTCAGTCTAAGGATCAGTCTTTCGGCAAACGGACAGACATGACAATCAAGCAACAGAGAGAGTCGCTGCCTGTCTACGCTTTCCGAGAGCAGCTCATCCAAGCTGTAAGGGAGAATCAGATTCTCATCGTGGTGGGAGAGACGGGTTCAGGAAAGACCACGCAGCTTACGCAATATCTGGCCGAAGCGGGCTTCACAAATAACGGCATAGTAGGGTGTACTCAGCCTCGGCGTGTCGCTGCCATGTCGGTTGCCAAACGTGTTGCTGAGGAAGTCGGGTGTCAGCTCGGCCAAGAGGTTGGCTATACGATTCGGTTCGAAGACTGCACGAGTCCGGCCACGAAAATCAAGTACATGACCGACGGCATGCTTCAGCGCGAAATCCTCATGGATCCGGATCTCAAACGATACTCGGTCATCATGCTTGACGAGGCTCACGAGAGAACTATTGCTACGGATGTCCTCTTTGCTCTCTTGAAGAAGACATTGAAACGCCGAACCGACCTCAAGGTTATTGTCACATCTGCCACGTTGGATGCCGACAAGTTCTCCAGCTACTTCAACGAATGCCCTATCTTTACTATCCCAGGACGGACGTTTCCTGTGGAAATCCTGTACTCGCGGGAGCCAGAGTCTGACTATCTCGACGCCGCGCTAATGACAGTCATGCAAATACACCTGAGCGAACCGATGGGCGACATCCTCTTGTTCTTGACTGGTCAGGAAGAAATCGATACCTCTTGCGAAATTCTATACGAAAGGATGAAGGCTCTGGGGCCCGGTGTACCCGAACTTATCATCCTGCCTGTCTACTCTGCTCTGCCCAGTGAAATGCAGAGTAGGATTTTCGAGCCAGCGCCGCCAGGGAGCCGCAAGGTCGTGATAGCCACTAATATCGCAGAGACGTCCATCACAATCGACCACATCTACTACGTTATCGATCCCGGTTTCGTCAAGCAGAACGCCTACGATCCGAAGCTGGGCATGGACTCGCTCGTTGTAACACCTATTTCGCAAGCACAGGCAAATCAGAGGGCTGGTCGTGCCGGTCGCACAGGTCCTGGAAAGTGTTTCCGTCTGTACACAGAGGCGGCCTTCCAGTCCGAGATGCTTCCTACCTCGATCCCTGAAATTCAGAGACAGAACTTGTCAAATACCATCCTCATGCTGAAAGCCATGGGCATCAACGACCTCCTACACTTCGACTTCATGGATCCACCGCCGGTCAACACCATGCTCACAGCACTAGAGGAGCTGTACGCTCTTTCGGCGCTGGACGACGAAGGGCTGCTCACCCGTCTCGGAAGAAAGATGGCTGACTTCCCCATGGAGCCCACCCTAGCCAAGGTGCTCATTGCCGCGGTTGACATGGGCTGCTCGGACGAGATCCTCAGTATCGTCGCCATGCTCAACCTCCCTACGGTCTTCTACCGACCGAAAGAGAAGCAAGCCGTTGCGGACCAAAAGAAAGCCAAGTTCCACGACCCGCACGGCGACCACCTGACGCTCCTAAACGTCTACAACGCCTGGAAGCAGAGCGGCTACTCCAACCCCTGGTGTTTCGAGAACTTCATCCAGGCCCGCTCCATGCGGCGCGCAAAGGACGTACGCGACCAGCTGGTGAAGATCATGGAGCGGTATCGGCACCCCGTGGTCAGCTGCGGCAAGAACACCCAGAAGGTGCGGCAGGCGCTCTGCAGCGGCTTCTTCCGCAACAGCGCGCGCAAGGACCCGCAGGAGGGCTACAAGACGCTGATCGAGCAGACGCCCGTGTACCTCCACCCGAGCTCGGCACTGTTCGGGAAGCAGGCCGAGTGGGTCATCTACCACACGCTGGTGCTGACGACCAAGGAGTACATGCACTGCACGACGGCCATCGAGCCCAAGTGGCTGGTCGAGGCCGCGCCGACCTTCTTCAAGGTCGCGCCGACGGACAAGCTGAGCAAGAGGAAGGCGCAGGAGAGGATCGTGCCGCTGTATAACAAGTTCCAGGGCGAGGACGACTGGAGACTCAGTGCGCAGCGCAAGGTTGGGCGGTCTGGTGGTGGCGGTGGCACTTGGGGTTGAGGACTTGTGTTGTGTGTGTCATACGGCATCAGTCTGGTACGGGCTTACTGTTGCTTCGCCGGTCGACAGCGGAGACCAGACCGGTGAGGTGCGCATGAGGATACGGCAGTCAGGATCATGGAGAATGACCCCTTTCCCCAGGGGCGAAGCCGGTGGAGAGCTGTACGAGGGAGAAGAGGCGCACTGGCCTCCAGATTACTGTATGTTGCTCGGGCCACGGCGAGAGGTGTACCACGGTGACTGCACAGCCAGGCAGTCAGGGCAGTCCGGGCAGGTTTGCATACTTAGCGTGGATCTTCTGTCAAAGAGACAGCACTGATATTTCGCGGGGGTATATATCCAATAGCTACGCTAGGAAAATCGATGCCTCATTGGGTCAGGAACAGACCTCCATCCCATGCCTCCAATATATTACCCATGGCCACAACTGCCACACAGACCGTTTTCCTGCAGTGTCGTGAAACATGCATGCAGGTGAGCAGTCCATCCCCATCTCGGCCCTGCAAGTACCTGCCGATCAACCATCGACACCTCCTCTGACAAAAGAACATCATAATGATCGTCCAAAACCCCATCATACACGTCGTTAAGCGAAAGTGAGACCAGAATAATAATAAAAAGAAGGTCAGCTAGCTGCCCCGAGCAAGCAGAATGGATTGAAACAAGTCTCCCACCACTCTCAACCCTCACAACGTCGTCCGACTAGCCCTGCTCCTCAAGCTCCTCAAGCTCTTCTTAAGCCTCAGCCCGAGCCCGTTCGGCACGCTCCGCAGGCTCGGCCGCCTGTCCGCGCTGCTGCTGCTGCTGCTGCTGCCGACCGTGTCGCTGCTGCCGGGCCTGCTGCCGTAGCCGGCTGCGACCTCGTCGGGGTGAGCCATGCAGCAGGGACACACGGGCACCGGCGAGGCGGGCGCGGGCCGGTGCCACATGGGCGAGGGGCTCGGCACGGCCTCCTCGTAGATGGGGTGGCGGGTGCCGGGCCGGGACCACATCTGCGACGGGGACGGGGAGGCGTCTATAAAGATCGGGTGCCCGGCCGAAGGGCGGTCCCACATTGGGGATTGGGGGGAGGAGGTAGGTGCTGGGAAGAGGAGGTAGCGGGAGAAGATTGGGGCCATTTTATAGAAGTTGTGTGTTTGGGTTTGACGGTAGGATTTTTGGCAGCTTGGTTTGGAGATAGACAGAGGAGGAGGAGAAGCTTTGGCTTGGAGCTTCTTTGGAAATATAAATATATTGGATATATTGGATGAAGGGTATTGCGAGTAGATTGATCGTCAAGATCAAGAAGTGAAATGACACGAGGACCTTGGGCCATCTTATAGACGAGAGCAGCCACCTACTCCCTCTGTCGAGAGGAGGTCCTAACGTATCCCCATCCACACCGTGGCAGGCGTGAATCATCAGCAGCAGCAGCTCATGAACTCGTGCTTCTGAGCCCTTGCCCAGTCCAGTCTCGTTATCTGTGGTGTTCAAGATCAGAGCTCTACTGTGTAGACTAGACACGGCAGTGCCAAACGATCAACATCAAGAGGGTCAATGCGACGGTGTTGTCTGTGCGGACGAGGGTCGAGAGTCGACGAGCTACCCGGGAGCAGCCAATAACGCCACTCCGTGTCCCTTGCAGGATTGGCAAAAAGCTTACCTTTTCTACCTTTCCCCTGCCTGAGAGTTTCGAAACGCCCGGATCCGTGCGGCTTTTCGACATGTGCTGAACCAGATTTACGGTGCATGAACTGTCAAAGTGAGATGGAGAATGTTAGGGCGATGAATGCGGGGTATTGGCGATGAGAAGAACTGTTGGAGACGCTTGAGCCCCGTCGATGGGATGCGAGGATGGTGATATGTTGGAGATAGGGAGCGACATATTATCAACGCAGTCGATGAAGCATGGTCAAAGCAGTAGGAGCAGATTCTCAGGATCGGGCCCCCATCTGTCATGTAAGTGAAACGATTGGAGCAAAAGGTATATTGGAACCGCAGCAGCTATTCATGACTCGTCCTCAGCGATGCTGATAATGACACTCTTGGTCTCGAGGAAGTTGTCCATGCTGTGCAGATACCCCTCCCTCCCCTGACCAGAAGCCTTATATCCACCAAAAGGCAGATCCCTCGCCGTCTGTGGACTCGTGCAGTTCACGCCGACGTAGCCGCTCTCGAGCGCCTTGGCCACCCTGATGGCACGGTCGATGTTCCTAGTGTACACCGACGCATACAGTCCGAACTCGGTATCGTTGGCCTTCTTGAGCGCCTCCGCTTCCGTCTCGAAGGTGTTGATGTTCGCCACTGGGCCGAATATCTCTTCCTTCTGGATCCTGGCGTCCTCGGGGACGTCGAGGAATACCGTCGGCTCGACGAAATAGCCGTTCATCGTCTCCAGCTTGCCGGTCCCGCCCAGCGCCAGCGTGGCGCTCTTCTTGCCCTCTTCGAGGTAGTTTGTGACGTTCTTGTACTGCACCTCGTCCGCCTGGGGTCCCATGTCAGTCTCCTTCTTCGTCGGGTCGCCATGATTGACCTTGGCGAAATGCGTCTTGAACGCTTCGATGAACTTTGGCGCGATGCTCTTCTGCACGTAGATGCGTGAGTTGGCCATGCACACCTGTCCGCTGTTCCACTGCAGACTATGGGCGGTGTCCTTGACGGCCTTTTCGAGGTTCGCGTCCTCGAAGATGAGCGAGGGCGACTTGCCGCCGAGCTCGAGCACGACCTTCTTCAGGTTCGACTTGGCGGCCGCCTCCTGGATGAGACGGCCCGTGCGGCACGAGCCCGTGAAGCTGAGCGCGCGCACGTCCATGTGCGACGACAGCAGCGCGCCCGACGGCACGCCGTGGCCGGAAATAATGTTGAACACGCCGGGCGGGAACCCGGCCTCACCGACGAGCTCTGCGACCTTTGCGCTCGTGAGAGGCGCCTTCTCGCTCGACTTGAGGACGACGGTGTTGCCGGTGATCAGGGACGGCGCGCACTTGTGGCCCAGGAACAAGATGGGCACGTTCCAGGGGATAATGGCGGCGACGACGCCGAAGGGCTGGCGGAGGGTCATGGTGAGGAAGCCGGGCGTGTTGATGCTCGCCTGGCCCTGGATGCTGGCCCACGCCTCGGCGTAGTGCTCGAACTCGGACGCCGCGGCGTACGCGTCGAAGTAGCCGGCCACCGGCCTGCCCATGGAGATGGCCTCCAGGTGGGCGAGCTCGTCGCTGTGCTCGCGGAGGAGGGCGGCGAACTTCTTGAAGCACTTTGCCCTCTCGTCGGGTGACGACTTGGCCCAGGCGGGCTGGGCTGCCTTTGCGGCCGCTACGGCCGCATTCACGTCGTCCGCTGTTGCTTCAGGGACTTCACAGACAAATCAGTGTCAAGGTCCATCTCGAGGACATTAGACAAATATGTGCCCACCATCTGCTACTTTCTCACGCGTGGCCGGGTTGTACAGTGGGAATGTCTTCCCGTCTGATGCATCTTGGAGCTGGCGTGCGTTGGCATGTTAGCTACCGACTGGCAACAAGCGAGTCCCAAGAACCACAATCTCATTTACCTTGCCATTGATGAGCAGCTGAGGCCGAAACTCAGCCTTTCCCAGTTTCAGATTCATCTTGCAGTTCTTCTGTTCCGCCGATTGTTAAGTAAATCGTTGTTGTTGCAGTATCGGTTGAGTATTTGGGTGAACTGGGTTACTGTGATGTACTTGTTGATGCTCGCCCCCGGAGTAGAATTGAGCGACTCGGTTCATATATTCTCGCAAATTACCCCAACACATCGATACAAAGCGAGTATTGGTTGCCGGCTTGAGATTACCGGAATAGTCCAGAATAGCAGCCGGCAGATGATGCAGAAAAACAGCCGCGACAAGGAGAATCGAGCACCTCGACGGTTGTTGGTTACCCCAACTTTGTCGCTCCCCGCTCCCAGCCGATGTGGAGGTGGCTGTCTCGGCCAATCCATTACCACATGGACGATGGTCGGCAGTTACTTTTGGGAGGCCAGTCGAGCTCGGCGATAAGGCCCGGTGTCCAATTGCCTCCATGTTGTTGCGAACGGTACACCCTTGGGACGATGCCTAGTAGAGTGCTGCATGGCCGTTGTTTGTAATCCAGGTTGTAATCCAGGTTGTGCGCCCGGTTCCATGGATTGGACCGCTGCGACCTTCCTAGACAGTTGTTACCCCTCGGTAGAAAACATTGTCCCGAGCTTGCAGACGGCTATCGCAGTCCATCCAGCAGCCATCCAGTTCAACATGTCGATGACAGTCTTGGTGTCGGATATGGCCTCGTTGTACTCATCCAAGAGTGGGATCTTGGCCTTTGAATCCCAGAACGACCGCATGTATCCAGTCACGTAAAACGCTCCAGCTGCCAAGAGAACGGGTACTCCGAGCAGGACGGGTCCGCTCTGACGATTGACGACGGCAGCATAATATAGGGAAGTCAGGAGAGACACGCTGGCCTAGAAGGGGTCAGGTCCAGCTAAAAAGCATGGTCTTTCACAGGTCTGGATAGCATAGCTTACGAAGACGAGTCCAGCGCCGACGGTATACCTGGTGTCCCAGAGTTGCTTCTCTGCCGCTCTGCTCCACTCGGCGGCCTTTTGCGCCTTTCCTTCGTACTTGCGTAGCTTGGGGATGGACTGGATGGACACGGCTGTCGCGTAAGCGCTGACGACGGCGACGGCGGCAGCCTCGGGGAAAGTGTTTTCCATGAACGACAGCAACGTCATGCTGCAGGATGCTAGAGAGCTATTGAAAGAAACTGAAAAGAACAAAAAAAGAAAAAAGACAGAATCGCAGCTTGGGACGGTCGAGTGAACAACAAGAAGAACGTGAGGGCGACTGGCCTTCTTATGTCGGAGTCTTGTTACCGATGAGAGCAAAATGCGCAGTGTAACACAGTCCACACGCTACACAGGCAAGCAAGCGCCCTAGCCAATCCCGAACCTGCTATAGTGGTGTCACTGCGAACCTTTTGTACTACTTTAATCCAATCACGAGCACGCTTTTCCTTCCCATTATTTACGAGTTACCCTTTTTAGGTCAATCGCCATGATCTATCTCTGTTGGACTCGGATACCGTATGTGGATATGAACATCTTCATCCGGAGTATGTCTACCTGTGTGCTCATAATGGTATCTCGTTTATACCCCAAGGATCAAGGATGCGTTTGATTCTCCCAAGCTCGCGTCTTCGTCGAAACACTCGAACGGAATCCCAACATCGCGGCAGTACGACATGATCTGCAAGTGCGTGTATTCCGCCTCGATCTACTCGGCAAGCGACATGGCACTCCATTTCGACAAGAGCACCCCCAACTCCGCCCCCTGGGCCGCCGCATCCTTCCCGTCGCCCGGCGCCACGTTTCCGGCAACGTCGAGGTACGGTATCCTCAGCCCGACCGGGAGGTCCCGCAGCTCCTGCTCTCCGATGCCGTCGCTCGCGCTGCTCTCCAGATGCGCCGCCGCCGCCGCCGGTATCTTGACCTTCAGCGCCCAAGCCAGCGCTTGAATCCCCTGCAGGACGTACGTCGAGATCGGGAAGTCCCGCGACGACGCGTCGATGATCTCGCATGCGCGGGCGAACATGTCGTGCGTTCTGGTGTCGTCCAGCACCGGTACGAGTGCCAGTGCGACGCTGTTGGTGCAGCACACGACCGTGTAGGTGTACTCCACCAGTGGCCAGTTTTGGACGTATTGGTCCAGAAGTCCGACGGTGGTCTGGCAGTGCTGGAAGAACAAGTCTCTGACGGACTCGCCTTGATGGCCAAAGATTGTACCTCGGTGGAGGGGACGCAGGATGCTGATGGCAACCTCTTCGGCGAGGACACTGCCAGGAGAGAAAAGATCAGTCTGACTCCAATCCACGGAGGAGGTGTGGGAAGGGTATTTCCGGGTTCGCTTACCTCAGGAGGCACGTCTGGGGAGTAAGGTTGCTCCTGGCCCGTAATCTCGCTGGCAATGAGTCCATCAAGTCCACCGCCTTGACATACAGACCTCGACGCACTTCGAGGTCTTCGATGCTTCCTGGTATTATGCCGTAAGTCGCATTGTACTTGGTCGACTCATATAGCAAGTTTGCTACCTCCGAAGCGGCGTCCAAGACTCCAGGGACCGAGGGTGGTGGACGACCTGCCTTGCTGAATATCCTTTTCCCCTTCAAATCGGTGGTCTCTGGCACGTCAGAGGCGTGGTTTACTTGTTCAGCCTGCAGCCAGGTCCGAGATATCCTTGGCGGACCTATTAAGGAAGGCCGCAAATAGGTATAGGCTACCATGCTAGGCAAATTGTGAGACAGTGTTGGACAGGGGACACCCGGGTAAGGGAGAATATGGATGAGCTGGGAGAACGTACTTCTCGAAGATGAAGTGGCCCCAAAGAGCCTTGGAAAACGCTCTCTTTTCGTCGTTCTTAAGCCGATCACTCTCGATGGCGTCGAATTTGGCTTCCAGGTTGAGTTGTTTCAGCATGTCGGAACTCATCAGCCGGTACATGGCACCGACCCGGTCCGAACCATCGAAGACGGTGGTCATGAACAACAGCACCAGCCCGTGCACTGTTGGGAGCGAGCCTCTTCCGCGCTCGAGGGCCAGCAGCCTCTTGGCTTCGCTGGCGAAGCGGGTCGTCAAGTCCTCACCAGATATGTCACCAAAGGCTTTGGCGCGCGCAGAATTGTACTGGAAGATGATCGTGGATCAGGCGATTAAACGGGGTACATGCATTTGGCCAGGGTCACTCACGCATCGAAAGGCACACAAGGCATTCACGAGAAACGGCGAGCAGTACCTAGCTTTCTCGGGAGCTCCGAGTGCCATGTCCTCCAAGAAGCAGTCCCTGTCGATAAACGAGAAGCGGAAGCTGTTGTCCCGGGCGAAGAAGGACGAGACCAGATCCGAAACGATGCCGTCCCCGGCCACGGCAGTCCATGGCCTTGCCTTCACCTTGACGTGGCTGTCAGCCAGTGCTTCTGCCTCGATTCTCTCGAGTCTCGGATCCGTGTCTGCGCCCGAGCCTGATCTCGAAGTGTCCAGAGGGAGGAGTAGTTCGGCGTCTTTGATGGATTGCCAGACCGCCAGCGGATCTTCGGAGCTACGGATGCGCAAGAGGATGTCTTGGGCTTCGGGCTTGGGCTTTTGTCGCAGCAGGCCGAGTAGCTCTCGCAGCCGTTCGTTCTCATCCTGGAACTTGTCGCACTTTCGCTTCAAGGCCGAGGTCCGCGTGACCTTGACGTCTTCCACCTCGTATTGGCATTGCGCAGACTTGGAGATACAGCGACCGCAAGAAGGGCGCTCGCCGTCACACTGTTAGGTCATTGAGAGTTAGGTCACGTAGCGGCCCGCGGTGCTGCTGAGGTGCGGTACCGTACCTTCTCCTTCTTCGCTCGACATCGGGCACAGGCGACCAGGACGAGCTTCCTCTTGGGCGGGAGCTTGCGATGCGTGTCGATGGACGAGGGTACGGTTCTGGGCGTAGAAGACTCCAGCGCCGGGAGCAGCGTCTGGTAACGCTTCGTCGGCTGCGGGAGATACTTGTCCGGACCCTGGCGCTCTCGGTCCATATGGAGCAGCGGTTCGCGTCCGCCTGAGAGGGGGGGGCCTTGGACTGTCGCTGTCATGGCCGTCCTTATTAGACATAGACATGAGCCGCCCCCGCCATGAAGAAGCGTCTTCTCGGAAAGACTTTCTTCACGCTTGCGGAAGCGGATGGGGAGTCGAGGCGGACGCCCATAACGTCCAAGTTCTCGCCAAATCAGTAATTACACGGTGTGTGCGTTACATGTTGCGTGGTATTGAAGCAATATGGCCTGTCTATAGCAAAGGTCTAGACCTCGGGGGTTGACTGTGGACGGGCTGTGGGAGGGGATTGGTCGGCGTGTGCAAGGGGAGAGCTTGCCCCGGTCGCCTATAACACAGGCTAGCCTGGCTGGAAGGTCTAGAACCCTGCCTGCCACGAACCACTTTTTGGCGCCATCGGCCCTGTGACTGGATACCGGAGTGGTCTCCGGGAAGCCCACGAAAACCGACACTACCGATAACTGATGAGAAGTTCGATTCCGACAACTGTCTCATTGCGAGGATCTCTACGGCATTGTTGGAAGTGTCTCTGTATGTATAACATCGATCGCACTGCAAACGTCGATGCAAACACGGGCTGGCAATCCTGGTCATCGGTCAAGACACTCGGGCGGCTGTACTTGGGGTTCGGTGTGTGTTGGTTCTGTCGTCGCAACAGCGTCGTTCTGGGCATTTGCGGACTGATATCACGTTAAATTGTTCAATTATACCTCGTGTTCCCCTTTCGGTCGGCGCAGGAGCAAGAGACGCCTAGCAACCGGTGCTCTTTCCCATATCTTCTTCGCCTAGGTACCTTTTGCTGGCGCCAAATGCAACAAGCGCGAAGTGTCCTTCAACTTCGGGCACCTTCTCACACGCGTCAAGAGAAGCCAATCCAAGCGATGGTCCGATGGCGGAACAATCTCGTGGCATGCGGCTAATAACTGTCGCCCACTGCGCTATCCGCAGATGAGATCGCATGTGGGCAGGTCGCATCCCACCAGAGCCTCTTCTAAGAGTAAGCCGGCACAGTATTACATGGTACTTGACTGCATGGACATGCAGGTCGATTAGGACATCCAGGTAATTGCGATTGAAGCCGCGGTGATGGAGCCAAGTCCAAAGTTTAGTATAACAGTACAAGGTAGCGCATTAGTAATATGCTGTGGCAGTCCCGCAGCGACACGTACTTGACCTTATTGGGTTGCTTATAAACCATTATCTATGCTGCGGCCGAGTATCAAGCCAGTATTTGCTCAAGTATTCGCCCTCACAGACAAGTTCATCATCAGCACACATATACACAACAAACATGGCTCATAACGTCCTTATCACGGGTGGCTCGGGCTACCTCGGCGGCACCCTCCTCAACCGGCTTCCCGCGGCCAACATCCTGCCATCGGAAAACGTCTACGCCTCCGTGCGAAGCGAGTCACAGGCCGAGGGCGTGAGGGTCTACGGCTTCAAGCCCCTGAAATTGGATTTCAGCGATGCCGCGGCTGTCAGAGACGCCGTTGTCGAGAACAAGCTCACGGTCGTCTACTTCCTCACCGATGCGGTCAACCACGAGGCGCAGGTCAACTTCATCAAGGCCCTGGCCGAAGTCAAGGAGCAGACGGGACGAGATGTGCATTTTCTTCATGTCAGTCAGAACTACTCTTGTGGTGAGACCCCCTGAGAAGAAGCTGCGTGCTGATCAAGAGCCTGCAGACATCTGGCGCCAAGATATTCTCAAGCCATGCCAAAGCACCGACGGACGGACCACTCCTGGATACCCGGCCAGACTTGTACGATATACAAAAGGCTCAGCGCCCTACGCTTGAGTTCTTCAAGAAGGTGGGTGCATGTTTGCGGCTAGCCTTCACATTTGCTGTGGTCGTGACCTGAGGCCTGACTTGGAATGTAGGCCGTCGCAACGAACTGCATTGTGATCGAAGAGGCCGAGAAGCTCGGAGTCCGAAGCTACATATTTGTGCCCTGCATTGTTTGTAGGTATCTCTCGAGAGCTCCCCGGAAGTGGGAGTCGGTCGTTTCCGTACTGACTGAATGACATCTGGGTAGACGGAAAAGGGGAGGGCTTCGGCAACAAAATCTCGATTCAGACTGCCGCTGTCGTCAAGGCAGCCAAGGCCCTCGGGAAGGTCTACAAAGTCGACGACGGGAGGCCGGTATGTACTCCCAAGGATGGCTGACGATGCTCGACCGACGATGGACTGACTGCAGTAGACCTGGCCTGTGTGCCATGTGATCGACAACACGAACCTCTATCTTGAACTCCTGCGTAAGATCGTAGGCGGCGATGGCCCAGACTACGGAAAAAGGGGGTACTATCTCGCCTCTTCCGGCAGTATCGCGTGGGACGACATCTACGGCGCCATGGCCCGTGGTCTCGCCGAGCGAAAGCTTGTCAGCGACGCCTCGGTGGTTCGCGCAGACTCGGAGGCTCTTGAGAAAATGGGAGCTGCCCTGGGAGGTCCCCCGGAGATGGTCGCGGTCCAGATTGGCGGGAAGTGAGTTTCTCCGGGCTCTCGAGACCTGAGTCCCTGATGGAGCGCTCTACTGACGACCCATTTGCAGGTGCACTTTGACCGCCGAGCATGGCAGCAAGCTCGGCTGGAGGCCCCAGTTCGCACCGGAGCATATATTGGAAGCCGCCGATGATGAAGTCGCAGTGATCTTGGAGAACCTGAAGTGATACTGACACATCACACGTGATTTGGTTTTGTCAAGCCAGTTACCTTCAAATCTGCTGCCTGTTAGTTCCCCGAAATTGGCCAAGGGAGTTGAGGGAGAAGGGACGCCAGATGTAGCGGCATTTCTAGACTTGTTTTGCCCATGTCAGGCCTTTATGGAGGTTGGTCTCATAACGACTCCAGCTACCTTAAGGCAGTTCACGAAACACCAATCGAGTGTGACTATGTCTCAGAGGGTTGGACGGTGAAGCAATCGAAACGATGCATAGCGTTTTTTTAACCCAAGCTCAGCAAAAATGGACGATGTTGCCTGAGGGTGAATGCCAAGGTGCTGTGAGATGCACCAGAGTTAGGGGTCGTTGAGTTGACGCGGAGGCATGTGGCATACTCCCGCACTCGAATTCGTATATCAGGTGAAAGAGACTTGAAACTGTCACGTACGACCATAGACGTCTGAGAACTCGGGATCCCGTCCGCTCTCCCATAGATAAGCAGGCGACCATACAGCTTGTCTATAGGATCCCAGAGGTCCAAAATCGGACCCTCGGGGCTAAACGAAATAGCAGCCGCGGATCTCAAACGGTCGCGCCATATGCAGCCACTCCCTTCGGTATTTCTATAATACATACCAATTAAAGATAACATTACTGTGTACAGATAGCAACACACATGTAAACTATGGCCAAGGGGCCCGTACCGACCACCAATACTATTTTGGCATAATTTCAACAATCGCAAAGATCAACACACATCATGCCAAGGGGAATTGGGATTCAGGCTTCCCCCAACAACAAAGGGTAACAATCGCCGGCATAGATATCATCATCGAAGGTCTACAGTCTCGCGGCATCAGAATTTGCTTTTCAAGTAACATTAATGGTTAGTCCAGGAAACTCGTGCACACCATATGATCCTCCGAATGTCCAGAGGCACTCCTCCCGCTTCCGTACAAGACACAGGACTGTCAGGCAGTGCCAGTCGTCTTAGTCACAGTAGATCGTGTCTAGCCAAAGTGTAGACCAATATTTCAGAAAGGGGTAGGTAACTGAATGTAGAGAGCTGTGGAATTAATCGTTGCCGAGAGCAACTATCTATCGAGCTGTAGAGACTGTCTGTATATATAGATGTTCAATTTGCTGGATCACTTCCACCAGTGATCCCTTCTTCTGGCTCACGGGCTCGTGGACAGCGCAGTGACCCATCGCTCCTGGAGCGTTTGATCACTCTGTCGGTCGTGATCCCGTGATCCCTTCTCCAATTGGCTCGTTCGTGTTTAATGTTAGCTGGCGGAGCGAAAATACAGCTCAGTAAATTTTATCCACCCCCAAGGCTCCGTAATTAAGCCTCCGACGCCTGCTTGGGCCCCTCGCCACCCTCTTGGGGCGTGAACCTGTTCAGGTGCTACGGGCACCGAGCATGAAGCGGGATTCATGAAACGCTCGTGACCGCCGCGTCAGGATGAGGAACGTAATGAATCCGACCGGTTGCTCGGTTCTCTCCCTTCTCTATGCGGCTGCTGTGTCACATGTTTTAGAGCGCTGCTGCTGCGCCATGTATCGGCGGTTAGCCGTGTGTGCGATTCGCTGAGTCCTTTCCCAACTAGTTACTATACCTAATCTCGTCGCAAACCCAACGCTGTTGGCCCAAGGCGAGCTCAATCAACAGTGTCAGTTACCTTAACATACGGTACTGACTTTCGTGGGAAGGGTGAGGGTCCATGGTGCCTCAGGGGTTAAGTCACACCAATGTGGGGTTCGGGCGGGACGGCCCGCGCCGCTCCCCTCGCGATGCTCAAGTCCGACTTGAGTGATCTCCCCAGGTTGACATTCTAGGGTGGTGTATGGAAAGATATCTCTATCGTGCCTGTCCCTTGTTTCTGATATGAGACCAGTCGAGATGCCCCCCCACCGCCGACAGGACAGGCACGCGAGTCCTCTAGGGCGAACGTGCAAGACGTGTTTGGCCTGCATGTCCCTGTACTATGCCTAATCAGGCAGATCAAGGCATTTTCAGACAGCTCAGGAATCTAGAAATGTAGAAAAGTTAGTCTTCCAAGTCACATACTAGGTATGTAAGCTAAAAGTGGTGAGAAGGTGTGGTATTTTTGATCTTGAGAGCGCCATCTTCTGCCCAGGCGTGGAGTCCCATGTCCCGTCCTTACACAGTAGTCCTTCCCTCGTAGCTGAAGTCCCCCAAGGTCCTGCCCACGTGATCTTCCTCGACCTTCTTGTTCTCTTAAACCCTTGAACCGTGATCCCCATATCACTAACCCCCGTCCTTCCGTTGTTCCTCCCACCCGGAGCTCAAGCTCGGTCGAGCCATCGACAACATCCCCCGATCTCATTATGTACTTGTTGTTTCCACAGCCTCCAAGGCGCACATCCCACAATTCATACAGACTACCGAATCGCCATAATCACCGTCAGCACGAAAAGCGTAGCCAGTACCTAACCCGCGAGTACCTTGCCCCCGACGGGCTGGAAATCTCTCTCGGCACCGTTCTGGGGAAGCCATGTCCACCTGGATATCCGGCGCGATACGAAACACCACACGCTAGGTCAAATTATCCTCTTGTTCAAGATGTGCGCGACTCCGATATATGCCCGTACGTACACTAAGAGGAGCAGCAGGCGGACGCCGAACCACAGCCAGTCTGCTTCGTCCGCGAGATTCCGGAAGCAGGGGACTATTACCCAGGTAAAGACCGGAACGTGGAGCAGCCAATACGTAGCTTCGTCTGAGCTCGTTTTGAGTTTCTTCTCTTTGTCCGACTCATGCCCTCGTCGTTTTGAGGAAAGCATATCGCAGCCGGCCAACAAGGTCAACCACATTAGCGAAGCCTACCAAAACGGCCATGGGTGTGACGGGAGTTGTTTGTTGATAGAATCCAGGATTATCGAGCCCAAATGGTATAAAATCCCGAGTGCGGTTGGCCAGATAAGGAAGACCTCGCAGTGAATGGAGAACAGCCCTGGCGATGGTAGGAGGGGATAGATGAGCAGTGGTGTGACAGCCCAGGCGGTTGACGGACTGCTGTGGACGGTCCAGAAATCCAGAGTAGATGTGTTGAGAAAGAGGATCAAGGCGCTCAATGTAATCCACGCCGAGACTACCTGGACAAGAAGTTCTTTCGGTCTGGTATAACTGATTTTTTTTTTGTGAACCCTGGTATCCGGGTTGTATTGTTGATAAGATTTATTGTCGGTGAACATTGGTAGTATTGCAGCTGCCATGATGGAGGCAAGAGCTGAGGCGGCGGCAAGCAATTTCCTAAGGTTGGCTTCTTTGATGTCGGAAATTGCTGATGTTGAAAAGGTCTTGCTGGTGTCGGCAAACTTGATGTTAAAAGATGCTGGTGGTGAAGGCTAAGGAACGGAAGTTTTGGTCGGAGGGAAAGGGAATAAAATTACTAGGCTCTGAGCGCGCGACTGCTGGATTTTGTACCCCTCCGGACTCCCCAAGGCATGGCCGGGCCCGGCGTGTGGGCCATACCGGCATGCATCGCAGGCGCGTCAAAACGGCTCGGACGAAGGACTACCTACAGTCTGCAACGTTGGCCTTGACGCAGTAGAGGGCTCAAGCACGGCATTAAGGTACCTAGGTACCTGGTAACCTTAAGTAGAAGGCAGGGAAACTACATCTGACTCCTTGGTTATGTCCTTCCCAGTGAAAATCTCCTGGGTTGAAGCCGTGGTCTTTCTCTGACTGCCAGGGGAGATTTATTTACCAAGGCATATGAGGTGTCCTTGAGCTCCGAGTGCCTGAGTGCTTTTATGCAACACATGTAAGCTTCGGATGGTCCACGGGTTCCAGAAGGTACCACCTCCGGTTGGACTAACTGGCCACATTATCAAGATTGAGTCTCACGACTTAATCTGCAAAGAGCTTGCAGGACCAGTCTTGGGATCCTGAGTTCTGCTTCGGTGCTTCCTATCACGGGGTGTCAACGCGTTTCCAGAAGTCAGGAGGACTGAGGAAACGTCCTCCTTGAACCCGGATTTCAGCCAATTACTTCTTACCTAAAACTCCAGGAGTCATTCATGAACAGACTCAACAGTGTTCTTGATCAACCTTCCACCTTAAAACAGTGGCTTTGGCTCTTGCCGTGTTGGAGCCGCTGTCCGGAATCTGCTCTTGGGGCTATGGTAGACAAAAGCACTCAACTCCAGCAGACCATGGCCAGCTCAAGCACATAGTCCTTCTCAACCTCAACTTCCGCGCATAACCTCCACCACAAAAAAAACGACAGCCTACCTTCCACTACCGACCTATCACAAACCCGCAATCTCTCGCCTATCAAACCCCTCCCAACAACCTATCTCAGCACCCCAACATCCCCCCAACCAAGCAACACACAATGCCCTCCCCCAGCCCCATCAAGTCCGAGTCCCCCTCTCCCGCGCGCCTGCACTCCATCCCCTCCGCCCCGCCACCGTCACCGACCAACCGGCAGCACCTCTCCTCTTCCCAAGAGCACCTCGTCGACGCCCAGGAGCTCCTGGCCTCGGCGCTGGAGTACCTGGCCCTCAGCGTCGAGAAGGCGGCCACTTCCTCCTCTTCCCCAAACCCGACCGTTGCGGCCGAAGTCGAAGAGCGCTCGGCCGCGGCGCGGGAGCGGTGGTAGAGGGCTAAGAGACAGATTGTCTCTGCGGCTACGGTTATAAAAGAGGCTGCTAGTAGTGCAGGTCAAGATGAGGAAGTACGGGTAGAAGATAAAGATGACGTAAGAGAAGACTAGCAAGAGATGGGAGTGGACGAGAATGAGGTGGGAGAGGACGACGAGGAGGAGGACAGTAAGGGCCGATGCAAGCGGAAACGAAGCGAGCTGTCTCCAGTGGCTGGCTTGGACAGGGCGCGTCGGCCGAGGCTCTGAATAGACTGGATGTTGAGAGGTTGATTGTATGGCCTCACGAGCCACTAGACGATGTCGTGGGAAGCAACAACAGTCGGCAGCGTTTGGAGCAGTGGGATCTAGATGCAGATCAAAGACTAAGATATGGCAGGAAAAGTCTGGCTTTGGAAAAGAGAATTGTCGCCAGTTGCCCAACTCTTTTCATAGCCAGTATTGGGCTTTGGAAGTAGCGGCTGGAGCGTACCACCTATAGTAAGATGGAGACATCGTCAAGAGGACCTGCCTTCTAATATATGTAACGCGATGACGGGTGCCCCTTCACGAGAGCAATAGCTCTTTCCATATTGACAATAGAACTCGACCAGAGATAAATAACCTCCCTACAGTGCCATTCGCTTGAATCTTCTCCTTTTCTTCTCCCTATAACCGACCTACGATCTCGATCCAACGGCCAACTATAGCGTTATTCTCTATATTTACAATATGGGCTGCCGCCTCGGGGCCGCAGGGTTTTTTTTTTTTTTTTTTTTTTTTTTTTTTTTTTTTTTACACTCCGTTGTCTGTTGGATCTCTTGCCGCCGTCTGTAGTCAAAGGTGTCTTGGCTGCCCTGGGTACCTAGGTATCTCCCTCTTGGACTTCTCCTCTTGTACCATGGCAAGCAACCCGGCAAATGGGCACTCGATTTCGGTCTATGTACAGTCTGCGTCGTCCTGACCTGCCATGCCGAACATTGGTACGAGAGGAAGTACCCGACTTGGTACTCGAAGTTGCAAGAGGTGCTTTACCCTCCGGATAGATCAGCAGTGACAATACTCCCTCTCCATGGCCCCATACCTCTGATCGCCCTGCCACCCATTCCTCATCATGCGCCTTTGACGGCGATCACGTACGAGGGCTAGGCAATCTACTAGAGGCCACCTGCTGATCGAGTTCGCGTTACAACATGCTAAGACCTCTGGCAATTCTCCACTACAAACGGCGGTTGATAGCGCCTAGCACTCCTCCTGGTCCTCGGAGGTGCCAGCTGGGCACCCAATCATTTCGACTTTATCGCGCCCCCGGCCCGACGTGGACATCAACATAGCCAGGCCCGATTCCTCGACAACCACCTGGGTACCCAATCATTTCGACTTTACTGGGCTTCGCGCGGAGAGAACAACAGCGCGCCAGTTCCAAGTCCTTGGGCAGCCAGCTAGGGACTCAACCACGTCGACTTCATTTGGGTAGTTGTTGGAGAAAGTTTGAGACACCGGGACTGAAGCTCAAAGTAAGCTATGCCGCCGGTACCTCCATGGCATCTATGGAGAGTTGCTAATAGAATCTGTGACCAGCTGGAGATACACAGTACCCCTGCTCGCAGACTCGCAGTGTGGCATTGGACGGCTTGGAACGGGATGGTATAAAGGATGCCCTCAGGCTACAGCCGACTGCGACAGACACTTCAGCATACTCGGGCCCGCCACACAAACGCCTGGATGCGACTCCCCAGGCATGCCCGGGGAAGGCATGTGGCCCAGAGCGACACGCATCAGAGGCGCATCACGACTCTGCAGCGCATGGCCCAGTGAGATGTCTGTCAAACCTGGAACACGCACGGGAAGCCACCTTGATCCATCAGAGTCCTGATTCTGCTCTCGATCAGCATCACGAAAAGTACCATTGAGATCCTCGACTACCTCCACCCACTGGGGCATTGGGCCTTTGACCTGTGAGCAGCAACCATGCACAGCTTCGACATCTCCATTCAGCAGGCGATGGGCACATTTCAGCACAGGGCACATACTTTTGACCGCCCTTCCTGCCACCAGAATGACGGCTCAACCGACCCCAACCTCTGATGAGAGTCAAGACATCGCACCTCCAGATTACACAGCGCGTGAAACCGGTGGTTTGAATCCCTTCGGGATCTGTTTCACATGCAACAAGCGTCGTCACGGCACGTCGGCACCCAGGCACTTGGCGACTTCTAAGCCTCTGATACCGGTTTCCTGCCACGCGCAGTGATTCCAACTGCGTTGCAGAGGTGGTGATCACGGATAGCAACGCCTGTGACAATCACTTTCACCTTCTCACCCTCGGGCACGTCGACCGCTTTGCATCTCTGAGACTTCGATCTTAGTCAGACCACTGGATACAAGCCTTTACTCGTGTGTCGCATGGCTTGAACGACACAGCAATCCATGGCAGTGTACCACGAGTGGCAGAGCGGAGAGGGGACCTTAGACGGTTTTCGTGCAGTCGGACCAGGAAAGCTACAGACGTCCAACCCCAAGTGACTGGCGCAAGTCCGACACTTCAGCTTCGAGGCAACACACAAAGCAGTCATCAACATGATATCGGTCCACAGACTAGGAAGCTACCTTACCGAGCACGACTAATCTTGCTAGGGGGTGGGTTCCTTTTCGCATGGAACCTGTCACCCCAAGGCTGTGGCCAGCCACTGCGACGACGCGGAACCTTGTTGCCATGCCATGGAAGCAGCTGAGTGAAAAACCCGTCCAACAACCAGAGCCACCTACCGCAGCTCGCCCAGGGGCTCTTTGCCCTGAGCAAGCTTTCAATATCAAGCTGTTCCTATCGAGGCTCGAGCGTTTGCATCTTCCTGCCGAACAAACAAAAGCCGTGGCGGTTCTCGACTTGATTGGGCCCTCGGACGACAGGGTCATGACCGCCCTGATCGCAGACCTCGTTCAACAGCAACAGTTCTCAGTGCACTGAGACCCGGTCCGGGCAGGTCGACGCAATTGGCCTATATGCCGCTGGGTACAAGAGCCGTGCGCCGCGCAAATTCGTTCTTCTGGGAGCGGAACAGGCCTTCGAAAGGCGCAGTTTCTGGGGGAACGGCAAGCGGAAGAGCTTGAATTTCGTGTTGGAAACCTGACAGACGATGCGACACTCCGCCTGGAGCGTCCGGAGAGGCAATCACAAGCACGACGGCTACAACATAGAGCTTGGCGGCCTTCGTCGCCGTCGATCAGCCGGGCATGTCACCCGCACAAGGTCGAGGAGGCAGCACGACTGGAAAGTATTCCTTGCTTGTCCACACGTCCATGTTGAAGTTTTGGACGCCGTCCTCGGCTATCAGCCCCTCCTTGGTACACGTTTAGTATCGAGACTCGACGACGATGGAAAATACAGCAGAAAATAGGAAGTTGGTGGGGCATAGCAGGCCAGAGTCAGCATGATGAACAACACCCCTGACAGCCCCTGAACACGAAGCACCTTTCCGTCTCGGCAGGTGGCGGAAGGGGCCAGCGAGAACCCAAGGCCCTGGAGATGTTGGTGTATGTCTGCACGCATACAGAGAAAGACCAGGGCTTCAACCCAGGAGGATTTCACTGGGGAGGGTGGACCAAGGTGTCGGATGGACGAAGTTGGATGCTGCACGATCGGCCTACCGACGCAGGAGGAGCGGTGAGGACTTCCCGAAAGCCCCGGTTGAGCCCGCATATCAGTCCTCCGCAACTGCATTATCTGGAAGCATCTTCGCAGCCGAAAGGAACGAAATGCCCTCATGTCCCGGACAAGTCCGCGAAAGACAGTGGAATTGCTGTTTCTGCCGGCGGTATTCGCGCACATGCGTCGGACTTCTTCACCACGCGAGTCGGATCTCTAATTGAGCGCAGCCTGGGCTCGAAGGGGCTCAAGGCCGCTACGAGATACAATGTTGTATCTCGGCATCGAAGCTCCCGAAGAGGATCATCCAAACGCCGTTGCACCTCAACGACTTTCCAGCCGTCCGACTTCGATGTAGTGTCGGTAGTGGCGGCGAGGAAGTAGAGAGGCAGGATATTACATCTCGACACGAGTCAGAGAAACACCACAGCTTCAAAGCCAGGAACACACCGGGGAGGCTGAAGCAAGGATCGGATATACGAAGGTGGGCTCTCCTGCTTCAGGTTTTGACGTGCTTCCTCTGCACCAATGCCAGCGAGTCAACGTGGCAGCTGGCAGTCCTTCATCCGAGCCGTTTTGACGCGCCTGCTACCCCAAGCCCATAATGCATGCCGGATGGACACGTCGGTCCCGGGCGTGCCAGGCCAAAAAGAAGGCCTTCCAGGGTCCTTCAAGGGTGGAATAGACTGCAGGAGATGCCGGCGGGTGGCAAGAGAGGAGGCCGGGATGCGGCAGTACCCTAGGCGCAGTTCTCCTTACACTGCAGGGGGTGGTAAGCGGAGGAGTTGCGCGCTTTATCAGCGACTCTTGAGTTCGCAGGCGAAGAAGTCGATCCTCTACATAGAGATTCATCACTTGAACTGCCACTGCGAATAGGCTCTCTACGTGAGGAAGCTCCTCACGATAGGTCCAGAAGTGTCGGTACCTACCTGAGTGAAACCAACAATGGGTTTCCGGGTTTGGCACCGGATTTGCGATGCGAGGATCGGAGACAGCCCGAAAACAAGGTTGAAGTCTTGATGGATTGGCGTGCATGAACTTGGGACGGGGTGGCTGAGGTTACAGAAGATTGGGGGTGTGGATGTTGACTCCTGCGGAAATGGACGGGTTTGAAGGCGAGGGATGTCGTGGAGTTCTGTCTCGAAGTGAGGGCGTATTGATTTGGGGTTCGCTAGAGTCTCGGGACGGTGTGAAGGACCAAACAGCTGAGGATGAATGTCAAAGACACCTTGTATAGTGTAGGTGCTCAATAATACTGACAAACCCGACTGCACCTGTGATACCACTCCTTACCGGTACCACAAGCCTCGACACAGCGGCCCAAGTCCCCCTTCCGCACCGCCTGCACCGAGGTAGGCTTTGCCCCTGCAGCCGGTCTCCCCGTCCAAATCGTGATTCCGGAAATGCATCGCGCTGTCCAAAGACATACAGCACACTTGGCACTGTACCTTGTCCGTGTCTTTCAGTCGACAGTGGCGCCGGCGGAAGTTCTTGCTAAGATCGCTGGAAAGGGCCGTAAGGGTGGGGTTGGCATGAGGTAGGATAATTCGTGCAGTGCTGTTCTGCATCAAGCCTCCAAAACCGTCCCGAGGATTCACCTCACAACAAAAGCATCAACATGGCGCGCACGCGCCGGACCAATAAGACCAAACGATACACGGAATATGCATTGGATCCTGATGATGACGATGCTCAGGATGGCACTGTACAATCAGGTCATGCTGCTGCTGACTACCTATCCGACTTTGCAGCCGAGCATGCTGAGAATGAAGTGAGCGCTCATGAGTACGATGAGAGTGAAGCAGACGACGATGACGCGGCAGATTTCTCCGACCTATCTCCAAATGCTCCCCGTGTGCCAAGGAGGAGAAATAACCCAAAGAGATCACAGCTCATGGCCAGGCCGGACTCGACAAGTGCAAAACATGGCGTCGACTACCACGAACTGCCCGCCTACCCCCTCGATCCCAGGATATCCACCAGGGCCTACACCGGCCCTCTTAAGCGCGGGGTCCGGTCTGGTATCCTGAGAGACATCATGTACGGGCCGGAATACAGCAAGGCGAAGCTTATCTGGGATCTCTACGACCGATGGGCCAGGTATGCTGTCCTGCCTCCGAGACATCCGCCACAGCACCCCGAGGGAGTCCTGCCCAGCCCATGGGTGCCGCAGGGCTTTGAGGTGGACCAGGAGAAGCTTGCTCTTAGGTGGTATTCAGAGTATGTGGCACTGACTACCGACAATTCGCGATCGCATCTTGTCCTGAAGAAGCACGGAGAGCGCCTCATACCGCAGGGTCAAGGTGATCTAACTGTGTTGCTTGGGCCTGTAAACAGCCAGAGGGAGTTTACCCTCGCCACAAGCACTGGCATGGCTCTCAATGCAGCGGGGCTGCCACTCGAGGAGCCAGACACCCCGAACTGTGACCCGAACGGCTGGATCTTTGATGTCGGAGGGATAGTAGTTGCTCTAGGATGGGCGCCGATCTTGACAGGGGACAAGCAGGTTCTCGCATTGGCCGTCATCCCTCATTCGGATCAAGCCAGGCCGACTGGGGACTCTGATACGACCCCGGAGGACGAGAAACGGCATGGAAGCATCCAGTTCTGGGAGTTCGCATGGAATAGAGACCAACAGCACCGCCCACAGCCATGTCGTCGCCCACCAAAATTTCTCCTGGCCAAGTGTTTTGACTGGGGCCGCCCAAAACGGATGCAGTGGTGCCCAGTGTCTTTTGGACCAGCTGGGCTCTATGGCGTGTTAGCGGTACTCTGCGGAGACGGCCGTGTCCGTGTGTTGGAGGTCAAGGCCGTTCAGGATTCTGAGGCAACAGCATACGGTGAGGCTCATATATTACATTCTAGTACTTCGTACATACCGCTGACTCTTCGCAGAATGGATTGACGCGCCGGTTGCAACACTCGGTTTCACCGACAATTACAATGTCGAGGTAACCTGCTTCGCCTGGATAGGGTGTAACCGTCTGGCCCTCGGTCACACAGACGGCTCCATCACCCTCTGGTCGGTCTACCCGACACAAATTCTTCAAAGACACGCCGTCCATGCCAGCCACGTTCTCGACATTAGCTCCGGCTACCCATCAATGCCACACATGGTAGCCTCCGTGCCCGTGGGCGGATTCACGACGCTGGTCGACCTGTCAAGCCCTACCGGCGAGAGCACCTACGTGAACGCTCCTGGAATACAGTTCCAGCCGGGCGTATTGGACTGGAGCGATCACCTGCAGGGCTGGCTCGTGTTGGCTCCGGCCGGCGGACCGGGACTGAACACTCTGGTGTTTCTCAGCGTGCGATACTTTCCGCTGGCCAAGTCAATGCTCACGTCCATGAGCATGCCGCTTTGTGTCTCCATACGCGGCAATCACCCATATGGCCTTGTCGGATGTGCGGATGGGAGTGTCTGGAGCTTCAACGCGTTATCCAAATTGTTTAGGCAGCGAGACGAGGATGCGTTCAAAATTAAGATTTTTGAGCACGAGTTTCGGCCACTTGACGCCATCCGGCGACCACACGATATGGAAATTGACGGAGATCAAGGCCACCAGCTGCGCGGCGCTTCACGGTTACTGCAGGGCTTCTTCCCAGAGGTCAACGATGACCCGCGTTCGGAGCGGCTACGGGAGCTCAACAAGAAGAAGCAGAACTCTATGAAGAAGTCGGCGAGAGGGAAGAAGAAAGGGAAAGGCGGACCAGCGAAGAAGGCCGAGACTGGGCCCGACCATGGGCCGGATGACGAGGAAGACGCGGCTGGTGGAGCTGGCGACGACATATCAGCACATATGGCTTCGCGGATGGTCATTCACGAGCCACTTACCCGTGTGTCTGCCACTGCTTGGAATCCAAACATCGAGTTCGCTACTTGGGCAGCAGTTGCGCTTGGTTCAGGATTGGTAAGGGTTATGGATATAGGAGTGGAGTGAGGAGCCGATGTCGAGGGATTTGAATGTCAAAGGGCTTAGAATCTAGGAAGCTCTACCGAGTTACAACTATCGAGGTCCCAAAATACCATGTAATGACCTCTACGACTTAGAGATTCACTAGTTGCTGGTAGATCTCAGTAGTAGCTCGAAGTGATATTCCGACGACGATTACCGTCCAGATCGTCCACTTCCAACAGAAAACTTCATCTTCCTCGACCTGCCCTATGAATAAGATCCTCCAGGCTAGCTAACAGATGCCCTTCGTCGATCCTCTCGAGGAAGAAACGAGCCAAACTAGATGCCAAGGATGCGCAGAATGAGTGTACTCTATAAGATTGTATGCACAAGCCTTGAATTACCTTGTCTATATGATGTAGCCGTCTAAACGTCTAGCAATTGGCACCCAGCACGCTGTGATGGAAATCGAACGCAATGGACATCCCATACAAGTGCGAGATGGCAGCCAATACCACGAAAATGTGGAATATCTGATGCGAACTGCCCCAGATATCAAACGTGCCCGGAGACACCCTCTCGGGGAATCGAGCCTGCACACAAGTTAGCCAGGGGGGAAGCGTTGGTGGCTCATGGGCTTGAATGAAGTGACTCACCGCGTACAAAAAGGCGCCAAATATATACATGGCACCCTCCAACATAACCCAGACAAGCCCCATCCGCTCGTTCAGCGCACGGAAGCCATACATGCTCAAGCCGTGTAGGATGGGTACGACGCCAGAGAGTCCGAGTCCGACAAACATCAGCGCCCTGTAAGGGCGCCATTCCGGGGTACGGAAATGGTCAAACCACGACACGACCATGCATCCCATGCCGAGGAGACATATCTATGGCGCACTGTCAGCTGTGGTGATCTGTAGTCGTTTGCGGTGCTTTCTTTTATACTAACTTGGCCTAAGTAGATAGTTGAGAGAGTCGGTGAACAAGAAAATCCGTAGTAAATGGCAGGAACATAACTCCCAACAATGAGGAAGACGATGCCGGAATAGTCGAGTTTGTTCCCCAGCTTGGCAACAGCGGGCGAGTGGTTGCTGATAGAGTGGTACGTAGCACTCATTCCCAGACACAGAAAAGCACCGGCGAAGAAGCAGGACCAGACGAGCAAGTCGGACCCGGAAGCGGTGCCATATCGCGGAGCAACGACCGAGAAGAGCAAGGCGCCGGCGACGGTGAAGCCGATGGCACCGAGCAGATGCGACCAGATGTTGACGCTCTCGTTGTGCAGGTATCCTAGGCTCTTGAAGGAGCGCCGGTAGCTGTTGCTCGTGGCCCGGTAGCCGCTCAGGATGTAGGCATTATCGCGGCGCCACGGTTCCAGCTGGTCCCAGATCTGGAGGAGGGCTTCCTCGATGCTGGTTTCCACCTGTTTGGCGGCGTCCACTATGGTTTCGGCCGTGGTGCTGGGGCGGCGCTGCCGGAGCTGGGAGGCTCCGCTCCGTGTCAGATCCCGTGTCTCCGGCATGATTGTCCGTCGCGTGTCTGTCTAACTCTCGCGGTGATCTGAGCGATTTGACAGGTGAAACTTTGAAGGTGGAATGATGGATGCTTTCTCACATTGCAACAGACACGAGAGAAACACCCAGTGGTCTGCTACCGCGTGTTTGTTGACATCATTGGCGATTTTTGTTGGGACTCACATGGCAATGGCAATCCACATCACCGCCGAGGCTAACGTGAGGATCGTGAGACCGCAGTGGTAGAGATCAGGGTTAGGGCTATTGTCTGTTTGCAAAACTGATCGGCTTCTGTGACAGCTGCCGAGGAATTGCCTGCTCCTGCCACCTGGTATTTTCGACGACCAACACGGCACATGCTTCTCTTCATCCACCTGCTGGACCCCTGGGTTGGACCTTGGACTGTCTCTGGCAACAAACTTCTCGCATGCCCTTTCTCGTCGAAATCCGAAGCAAGGACGCTGCCGTTCTGGGGCCGCGGTGCCGTCGGCCCTTTTCAAAGCGAGAACGCAATGGCACGCAACTGTCACGATGAGGGAGCTGCATCTTCATCGGCAATTCCTTGGTTATCTCCTTGATGATTAGCCTGGGGATTCGCTTCTCCAAGACGCTCTCATCCCCTTCAACAAGCAGAAATTCAGCATCCTGTCCCGAGAGCGTTGCATCCAGACAATCAATGTGAGAGAAAACATCCAGTTCAAATGTTTGTCTGGGCACCGATGTCAAGCCGGCAGAATCTCTGGCCCCAAATTGGTTCACCTGCTCTGCAACACCTTCAGCCGGCCATATCCACTTACCGCCGTGTCAACACTTAACGTCTGGCTTCTTACTTGTCATAACCCGTACCCATGGTCACCGGGTTTGGAATGACGACAGTGGTGATGGTGAAGGCGAAGAAGCCCAGTCGCCATTGATCCGAACACACCACTGTTCGGCATGCCCACCGTTTGTGCCTGACAGATTACAGTTGCATCACAGGGTCTTGTGGATGGCCATCGAAGCGGCTCTGTCGGATTGCAACTGCTGTCGCGGGTCCGAAGTGGCATACGCATACATCACCCGTCCCAAGCACGGCTTTGCCTCCGCATTTGGTCTGATGTCTTGACGGATGCGGGAGGACAGGAGCTTGACGAGCTTGTCTGCCAGCATGTCCTTTGAGAGCTATTTCATTCAATCAATATCCAGACGTGCATCCCGTCTCTCCGGATACCAGGAAATACTGGCAGTTGCTCCACATAGACAAGCAAGAGGCTACATTAATCTAGGGACGTTTTCTATTCTTGGAGAGGCAAAAGCATGTGGTCTACGATCCACAATCTGGGGTTCAAGGAATCTCGAGAGACGAAATGGCCTTCATATATTACTCTGGAGTCACTCCGTCTGGTTCTGTGGCACGCAAGGGGTCGTTTGACGTCCGGATAAAGTTGCTGCTGGCCCAGGTCCCCATGGGACGGGGGAGAGCGGTCAGGAGAGGCTCGAGTGAGCTGAGGATTGACCACCGCACGCTGGTTATTATCGATGAGCCATAGTCTGGGCAAGTGCGCGAACTCGCTTCATCGTACGAATATGGTCTCAATGCTACCGTTGCCCGGGGATATAGAGTAGGGACTGGTCTTGGACGTGGTCTGTCGGTCTCTTGGGCCAAATGAAAATGCTCTTGGAGGCATGATGGCATGCTCGCTTCATCTATCGAAAGTCGAAAGGGGCGACAATTAGTCACTCTCACCCTGGCGAGAAGAGGCCGAAAACACCACGTCAAACCAAAAATAGCACGTCCCTGATTTCTGCCCTCGACCTAGAACAAGCTTAAGTCGGTTTGCTGCGGTATTCTAGCCCCGATCATCCCAAAAGATACCCGGATTGGGGTCTTGCTATAGGCACAATCAAGAATGTTACCTTGTTCTCTGTTTTGTCGTCCAAGCTCTGCCGCTGAACACCTGGAAATCAGCGGTCCAGGAGCAAACAAGCTTCACGGAGGACTCCGGGTAAATCCCTGGCTATATAACAAAACTTGCCTCCGCTTGTTCGCGCCCTCAATCTATTTCATATTAACAAGATATTGTCGCCCTTGCCATCATCGCCTCACTGGACATACTGGACATAGCGTTATCTTCTAACTAGTGTGCGGATCTGGGCGTTGCGCTTCTATAAATATTATCACGGGTTCCTACAGGCATAATGATGTTCTCACTACGGATCTACAGGCTCCAGCGACGACGGTATATCAAGCATCGAATTCTTCCTTCTTGATTCGATTCTTACAAGCTTTGCGCGTGAACCTGCCAGCCATCTCAGCCAGGATCAACGAGCGTCTCCGTCATCATGGTCGGGCGAACCCTGACATTCGCCCTCATCGGCCTCGGTGCCGTGAGCACTGCCTTGCCAACCGGCGACAACACGGTCAAGGAGAGGCAGATCTTTGGACTCGGGCCAGGCGGTAGCAGCTTCGGTACGGGAAGCGGCCAGGGCACACAATGTATCGCAGGTGTGCCGTTGAATGAACAACCTCCCTGCATCCTGACAGTTATCGGTGGCACAGTCAACACTCCTCCGAAGGAAAGGCGTTTCACCCTGCCTCCTGACGCTAACACGGATCGGAATCATGCCATCGACACACTGGAGCTCGAGCTTGAGGCGTTGCAGAACAAAAAGCACAAGACGCATGAAGACTACGAAGAGATTGCCGACATCAAAGCCGCATTACAGTACCTTGCCGGCATCACCAGCATCTCGGCGCCTCCAGGAACGGGTTCGACCTTCCACCCTGGCAAGCGCTTCACGCTGCCACCAGATGCGAATACCAATAAGCAACATGCCATCGACACCTTGGAGCTTCAACTGGAGGCCTTGCAGAACAAGAAGCACAGGACAGCCGAGGACTATGAGGACATTGCCGACATCAAGGCCGCCCTGAACTACTTGGCCGGCATCACCAACATCTCCGCACCACCAGGCACCGGGTCGACATTCCACCCAGGCAAGCGCTCAGAGCTCGGCGCCTACATCGAACAGTGTCCCAATCTCGACGGCGCTGAACTCGCTCTCGAGAGCCTGTTGCACAAGGACCGACTGTCGTTCCAGGAGAAGCTCATCGCCGAGAAGCTGAAGAGCTTCCTTCTGTCGTGCGGTATCACCATCATCAAGTCCCCGGATGGAACCAGCACCACCATCAAGCCCTCCGACAAGCGCGATGTCTATACCCCAAATTTCGACCTCGTCGGTCTGGAGAAGGCCTATGAGCAGCTCATCCAGTCCCTCGGGACCTCCAAGCCCTCCTTCGCCACCTGGCTGACCATCCAGCACATGGAGGCGCTGCTCAAGCTCTACGGCATCACCATCGAGCAGTCTCCTGCCGGTACGACGACGACCATCAGGCCCGGTAAGACGAGGCGCCAGACCTTCACCATTGGCAAGCAGACCTGCCAACTAGCCGACATCTACAGTCTCAAGGCCGCCCTGGCCACCCTGTATGCCGCCTACGGACCGCCAGAGAAGGCGCCACAGAACATCTTCCTGATCGAGCAGCTCATCGTCTCGTATCTGACCCTCTGCGGCCAGACAGTCAACGGTTGGACGACTCTGACGCCCGGCAACCCCATCCCGGGTGGTCCAATCACTCCGGACCCAACCACGCCAGGCGGTCCTATCACTCCTGACCCGACCACGCCCGGCTCGCCGATCAAGCCCTCTGATAAGAAGCGTCAGGCACCCATCTCAGACCCGTCCGCCCTCCTCGCCGCACTTCAGCTGCTCGAGTCCAAATATGGTACCTACGGCTCCGGCACGATTCCCGTCCCGGTCTTCCTGATCATGGAGAACATCGTGACCATCTTGCAGGACATCCCGGGCGTCACTGTTCCTGGCTGGCCGTTGTTGGGCGCTGGATCGATCCACCCCTCGAACTAGTTGTGGCATGAGTAGTCTAGAGAAGGAAATGAGACGAGGCGAACGTGGGAATCCTGTCTTACGGGACATGTGCAAACGTTGAGGTCCTGGAGACCGGTGAGCCAAGACCATGCGGATGAGTGGTCTATGATGGCGGTGGGCGCATGGCTCAACGGATGACATCCGTCTCGATCAGCCAATGTTGAGGGTGTAATATCACAACACGACCCCTTTTATCTCCTTCACATTTTGTTTCTTTGCAGTTTTCTCCTAGCATCTAGTGTTACCAAAAGGCTTGATTGACTTATACCCTTCAAGAAACTTTGCCATGCATGCTCTACTGTGCACACCTCGTACCAATATGTTTAACATTACTCCCGGGTGCTTATTGTTCCAGCATGTCAAAATATAGGCCTTTAGGCCATCAACGAAAGCGTGAGAGGAGCGGCTCTCCATCTCCGGCACGCACAACTCGGGAGCCTGTCTTGTCACAACGCCATCCAACCGCCATGTCACGGGCTATACTGTCCCGAAAACCATCTAGGAACAGCAGTATACCATTCTACGGCTGTAGACTGCCAAGTATCAAGACGTGCGGCCAATGTCTACGGTATCATCTCACCACAGGATTGATGAGCAGTCCCTCATCCGATGATGCACTTCGTCTACGCCAAGCCCAATCTACTACTGATTTTAGATCTGCTGACGCTTCAAGAGATAAAAGCCGCAGCACGAGATGAACCACCACGCTCTCTGACGTCCTCTGGGTGCGTCACTACGAGTACGAAGACTGCAAACCAAGATCGTTCACTCGATACACTAGGCTCGGGCGGTCCGATCGCACATCCCTTGCCGGTGAACTACTGCGATAGAAGAAGTACGTGCTCCACTAGGACTGTAGGACAATTGTAGTGCGCAATCCCGATACTCGAGATACTCGTGTGATACCTCTATCGACACGCCTCTACATCTCCGCAAGCGTTCCATAAACAAAACACACCGCACAAAACGCTGTATGGACCGACCTAGACCCCCAGCCCTTGAGCCTCCTCGTAGAGACCGGACCCAAGAGAGTAAGGCAGTCACGCTCGTAGTGGCCCGTTCCCTGTTCCTAAGATGCTAGCCGACGCGAAAGTATACTGTATACGAGATAGCGGGAGGCTTCTAGGCGTCTCGTGGCTTTCAGAATTGGGCACTTGCGCCCCGTCTAGCCGCAAGGAAATTAGAGTTCATCACCGTTAGTTTCTACACAGTACGAGAAGCCAAAGATGTGTGCGATCGTCGTTGCCACATGGCCGCCGCCGTCGACCTGAAACCCATCGAAAAGTGATGCCACATGTGCATAAGAGAAAAAACAAAGAGGCCGACTGTTCTAGCGAGAAGCCCCTATTGAACAGCGACATGATGCCGCTAGGCTAGCGCTTGTAGCATGTGCGTTGCGCAAGGGATCTCCGGGAGAAGCAAGTCTAACGTGTCTTGAATCACAAACCACAAGGACAAGGTCTGTCCGATCCTGGGCGGCCAATACTTCCAACATCTAGGTACTTGCTAATCGCTCCGATGCTAGTATTGTCCTCTGGCGTCAACTGACGTAGGACAGAGCGCGCACCTCTAATACAACTAGTGCCTTGTGGCAGGAGGGGCGGCGGAGTGAGACATTTGCTCGAGACTAGTCTTGCTAGTCTCACGTTGTATGTTGCTGCTTCATGCGATAGTTTTGGCGCCACAGGGCGACGGCATAACAGCCAAGAGGCTGCGGCTGCTCGGAGACGGGGCCACACGGGCCACGCCACGACCGAAGCACGACCGGATCCCCGAACTAGTCTTCTTCCGGATATTGACGGCGTCGACGAGGCAAGGGGAAGCAAACATCCCACACCCCGGCCGGCCCCACACGGAGTCGGGTGAACGACGGCCCATGAAGTGCGCCCATTAGCAAACAAGATCCTAGCGCTGGTAACACTCGTCTGATCTTGGTCAGTGGTGGTGATTCTTCTAACTCGTCGTCGAGTGTTCTATGGCATGCCAAGCGTTGCCAAGCGCATGAGGCGCGAGCCAAAGCGGAACTGCACTTCTTCGATTCCGGCCACTCCTGATCACGTGTCGTGTAGGTCAGATGTAAACCTCCCTGCATCGCTAAACTTGGACGCAAAATGAAACAGAGATGGACATTCTCGAAAGATGGTGTGATCAAAGTGAGGGTGTGCTGTCGTGTCCTCATTGCCATCTACGGCGAGTAGGCAGTCTAGCATAAAGCGTCTGCGAAGGATAGCACCAGATTGGGCCATTCCCAAGCGAAGTGACCTGACCGAGCCGGAAGGCAGGCTAATCCGTCCGGCGTGGAACCTCGCCTCTCTGGGGCGGGGATCGAACAAGCAAGGCACAATCTGCACTTTTGAAGAGATCACCCAACCCACGATCGGCCTGGGCGTGTTCTTGACGAGCTACTGTTCGTCAACCTCGGTGGGGCAACAACTACCGGGTGGCCAACCAGGATCCAAGGAGGAAGGCGGTTCAACATTGAACAGTCTGCTGATGGAGGGTGTGCTTCTCCTTCACCGCCCCGTGAACCACCTTCGCAGCACATTTTGACTACTTTAGTCAGGGTCCAATCAGCTGACACGATCGCTCTGCTCCTTCTCTCCAGGTTCATTGGATCTCGAGGAGGGCGGGATGGGGAGGGTGCGGAATGACACCCCCTCGACGTGATCCTGCCACAAACGGGGAGGAAACCAAACAATAGCCGGCGCATCCAGTTCTTCGTTGGCCCATCCCTTAGGCAACCGACCTCTTGTCTTTCCCATCGTCGAGCTGCATCGAGACGAACCAGGCAGACATGGCAGACTGCTTGCTCCACACACCGGCGCTGCCTTGGTGAGTCTATGATTGGTTCTTCGGGCACACTCAACCACTCCCCAAACCGATGTCTTATTCGCCCGAGGCGTCGAGGAGGTGCGAGAGCTCGCAGACGCATTGCAACAAACTGGTCCAGAGTGTGCAGTTTCTCAGCACAGCAGGTCGAGAAGCCCACTTAGAGACGACGCCGTGGCTTGCCAGCATAAGTCCAGAGATAACACACCCACTTATGCAAGCACTTGAACCCACACAACCAGTAGACGAGCTCAGCACGTCCTCAGCATAGCGAGGAAGCCTGCTGTATGCTGTATGCCATGCATATCCACCGGCCACTTTGGACAAGCTTTGCCCACTCGGACAGCGCAGTCATCCCACCAGAGCCCTGAAGCTCCGTCCATCCCGGAGGCGTCAAGGTTGTTTCCTTTGTCGCTGGACGAATAGAAGTAACAGGAGCAAACGAACACTCGCTTTGTTAGACTCCCACTGCCTCCCAGCCTGGTGCACACATTACGGCGGACACCCTATTCAGCCATTCAAATCTGCTAGGGCCCGTCATCGGCCTAATCTTCCAGACACCCGATGTGATGGTGCTGACCCCGCCAGTTTACACTTTACTCCTGCGTTTGCTTGTTGGTGCTCGGCCAGATCCAGCTTCCGACTGGACGCGCTTGGCTGGCGACGAACGAGTGGCTGAGCAGGAGTGAGTGGGGCAGGCTTGAGCATCTGGAAGGACCTCCGAAAGAACAATAAGCGTCGGTCCAGGAAGATGCCTGGATGCTGATGCTGTGGAGGTCGGCTCGTTGGTGATGTGACCAGCCAGGCCAGCTTAGTTTTTTCCCTTTCCCTGTCGGGTGCTTCCATACCATGGCATCGGATCACGGGCGCACGGTGAGGGGGCACGGGATCATTCCCGTCACAACAAAGCGAATAAGACTGAACATGGAAGCTGTTTGAGATCCGCGGAGCTGTTACCAAGGCTCTGGTGCGAAGGCTGCTAAGGTTTCTCTCGCCGGGAGACGCTCCTTGGGACATCCATGATGGTCTTAGAACCACCGGTTGAGCAAGTAAAGGACGTAACACTCACTCGGATGACGACGCGTGGACCTGAAGAATGGAGCTCAGGAAAGGGCATTGACATCGCTCAGAGCTGCCCTGGCTGCCAACCCAAATTCTCGAAACGGGAATGAGGTTGGGAGAAAGAGCAGATTCAATTGACGGCCAGTGATTCGTTCGACGCGAAGATCATGACAAGCCGGCAAGACCAACAAGAGCGCCAAATGGCGACGAGGTCGGGAAAGAGTGAGAAAACGAACTGACGCCCGAGATCCACTCACGCTGACGGCCCATTGGCTCGTCACTTTATTCCCACGAAACGGCTGCATGGCACACTGCATGGCGTGCAGGAGAGCTGCATGGGGCAGGATGGGAGAGGCCAGCCCTGGCATCCGTGCGCCGTCTCGTCGTTGGACCAGGATGCCCGACAAAAGAAAAACAGGGCGGACGAGGCGTTGATCTCGTGAGCCAATGACATGGTGGCGAGATAACCAACGCAATCTGCTGTTTTCTCTCGTTGGTTTTCCCTGTGGTATCTATCGGTGCAGCGGTGATGTGTGTACGACTCCAGTACTAGCATGCCGCTAGCAATGCAAGGGAAATTCTGTTAGCCCCGTTTAATGCATGTATTCACGGTCTCGCCACAAGCCCGCTGGATCGCATGCTTCCGACGGATTCACACTTGAACATTGGAAGCTGTTTGGAGAAGTGCAAAAAAGTGAAAGTCGGAAGCGCACCAGGCGCGACGGAACAAATGGCAACATTCTTGAATCACGTGCAGTCACGTGCGAGACGAACAGGATGCTGGGGTACTGTCGAATAACATGCTGCGTGTCAGAGCATCAGAGAAGGAGCAATATGACTACAAGGTCACAGTCTCGACGAGGGAAATGAAACAACGTTAGTTGGGTAACGAGAGGTGGTCGAAACCACGCTCTCAAAGGTCCATTGAGATTGTCCAGCTCTAAGATCTAGCTAACATAGCTCCTTCCCGCAGCTTGGGCTCTAGAACCTCTGATATTCCTCCCAAAAAGTGCCGATGCGCCCAAAGGCGACAGCATAAAAAACACGTGTAAATGTTGCGCCGCCAGAATGCGGTCGCAACGGGCTATTGACCCAGGGTAGTGTCTAAACCATCCACCGCTCCTGCCCAGCCGAGCTCGTTTTCCGTCTTCGCAAAAACCATGAGCCAGTTTCGGAAAACAGGTCGAAAACGACAGCAAGGTACTCCGAGTAATGGTATCGTCCAAGATGACGAGGGCATATGTGTCCATCCAGCTGTCCGTATATGTACAGGAGAGAGCCGAGGTTAACACCAGTCGAGAAGGGAGGATCCCAGACCGTGATGTGTCGAGATAGTTGTAACCGTTAGGAAAGGGAATATTGACCGAGATTGCTGCCGAGAAATTCCAAGCATCCTTTAAAGCCTTCGAACACCAATATTTCAGAACTCCGGGGTTGTATGCAGCACCCATTAAAAAAATAAATAAAAAAAGAACAAACTCCAACGAGAACCGAAACCCCTTTCGGTCCCGTTCTAACCTTCGACACCGACAGACCGCCAACCAACTCCACGCTGCAAACATAAGAAAATTCAAAGACATCATCTCATCGAAGCGAAAATAGATACAGAAAGGATGGCTGCCGGTGCCTCGGGACGTAGATCCTTTTGGGCGCCAGCGGCGATGAGATTTCTTTTTTCCTCCTTTTGTGAAAGGACTTTTGGGTTTTGAGGTTGTCGTGTCAAATCGCGTATATGAATCAGCGTGTCCAGGATGGTCGTAAGGTTCCAAGGGCCCCCCCGTCCACCGTCTCAGGGTGAGCAGGCAGATGTTTCGAATAAGTGACGATGGTAGTCCTAGTCAGGGGGGGGCATCGAGAACTCCGCACTCCTGTCTGAGATGAAAAGTCCACAGCGGTCATCCAATCCTAGAGAGCACAGATCCATGACAAGCGGCGGCAGGTAGCCTCCGACCATGGAAGCGAGGCATATTTTCTTTAGAATCCGGGAATGGGAGAGAACATATGGACCTGTGGGTGGAAAGCAAAAGGGTTGGGGTTGTGGTGGGGGATGGGCGCAGGCTGCAGATATTTGAACATCTCACCCCAAAACGGCATGTTGAACTTTGGCGCACAGCTCGGCACCGGCATGTGCAACGGCTGCATTGGGTCTGGGATGGCTCCTGGGTACTGATTGGCAAACTCCTGCGGATAGACCATCCTCGAATCCTCGGCCTCGAAGATCGCGGGAGGTCCCTCTTCTTGGGGCGGTGGTGTGTGAATCTCCGGTGGCTCGAAGAAATCGTCGTCCTCCTCATCAATGGTAGAACAGCTCGAGATCAGCGATCCTTCATCCGACGAACAGGTCGAACCATCATCCGAAAAGCCATCAGAGGAGGCCGGTGACAAGGGGGCATCGTAGTCGTAGTCGTCTTCCACGGCGGACTCCTCATCGTTAACGTATAATAGTGTCTGCTCGGGTGAAGCAGGCGGCGTTGGGAGCGGCATCGCCGCTGGTTGTTCGGAAAACCTGGAGCAGGCCAGGATCCGAGCCCTCAATTCGGGCAAGGTAATCCTCTCGTAGGGATTCCGGACGAAAATCCTGCCAAGAATGTCGTTGAGCTCATCCGAGATGGGCAAAATCGTCTTCAAGAAATCGGGAGTCCTGGAAAAAGCCCGAAACGTATGGTCCTCAAAGGAAGCCTGTTTCCACGGATTGCGTCCACATGTGAGGTTGACGAGGATGACTCCAAGACCCCAGACATCATTGGGAGCACAGTAATAGAATGGTTTCCTTGAGGCATGATCCAGACATTCTAGAACAAGAGAAAGTTTAACAAGTCAGTGGGAGCTGCTGCGAGTGGAGGGGATTGTTGGACCAGGAGGACCGGGATGTCGAGGTTCGAAACCTACCTGGTGACATGTAAAATGTCGAGCCGCATCCGTAGTCCTCAGATCGGTCAGACGAGGTAGCCAGGCCAAAGTCCGCAAGCTTGACAGTCTCTCCGTGATCAGACACCAGGATGTTCTCCGGCTTCAAGTCCCGATGATAGATTCCAAGGGAATGGCAGTATTCTACAGCATCCAGGATCTGAAGAAAGACTCTCTTGGCAAGATCATCCTTACCCACATACTGGCCGCGTTCCGTGATGTTGAAGAACAAGTCACCTTCGGGACAGAACTCCAAGATAACATAGACGCAGTCGGGGTTGTCGATAATCTTCAGCATCGATACAACATTGGGATGTGCGGATGCAAGATAGTGTAAACGTATTTCCCTGTTTTGGAAGGCCACTTGTCGACGATCCAGGGGGGTGCCATCAGGGTTAAACTTGCTGAGGCACTTGACGGCATATCGGACGTTGGTCTTGGTGTCCACGGCCGAATACACGACTCCATAGGCGCCCGTGCCGAGGATTCCAATTAGTTGCAGAGAGCCGGTGAGGAACCTTCCTAACCTCTCCTCCGGAGCGGCCGGTATGAATCGGGGTTGGTAGTGCTGCTGAGTCGGGAACTGTTGCGGGAGCGGGCACTTCTGGCCGAAGGCCGGCGAAGGCGGGGGAGTAGGCAGTCCGTACGCTGAGACATGCTGCATGGTATTGGGTCCTTGGGTCCACAACGGGATTTCCTGCGCAAAAGAGTTTCTCTGTCCGGGACTGATGGGCTCAAACGTCCAAGCTTTGGATGAGAGAAAGGAAAGGTAGGCAGGCAGGCAGGCACAGACAGCGTCTATTAAAGAGGAAACGGTCCTATCCGTGGAGCAGTAATCCTGTAACCAAAAAAAAGCTTCCTGGGAATTGTCTCCCAAGGTGGACAGGTTCACACAGGACCGAATGGCAGCAAAGATATGACGTCGAGCGAACGAGTCAAACTGTTGCCGCAGAGATATGGGTTGGACCAAGAGATAATAGAGTCGGTAGTGGTGAGTAGGTGTTGGAGGATGGGCGGAATGGCGGTTCGGTAAAGAAGAGACAGACTCCAGAACGTGGTGTTGAGAGAGGGAGAGAAGGGGCGGAAATGGTAGAGATAATGAGTGTCGTGAAATGTTGATGATAGACGGGAGGTAAACAAGAATCTCGCAGCTCGTGTGGGAGAACAGCACTTGATATCAATCCCTCTGTCGCATCGCCAAACGTCTGGTAGCCCGCCCTGTCTTTCGAGAGCGCATGGGTACGGGAAGGTATGTGCCTATCCATTGCAGTCAGAGTGGCCCCATCGTTCATTGGCCCTTGCCGACCATGCCACCCATGTCTCAGTGGTCTGCCTCGATTTCGCCCACACTGAGTGCTGCGACTCAGAGGAGTACGTACCGCACCTCGTCGTAGCCAGCACATCCCGGTCTGACAAAAAAGGGCGACACTGGTCGGGGTCTCCACAGGCCCACATCAAGAAGGAATGACACTGGTGTGATTCGTGACGCTTCGTAATATACGAGGGCAAGGGCCTGTCTGACACACCAGAGGACCATCCGTCCACTCAGCTGTCTGTGTCACTGCCACCAAGGACGCTAACTCCATTCCTCTCACCACACACCCCCCTGTGTGCAAGCTTCGCCAGTGGCCACTGGGTTTTCTCTTCGCCGTCAAAGAAGACTGGAGAAGGGTGGAAATCACGCAGGATGGTACCGGTAGAGACGGCTGGGTCTTTGGTGAAGGGGGGTGGCGCTTGCAAGCTGCTCGGGTGACTCTTCACTCCCCCCTTGCTCATTTTTTCAGCCTGTTCCATCCATTCCCTGGCGTCGGGCAAATCTTAGCGGGCCCAGTGACGAGCATGGACTTTTCTGTTTTACGTATGCCGCATTCGTGGCCAGGGACCAGTCTTTGCCGCCATTTGATACGACTGCAGGCGTGGTAGGAATGGAGAAGGGTTCTTCGGAGCATACGAAACATCACCAGCCCGGCAGGAAAGGCTGACGACCAAAGCGATCAGCAGGCCGTGAGGTGATTGTGGGATTGTACGTTGTCGAGTAGACTGGTAGCTAGCGGCCTTCTTGTCGCCAGTCTGCAACGAGTCACGACTCTCGAGTCTCAACAGGACGGTATGGATAAGGCAGCCCACACCGAAGCAGCCGTTTGGGATTGCTAAAGAGCGTCTTTGGGCCAAGGTCGCAGATCCCGCCGTCCTCTATGACAGCCAATCAACAGTCAATCTCGATAATTGCATCGCCGTAATCGTGCAGAGGTCTTGACTGAGGTAGCCTGGGCAGGCGTCGACCACGGTGGGTAAACGTAGGATTGGCTGCCGGCGGCAATTTGTTGGTTCATTCTCAGCCAGAGACACTGCGTCACAGAGCTCTGTCTGGGCCACAGCCGTGGGAGTCGTTGACATCAGGGGAGGAGCAAGTATCCCATAGTAAGGTTCTGACCACCGCCGGCGTACTTTTGCCATCCGCTATTGTTCATACAAACGCCATCCAAGCCACGGCTGCCGCCTGCTGCTCGAACTTGAGCCAGAAGGAAGGTGATGAACCTTAAGTCCAACCAAACAGGCTTAGTGCTGGATTCCTTCATGGCCAAGAATATGGCTTTCAGATCATCTCGATGAGACATGCAGCGCTGAGGCCATCTGGCAATCTGGCTCTCCCGTGGTCCCACTCCTGGCTGCTTCGGCCTGTTTGGTAGAGAAAATATCGCACGCTTGCGGTAGCAGCCAGTCATGCCAGTGCAACCCTCGAGATGCGCTAAATGAGAAATCTACCAGCAAGTTCAGCAACGGTGGCCTCGTTGCACACACTGTGACCCGCTGCTTGCCGAGCGTTCAACTGCCCAGGCTCGACTGGGATGAGTGAGCGCTCTGGGGTGCTGATGAGCACGTTGGAGGGAGATGAAGGTCCGCACACATGCAGTGAGGCTGTCGGAGGCGCTGCTTCTCGATTGTGTTTGGCTGCTTGGCTCGGTCGCCAGCGTCAGGGTCGCTGATCAGTGGTTCGCTTCCCTGCGTGAGAGACCGGAGTGGCCTGGCGTGTGCATACTGCAGATGCAGAACAACGCCCATCCTGGTGCAGTAGAGTACTGTGTTAGTTCTGGGTATGCAATTAGAGAGAGAGAGGCCAAGAAAGGAAGCAGGGAAGTCATGTATCCGATGGGCAATATCGGATTAGCGAGGTACGCGCTGTTCTGTACCGTGCGGTTTGCACAGTTTCCAACAGAGGCACCTCGGACCATGTGGAGTCTCATCTGGGGCGTCTGTGCTTCGATAGCCGTCAATGGAATTGTTCTTCGGAAATCACGGACCCAATCTTACTGCGCGATGCCACGCTAGCCTGGAAAGAAGACGTATGGTCAAGGAGGATCGCCGTCAATAGTTCACAAGCTAACTTAGCTAAGGTACCGCATTTCTCGTCAGATAACATCTAGCAAACGAGTCATGTGATGGCTGAGCAGGCGCTTCACCAGCCACGCGGCATACCTACGTCGACGCCACCATGTCAGAGCTGAGAGCCTGGGCCAGTCTTCTGTTCCAGACTTGCCCGCTTCCGTCCTGAGTTTAAGGTTAACCTTTTCGACGGTCCAAAGTCCAAAATGATCAATAGCCATTAGCCGCCGTCTCACGGCGTCATCAAGAAGATATGGCGTAAACACAGCTGTACAAGGAAGGCCATTCGACACATTGCCGTTCATGAAACTCACCGCTGGGGAGGTGTGGTCAGCAGTTGGGAAGCCACTTTCCGTTCCCCATGCTTCGATATCGGTCAGTTTGTTTCAACACGGACATTCATGACGGGGATCTGCCTTTAGCCTATCTCATCTCCAGTCGTTCCTCTCCATTGGTCAACGTCAAAGGCGGTCAAGTCTGAAAGGACAAGTCACTTCCTCGCCGCAAAATGATCATCACCACGATCAATGGTTGACGATGCGAACCATGGGGGGAAAAAATGAGATTATTGGGTGCCATCTCACCCTCCTCGCACTACGGTCGGTACCCATACTTTCACAAATGCATGCAGTGCGTCAGACGGGCAGCCAAAGCTGCGTATCATAGCGGCTAATCCCAAGCATTGGGTCTTCTCGCAGTGTGCAGTTCCCATCGTGAGAAACTCCCAAGACAAGACGGTATGAGGCACTGTTCAGCAAAGGTCGGAAAGCTCCAGGTCAAACAGGACGTTTCACGACTCTCGGGGTTTAGCTGCTGTCAAGCGCTGAGGCAATTATCAAACGCTTGGGTGTACATGCCTGACTATCAATCCCCCATTCCTAGCTTCATGCATCGATGCCATGGGTCTAAAACATGTTGATTCAAAGCCAGGAGCGGGTCAGCCTGGATGGCCCGTCAATACCGCTTGTGTACTCTATGCGGGCTATTCTTTACTATAATCGACATATGCCGACAGTTGCATCGTGCGGTACTTGCAGGGACATCAAAGCCAACGCTCGGGTTGGCGATCATAACATGCCAGAAATAACCCCAATCAGTCGGCACCGAAACAGACATGATGGTTACTCTGCTTCAATTAACCATGGCGCCGAGTGAAATAGGGGTCCTTCTCGGCTCTCTGCCGTGACCGCAACTCGCCTTGTGTTTCGCCAACAAGATGAAGTCTCAAGCGGCAGACCGATGAGATCTGAGGCCGGCCATGAGGCCTGTAGTGGTCAGTTAGACGCCGCTGTCACCCATCCGCCGGTCAGGGGGTCGTAAGATCTGGCCGCAACCGTGTGACCTCACGAGGCAAGGATTCGCCGACTCTCTGATCGCTATCTCAATGCACTTACTTGACTATGGCCAGCCTCGCCAGCATGCCAGGCATACATTTCGTGACGCCAGAAGGGCAACAACGGCTTGGATTCAGGCTGACCATGTCGATCGTCGCAGGCGTCCTCTCTACCACATGACGGTTCAGCTTCCAAGACCATTCTCCCGGCGATATCTTGGTCGACTACGTACATAAACAAGTGTCTAATGTGCCGATCTGGATCTTCGCTGCACGCTTGCGTCTTTCTCGAAATCTTCTGGAGTAGACGGCTGAGCGGGAGAAGCAAGGGAGCCTCCACGTGTAGTTAGGGCTGCTACGTGTACTGTGTAAAGATAGCCGACCTTCACGACGTTGTCTCGCAATGAGCTCAGAGCTTCAGACGATGGTGGGGCTCCGGAGGAGGGGCTGACCTCTTGTGCATCACTTTTCCATCATAGTTCACATCCGCCCTCTCTCAGTCATCGACAGGCCCTCAATAAGCTCCCGTGCCAAGGACGTCATGGTGGTGACGATCCATTCCGATGGATTCAGATATATCATGCGCTAAATCTGCTCCACCTTGTTTGAACGGATACCGGCCGACAGACAACCCAGTGTTATCAGCCAGCCTCGTCCCAAGACCGTGACCTGTGTGATACGGACGTTAGGAGGCACCAGACCATAGACCTGAGAGACTTGAGCCGCTTGCGTTATGGCCTCCCTTGCTCGCGATTTGGGGTATCTCCTTTGCGGACGGACTCATTCACTGGCCGAGGGAGGAACGGATCTCTCCTCGCCTGTCTCGGTCACCACCGTCAATTCCACTGCCGTGAGGGAGGAAGGGACAAAGGCTCGTCTACATGAAGCAAGCAGCCCTCAGCCGCGGGGATGATGTCAAAACGCTGTTGAGTGGGTGTGATGGTGTTCCCAACAAACTCGTCTGCTACATCACTTTCAATATCGGTGAGTGTCTGCCCACTGAGCCCAGTGGTCGTATGTGTCGTTTGGTGCTGGACATATCAAGATCACTCTACCTCATGGCGCAGAGGCTGCAGTCGGACTTTCGATAGGCCCGGGTAAGGCTTCGATATTGGATCACCACTGCCGCGCCCGGGTCTCAATACGGCATGTATATTAACGCGGTTGCGGTGGGGCGTGCGCGGGATATGTCTTCCTGTTATCTGCTCTGCACAGTACATATACACTCCTGACACTCTTGAGTCCAAGGCGGCAGACAGCTGGTATGTATGGATGGATCAGCATCGGCCTCATATCTGGGACATGGCTGTCTCCGAAAACAAGACAGTTGATATCCAGACATTGCATCAGGAGAAGAAATCCCTGACTGAACGACCCGTATTCATCAAAGAAGAGAATGTTGTGGCTGCATTGCGGCCTGTCAATATCAAGCCAAAGTGTTGATCTCGAAGCAACAACCACCAAGATTTGAGTCATGTTTTGCAGTGACACCGGGCAATGAGCAACAAACGCGTTGCATGCCAGCGAGACATCACAAGAGTTGTTGTCTCGGGTATTTCTTTGTCAAGTGGAGAGCGTTCGTACTGTACCACGGGGCTGATGATAGATCTACAGGCTGTCATTCCGCTAGTCTACCCAACTATGCTAGCTCGACTGGCTGTTCCCGACTCCAGACGTCTCGCAGGAGAGTGCATACAATGTCTCACTTGTGTTTGTTTCGATTCTCAAATGCCAGTCCCGTCCAAGTGGAGCGCGCAGTCCTGTCTGAGACAGCATTGTCATTCCTGGATATATTGCGCACTAAGTCTGCGCCGCAATCAACTCTGGGTAACTAGTACCGGTGGACATGAACTGCTGCGCGCGTAAAGATGCCAGTCTAACAGTTCATGCCGTTTGGGTGTTGTTGGTAGCAGTAGCAGTCGGTCCACCCGGCATTCCTAGCCCCTATCCGAAGAAAACAAACCACAGGACCTCGCATTAGCGCCCCCTTTTTCGAGTCTCTCACAAATTACTAGGCGCAGTCCCACCGTCCAAGACCATAGATACGTCCGACTCGCTATTCCCTCTTCCATACACAACCGATGAAGTCACGGGCGTCATACATGTGCGAGATCCTAGGGGACCACTAGATCGCCTGGCGCGTTTTCGCGGTGGTGAAGCGGACAGGGCAAGGTATCCCCGGTGCAGTCTCAAGTGAGCTTTGTCACCACCAAGGGGGAGAGGCGGGAGGGCGAGTGTAACGGACCCAATCTGACAAGTGCGCAGCGGCTGTCCGCGGCGTACCGCGGCGGCGGGAGGGTGCATCGGGGAAAAGCAACCCCCAACCAGCTCGCCCCAGTCCCGCCCTGGTGGCGTTCGTTCTCTTTGGAGGGGGTGGAACGAACAAGACGAGATGGCAAAGACACAATTAGCTGAATCTCCTCGAGTACGTGGGAGTTCTACCGTCGTGGGTTCGAACAAGCCATGTCTGACATACCGGCTGGGCTGGATCGAAAGGAGTCGAGACATGGTGCGGGATTGTTGGCGTACCGTGTTCGATTCCACGATGTCTTCGGGGTCAGGTATGTTAGGGGTTAAGACACTTGTGCCAGCCCGCGGTACAGACATGCGGTACTGTGCAACAGAGGTGACGGGTGACTGGTTGCCTCGGGCGATGCGCCATGTGCTACGTATTCTATCTACCTATGAGCGATATATGATGGGCCATCCGAACTCTCATGCCGACGGAGAGGTTTCTACGTCGCCTCTGTCAGCTCGTACGAATCGGGGCGTTCGGTGTGTTTCGTCCCTCCCACCACCATTCCTTCTGCTCGGTGGCGTGTAGATGGAATTACTCGTCTATCTCGCGGTCATTCACAGGTAATAGGATCGCGGTGGTGCTACGGAACACCGGGTCTTGAGCCCGAGTTCGCGGCCAGCAACGGTCATGCAAGTGATACCCTGTGATTGCGGGACCCGGGCGGCTGTCGTTGGAAGGAGGCTTGGTAAATAGAGACGGCGTATTCGTATGGACGAGAATATTATGACTCTGATGCCTCCTGTAGACTTGTCCACTGTGCCGCAGGGGGGTTTATTCCAGGCAGCCGAAAGTGATACTTGCACGGTGTGCACGCTTGAGCAACAGTTCGGCCCTCGGTCTGGGCAGGATTCACTCACAGCATGTACGACGAGACAGTCATGGTCCAGGGCTTACATGGTTCACACACACAAGAAGGGCGACCCTTGTAGCAGCCCACACCGTCCATGTGAACTCACCCCTGACACCATCATTCATACTGACGGCCGAGATTCGAGTGTCACATGCGTGCAAGACAGCGAATCAGCGAAGAGGCGTGCGGTTAAAACAATGTCTGGGTCAGGGCGCTTCCGCGCATCAACACCCCAAGGAGGTGGCTGGTTCAGCCCTAAGAAGAGGGATATGTTGTGCAAAGCCTTACCAATAACATCGTCGTGCAGTCGACTCGGGTATGATGGAAGAAAAGACAACTGCTATAGCTCCTTCTAGTGCGGGATTCTGACAATCTGAACATCCTTACCACTTGGGAATTTGGCCTCGCAATCCTCTTCGAAGACGTGTCCAATCCAAGCATATGTTCTAGGTCACCGATCAGGCCATGGCGCATCTCTGTGCATATGGCTAGTGCCCGGACTGAATCGCGGACTGCCTTAGTTTCGGGAAGCAAGGAATAGTCATGTAAGAGTAGTTGCATATCCAAACGCACTCCACGTGGTTCTCTCTATTCTAAGCATGTGCTTACAGAACGAGTATCCTGATATGACCTAACATGAGAACATAATATTGAACTCCCGATAGGCCCCGGTCCCAAAGCACACGCAGTCAACTGTATGGAGACCGCGGGAACACGCATACCGACGCCTCCCCCACGATAAGCGGCTACGCGAAAACTCCGCTCTAGTCTACCGCCCGGAAGCATGCGCCCTCTGCGTGATGAAAGGATGCCGCAGAGCTTCCGTCGGCGTAATCCTCTTGTCAGGATTGAGTGCCAGACAGCGCTCCAGCAGGTCGATGAAGTGGTTGAGCTCTCTCGTTTCCGCATCGTCCATGCCGCTCGATGCGGCCAGGAGGCGTGTTCGCAGGTCGCGCGTTGGCTTGACCATGGGTAAAGTTCTGACGGCCGTCTGCAATGTAGATCTTGTCAGCAACGGAACACCAATCCAAGAGGATGACATGTGCTATTTCTGATGTTGAGTCACGCATGGAGGTTGGTGGAGGAGTCAGTCAGAAACATGCGAGCACGCCAATGGCCTTGCAGCAGCGACCAACAGCTGAATGGCAAAAGATGCCCAGAAACGAATGGGTGACGACGTCGTTACCCGCAGGCCAGTCCCGAGCTTAAGCTTAGAACATGTCGGTTAGGCCTGCTGGAGCTCAGACTTGGAGCAGCGGGAGTGAACGCAGGCCGTGGCCCAGCGCTTATCAGCCGCAGGCCCAAAAAAAGAAGCGCGAACCAGAATGGGGCATAAAATTAGAAACGGCGGACGCTCTGATCCTTCAGCCATCGTAGCTCCATCACAGCCGTTCTATGCAAAGCAAAACGAAGCAACGCGAACTGAATGAACGTACCTTTCCGAACTTGTCTCGCTCAATGCTGATGAAATTGCCCATATCATCGAAATGCAAGTGGGAGAGCTGGCCGCGCCGGTAGAGCTTAGCGCTCATCTTGCCGCGGATTTCCATGATGTTCTTCAGCATCTGGTTGTTGCTGTCCCCCGTGAAGAGTATCTTGCCGGTATAGAGCTCGTACAGGGTGCAGCCTATCGACCACATATCGACCGCATAATCATACGGCATGCCGAGAATGATCTCGGGCGCCCGATAGAATCTACTCACAAGGTACGGTGTCACGTCGTTGTGTGCTGTTGCGGCATCCGATTTGTCGATAGCTGTTCCCAAATCGCAGATCTTGAGGACGTTGCGAGTCTCATTGACCTATATTCGAGTCAGTCAAGTAGCAATCACGAGAGATGTTAGGGTTCATTCAGCCTTACCAGAATGTTGTCAGGCTTCAAGTCGGCATGGATGATGCTGCACTTCCGCATATGGGCGAGGGCCACAAACATTTGATATGCATACGCTCTGGTCGCGTTGATGTTAATCCCGATGTTGTTGCCGAATTTCTTCAGCACTTCTCGAAGGTTGAGACTCAGATTCTCGAAGGCCATGCACAGGTGCCCCTTGTACTCGAACCAGCGCTCAAACTTGACGATGTGCTTCTTGTTCTCAGGGTCTGCTGTATTGAGCTTCTCGAGGATGGCGATTTCGGTAAAGCCCCCCTTCCTTAAGGCATCGTTGTTACGCATGATCTTGATGGCAACAAGCTCTTTAGTCGTGATATCCATGGCCCGAGCTACACCGGAGAACATGCCCTTGCCCAGAGCTGATTGGACTTGGTATCGACCACCGAGGACTTCTCCGGGTCGTATCTTGTAGTAGCCGTCCTTGTCATCTCCCTCAAGAATCCCGCCGCCGGCAGGCTGCGCAAGTTCGGCCACCTTTCCAGGCTGATCGGTGACTGTGGCTGTCTTGGTGGCAGCTTTAGGAGGTGCAAACTTCTCTTCATCAAAATCGTCGGCAAACATGTCAAAGTCGTCGTCGTCGTCCTGATCCGTCTGCTTTTGCGAAGGTGCCTCTGCCTCTGGCACGGCGATTTCTGCCTGTGATGGATGTCGATCCTGACCGTGGAGGCCGACATGGCCGTTCCGCATCTCATCACGACGCTCGTCTTCCTTCATATCGGCAGTGGGGTCATAGTCCGCAGCAGACGGACCGTCCTCGTCCATGACTTTGGCCTTTACATGGGTGTTAATGAGCTCCTGATCATTAGTGATGTCAAGGACGGCCGGCGACAAGGATGTATCATGAGCACCAGAGGCCGATGCTGCGGGCGAATGAATACCTGTCGTGGAGTTAGCAAAAGAGCTTAGGTGGTGCAGTTGACTCTTACCAGAACGAGGTGTGTTTGCTTCCGTTCTTTGAGGCGTGTTGGCTTGCGTAGAAACGGGCGTCGACTCGGAAACATGCAAGGATTGAAGGTTCGGTGTGTTGGCACCGATGGCACGCTTCAGTGCCTCTTCTCGGAGGCGTCGTCTTCTCGCAATTTCAGCCTCGACAGCTGCTTCCTTATCGGCGGGGCTGACATCGTCGAAGTCTACATCAGCTGCTGACTGCTCGGATTGTGCATCACTGGGTGGAAAGTTAGTCATGCAGAAATGGTGAAGGAGCGGCATCAACGGGGCTTACCTCTTTTGCAAGGTCGCATTCCGATCGACTGCGCGATCACCCGAAGCACCTTGATCATATTTAGCATCATGTCTTTGCGTATCAGAAACGTCTGCCGGAGTAGCCCGCTTGGACGCAGAGCTACTCGGCGATTGTCTTTCAGCATGGGCACTGTACTTGATAGATTCAGCTTGGTCTAGTTTTTGATCTCGGCCAAAGCGACCCCGATCTCCTTTGCCTCTTTCGTGTCGACCTCGTGGAGACCGGCTGCGGTTTCGCGCATGCTTTTCTGAATAGCCATCGTGGTCATAGTCAAGTTCGCTTCGGCGGCTGCGGTCATCCTGTCTGTAGCTGGAGGGACGTGAGGGCTGGGCATCTTGCCCGCCGAACCGCTTATTGGAAGAACGCGACGCCGGCATATCACTGTCTTCGTGTTGGTAAGAGCCGCGAGATGGTGGGCGGTCGTGATCTTCGTATTGGCGACGCCCCCCGCGAGTGTCATTCCGATTTTCGCCTTCGTAATGGACCTTGAATCGACGAGGGTCGCGTCCTCGACCGCTGCTATAATACTCGCGATCGTCACGAGGCCGTTTTTGGCCGCGAGGAGAGTCATTGTTTCGCAGTTTGCCATCACCAGGATGCCTTGCCGCACCGGTGTACTCGGGTGTTCGGGAGTATCTGCCTGGATTTCTGGTTGTTCGGTCAACATCGCCGCCCTCTCTAGGTTGAGGCAGGGAAGTTGCCTCTATGATTTCCCCTTCATCCGAGCTCATATTTGGGGATGCCATGATGCCTGTGTCCTGCCGCGTCTCTTCGTCCCTTCAAGAAGCGCTGTGCTTCCGAGACCAGCACTTCGGCTTGAAAGCCAGAGTAGAGGAGTGTCAGCCAAGAGATCAACCACACGTGTAAGATTGCAGAAGTTGAGCCAACCCAGTCTGTAGTCTCTACAGCTCAGTCCATCGATACTGTTCAGCAAAGAGCGAAGAGAGAAGTATGGCTGGAGAAAGATCCGTCTGTGATCAAAGAGAGCATGTGCTTGGATGTGGTGCTAGATGCCTGGACTTTTGCGTTTACTCAACCGCGTCACAGGATGGAAGCCAGGGAAAGGAAGCCGATATTTAGCCGGGCTGAGCTAAGGTGCAAACTTCCATCCATCGAACCATCTGATGGAGGATTACATAAGGTGCCTAACTTCGGGTTGCTAGTGCTGTACCTCGATACGTCGATGCACAAAGAGAACTAAGGTATGTACAAACTCCATCAGGCACTTATTAGATCCTATCAAATGCTTAATGGAATTCAAAAGTAAGAATATATGATCAGACTATCATACTACCCGACCGATTACTACCATTTACACGCAGATATGTTCACCTAAAGGTACGGTGGCCAGGTTGTCGAGCTAACAAAATGTTTATCTTTATCTCAGGTGTACCGGGTCCCTATCAATGGTGACTCCACATTAATTATCTGGGACCCCTCCGTGGGCTGCCGCCTTCATCAGCGTCTAGACTTCCCTGCCTCGCCGCAACTCGGCCTACAAAGTCTTTCTTGCCTCCTTCAAAATTCGCACTCGAAATCCCGACCACGAAAGTAACGAATCGTCCTTACGAGCAACCGAACTTCAATATGGGTGGACAAAGCAGAGAAGGTTAGTCTCATATCTCGCGACTGCTACGAGGATTCCTGCTGACACCGAAACCAGGCGGCAAGGCCAAGCCCCTCAAGGCCGCGAAGAAGGACAAGAGAGAACTCGACGATGAAGACAAGGCCTTCCTCGAGAAGAAGAGAGCAGGCATGTAATATCTACCTTAGGCCCCAGGCAGATGCAGACTTGCTAATACCGGGCAACAGAGGAGAAGGCAAAGAAGGAGCTCGCGGCCAAGGCTGGCAAGGGACCTCTCAACACCGGTGCCCAGGGCATCAAGAAGTCTGGCAAGAAATGATTTACGGAACGAACACACGAGCCTCTTTATGATACCTTACGGGTTTGGATTGCGAGGCGCCGGATACAAGGGGAATACTCCAGCATTGGCATGATTGCAACAAGATGCATTCTGATTGGATTTACCACCGTTAACCAAACAAGCCCTTTTTATTCAGTCGACTTCGCTACATCGCTATGGTGCTCAGTCTTCTTTGGAGATATCGAGACATTTGATCATAGCGTCCAGCTCCTCAACAACGTCTTCGTACACCGCTTGCTGGAGTTGCGGGCGGGTTAGGTTGCTGCCACATCCGAAGTCGCAGTGCAGGCACTTTTGCATCAGGTCGCGGTATCTGCGACCGAGATGGGATTCTTGTCGAGCAAGGCGCCGTACCTGGAGGACATCGTCTGGGTCTACACGGTTCCATCTCCCGATCTGTAGAAGAACGACTCCGAGGCTGTGCAAAGTCATATTGCGTACTCCGTATAACAGCATCGCTTCTTCAACGGCCGGTGGCGATTCTTGACTGACACTCTTGGTGTCGACTCCATCCATAGCACCCTCGAGTTCTGCCGCATCACTGCCCAAGAAACTAACACCCAGATTAAGAGTGCGAAGTGAAGTCGGCAAATCATTGCTGTCCAAAAAGAAGCATAGGTCTTTCATACCCCAATACTCGGTTAACCATGGAGTTGAGCTGAAGTATAAGACCGCGGAGACGATCGTCCGGGCAAGTTTCAGCTGGTCCACAATGGAGATTGACGTCTCAACGGGATAGCAGAGAATGTCGTCAAATTTAGCCAGCTCTGTTGGGCGGTGAAGCTGCCCTCCGCGCGAATAGAACTCGTGACGGAAGGTTTGGTCCGAGGACGTCTCGACATAGCAGAGGCAGTCTTTCGTCCTGCGGTCTTCATGACATCCATTTCCTCGACAAATCTCCAGGCACAGATCTTGCGCGAGACGAAGTGTCTCCTTTTTTTCCGATCTAGCATCGAGCAACTGATAGGTATGAGGCTCAGCTTCTTGATCAGACCACCGAACTTTCCGCCGTTTTCGAGCTGTCTCTATGGCGACCGGCGCCCCTGAGCATGATGAGGGACTTTGCGGTGGCAGATCGAGCCAGTCGACTGGCCGGGAGCGAACTTGGACGGTGTTTCGACTGGTGGTGTCTGCAGAGGCACAAATTATGGCGAGATCAGTAATAGTGTTATCCTCGACTACGGTTGCTTCGAGGAATAACCGGACATCATGGTGGTGACTCGGAAGAGTCTTTGAGAGACCCTCATGGAGCGCCTTCGCCGCTCTTCGGATTTTCGCACAGCTCGCATAGCTGGGTCGGAGCTTCAGAGCGGGCTCTGATCTGCGGGCGCGGCTAGTGCTTTGCTTCGTAGGCTGCAAATCCAGTGCCTGCTCTCGGAGTCTCTTCAGATCGTCGTTCGCCGTGCGCAGGTTTTGGATAGCTTTGTCGCATTTGCTTTTATCAAATGCGAGCTTCGCGGCGCTTTGGAGACGTTGTAGTCTTTCCTTGCCTTTCGAGCACTCTCCCTGAGAACTCTGGTTCAGGCCCTCGAAACGTTGAAACTCCACGAGGAGGTATTCCATGTTGGTCCCGATATCTTCGACGATCTCCTGAAAAGAGTCATGGCTGCGTGCCAGACGACGTCTCAGTAGCTTGCTCAGGTCATGCCCCGACCAACGCTCATGGTCAGCATCTGAAACCATTGCCTCGATTTGTTCCTCGTCGTCAACCACCAGTCGTAGGAGAAGATGCATCTCGTTCACAAAGACGTCTCGCTGCCGACCCAGGGCCTTCCTCAGTCGATCCACCTCTCGATCGGCCCGACCAAACACCTTCATCTTTCGATACACAATCTGGTAGGATTTGAACATGCCTCCAACAATAGGAGCGAGACCTAGTGTTAACGACACGGGATCTGCCATCTTGCCAACTTCTTCGTTTGCTCAGTTTGAAACACTCAATGACCTGCTCGGTGAGCCTGGTTGACGATGCAGAGGAATATTCAAGCCTGAGAAGATGCGAAGAAGTGCGCCTTGTGGGCGTTCTGCACTGCCACGAGGCTGCATCGACCTGAGGTCCAGCCGACATGCAGAATCGTGCTATGGCTGCAGTGGTACGGGATGCTCATTGGGCTTCCCTTGGAACCCTTGTCGCACGTGTACTGTGACCACCTTCTCGTCGCATTCTCATGTTTCTCATCTGGTCGATTCCTCTCGTCATTCCAGGTTCAATCTAGACTTTGGCCCTGAACTCCCCCTTTCAACACCATAATTTTTAAAGCACAGATCGGCCGATACCGACGGGAAGTCATGGCGGCTAAGTTAGCTGGTGAGACCGCGTTAGACCGTCTTCTGCGCATTCAGACCTGGAGAGAGAAGGCTGTGTCGCAGGGTCTCGGCCAAAACACAAGTCTCGTAACCCAACTATGCGTCGAATGCATGGCATTCTATCGACATACTCTTCGCCAACTTTCGCAAAACGCCTGTCTCTCGAAACCGAGGTTTACGAAACTCACCCGCATTTACGAGGCGCTTGCCCTGTGGGCTCATGGATATGACATCGCCCACGGCGGCCTCGACGAAGCCCTACTGAGTTCTCGTCGCGCCCGCCGCTGCTATCTAGTGTCCTTCACTAGCTTATGCATAACGCTGCTGTCTAGGCTGCTGCCGCTGTTTCCTACGCTAAGACTCGACGACGAGGCCAGGGCATTGAAAAGGACGGTAGATGCCGGAAGCATATGCCTGGAGGATACATATCAAGATGGCGACAGCACCGTATCGACAAGTGACAGGTCCACCACACTTGAAGATGACAACATAGACGAGATTATTAAGGACCTGGGCGTTGACATAGACGGCCTAATTGCTATGGAATCCCTCATTACCTGTCCCGCCGACCGTACTCAAGAAGAACCTCGGGAGAGCGCTTCGACAACGTGGGCTCCTCACCACGCGATATGTGAACGGGTTGAGAACAGATTCCCTATGGCCAGCAAGAGCATAGTGCAAAGTCTGGGCCAAGCTACTTGGAATTCTTTTCTGAGGTGTAAGGGGCTTCGGGAAAAGAATGAGCTCAGGCGGCACAACGAAGAAGCGCCTGAGGTCGTGGCTCAGACAGTGGTCGCGTCAGAACGTTCAAAAGACTCCGGCTTAGGATCATCACTTCCGACATCATATGCCGAGACCATCATGTCTTACAGGCGACAAGATGGAGAATCGATCAAAATACCCCCTCTCCCCAAATCCGCCTTCGACGGTGTCCCATTTGCTTGTATCGTCTGCGGCGGAACCATAGTAGCAAGGACTAATTCCGCCTGGAAGTGAGTGTTAGCCCCTGAGAAAGACGACCACACATGACCGCTAACTCGAGTAGGAAACACATTTTTCTTGACCTCCGGCCTTATCTCTGTGTCTTCGAGCCTTGTTCCCGGATGGCTGAGCCGTTCGAAAGCCGCCACGAATGGGTGAGCCATGTAGTCTACCACGTTATCGAGCTGAACGGAAAGTTGGATGCGGAGACCACTGTGGTTAACTGCCCTCTGTGTCTCGAAGACATGAAAGGCGGTTACGTGAAGCACATCAGCGCCCATCTAGAGGAGGTTGCTCTCGGCGCTGTTTCGCATCGTGCTGATGTCGACTCGGAACAAGGGACGGCCGGGACCGACACAGAGGAGGATCAGGATCAGGATCAGGATCAGTATCGAGGCGACGATGATGAGGAGTCCACTGAGGACAAGTGGTGTTTCTGCCAAACTGCGAGCTACGGTACCATGTTGCAATGCAGCAACAAGCATTGCGAAGTGTCTTGGTTTCACAGCAGATGCGTCGGCTTCAGCCTGGAAGCCGAGGGGTTTCCCGACTCGTGGTACTGTTCTGTGTGCACCGTGCGGAGGGCGAATGATGAGCGGGGAATCCGAGCCTGCTATCACTGTCGTGACAGAAAGATAGAGTGTATTCCGGCGGATACTACTACCAGATGCTTCGGCTGCGCAAACAACCACTTGGTGTGCCTGTTTCCGGGAGAAGGCCATCCACGACCGTCCTCGGTTGAGCTATCCGGCAATCAAGAGGACCTGGATCGTCTCTTCCAGGAGCATATTCTCAAGAAGTCCAACGTGACCAAGAGCGACGTCGACGGCAAGGCGTCCCGCAGCACTGATGACAATGATAGCGTGAATGTCCCGGACGTCAAGGTTGATGATATCGACCTTGATTGGGATCAGATTATTCCTGATGGACAGCTTGCGATCATGAAGGCCGAAGAAGAGAAGAAGAAGGAAGACGAATACCTGGCCATGATCCAGGAAGAGAACGTTCCTCGGAAGGCTGCTCCGTTAGGCTTCGAGGGTCATATCGATTTCTCTCGCGCCTGCAGTCCCGAAGGCTTCATCGAAAGGTTTGAACAGCCACCGGCCCCATCTCTGGACCGGCCAGGAAGCCCGAGCCTCGACGAATCCTTTACGTGGGTGAATGCGTCTCGCAGATCGCCCGTCAAGTCGCCTTCTTTGCATGAAACGCCGCCTTCGCTTAGGCCGCCGCCGGCGTTGCCGTCTCAATCAACCTCATACTCACCGACCAAGCCGACGACCGAGCTTTCGGACAGAGACTCTTCTGGATCCGAGCTTTCCGATACCGACCTACAGAGACCACGAGTCATTGAAGAGCAACTCAAAGTCGAGAATGAGCGAGTCAGAAGAATGTTTGAGGAAGCCAAATCTCAGCTTAATTTACCCGAGTTACAGAGACTACGAGCCGAGAAGAATGAGCAACTTAAAGCTCGTCTTGCTTCGTCCCTCTCTGCTAATGAGCCGGACGACAATTCTTCAAGTGACTTCCAGCTGTCTCCGCGGCCTTCTCATGTCAAGTCTGGAATCGACACAGGAAACCTGCCGGACTCGACGCGACTTAGAGAGAGAGTCGCGGTGTCCGTAGCCCAACCCGGGAATCACACAGAGTTACACGACGCGGCCACCATGTCGAGCGGACATGACTCTCCCTCATCTGGAACCAAGAGAGGACCTGTGTCAGATACTCAAGACTCCAAGGCAGAGGCAGCGCAGTCGAAGGCTCCTACGAGTCTGGTTACGTCGTTCGTAGCGTGCAACAACTGCCGTCTTTTAAAAGTACGCTGCAGTAGCGCCGATCGCTGCACGCGATGCATTGCTCAGGGAATCTCGTGCGTACGTGACTCTCGGAGTGCGCGTGCAACGGAAGTACACCAAACGAATGCCGCTGCTTCGTCATCTCCCGCACGAGGACAGTCTAGTAAGCCTAGCAGGAGTGGCAACAAAGCTGTTTCTGGGCCTGGGTCTAAGAGGCATAAACCGAAGATGACAATAACTTGGCTCTGGACTTGCTGCGCGTGCGGTTTTATCCCAATGCAGGTGGATATCTCTCCATCATGTGTCGTTTGTGGCCATGCAAAGTGCGCCAATTGTGATGTGTTGGAGCACACATTTATTGAGGACGGAGATCCTATGGTCACATTAGCTCAGTAGTCTTGGTTACAGTGGTGATTGGTATCATCAAGATTGTGCAGGTCAACATCAGAATAATTCTATTTTGCCTCGACTCCTGACAGAAACGTTACATCTAAACGTAAAAATGGTAGTCAATCATCAGCCATATTTCCACCGTGAGCATGACCGGCGCCGCCTACGACCGACCCTGCACCTTCCTGATCACAACCCGCCCATCATCAACCTCCCACCCAACCTTGTACCGCCTCCTCAGCTCATCCCACTCAAGCCCGCTCGACGCCTCCAAAAACCGCAGCGGGACAGACAGATACGCCCTCCCGAACGCCTTGAGCAAGTGCCTCCTGACCCCATCCTCGGCGAACTCCAGCAGTCGCGCCCGATGGCCGTCCACTCCCTTCTTCGCCCTGAAGAAGGCGACCCAGTCGTCGCGCGCCAGGGCCGCCAGCACGGCGTCGACCTTGGCGTCGCGCAGGCGATAGCGGTTCCGCAGTGCGTACGCCTCGGACAGGTCCCCGCGGCGGCAGGCGGCGTCGAGCACGAGGTAGGCGGCGGCCTCGTGCAGCTCGACGGCGGTGAGGGTGTGGCGCGGGTGGATGGCGCGCAGGAGGTGCAGCAGGGCCGGGTGGTAGGTCTCCGGGTGGGCGCAGAGGATGCCGAGGCGAATGGCGAAGAGGTAGGCCTGCGTCGCGAACGGGTCCGCACGCTTCGAGGCCACGATGCCCTCGCGGAGCTTGCGGAGGGCGGAGAGGATGTGCGAGAGGTCGGTGCTGCTTGGTGCGTGGGTGGAGGGTGATGAAGAGGGTGTTGACGAAGCGGGGGTGGTGGTGGACTGGTCTGTCAGGCGGAGGGATGCGAAGCTCTTGAGCAGTGACGTGGAGTCGCCCGCGTCGGTGCAGAAGGACATGTAGCGCTCTGCTATCTTGGCGTAGAAGCGCTCTTGATTCAAGGGGTTGAGCAACCTGTCGTCGTGTTAGAGAAAGGAGCGATCTCTCTCAGGTGGGTGGGATGATGCTGGGTGTCGCAAACCTCTTGTCGCCTTTACTTGGCAGACCGTATTCTTCTAAGGGATCCTCCGTGACCGGTCGCAGCCTGTTCCATGTTCCTGTTCCTGAAGGGTTCCGGCCGCCGAGGCCTCCTTTTCGTTGCATGGCGCGTCTGCCGGGGATGACATGTCGCTGTCGTTGTCGTTGGCGAGACGTGAGGTCGGGAAGAGCTCCGCCGAGATCTTATCTTATCGGCTGTTCAGCCCTCGCAGGAACGATGGAGAATGAGGACTTTCCTCAATGATCTCTGGAGTCGTGATTGAACACGTTTCATAGATTGTCATCGCGTCTGGAAGAGCATCTACTACCTGCTACAATGCCTTCCAATTCCAAGCCGTCACCTGCTCAAACCCAGGAAGATAACCTCTAGATACCTCCGACCTAGGTACCATGAGATAATGTACCTCTTTGGGTCGGCTGCGGGGGCGGGGAAGTGAATCTGGGGTGCCGCAGAGTGCCGCAAGTGGTTTTCCCGCTACCTCGGCACGCTACGACGTCGATCCCCGGTCCGCCCCAAGGACCCCAAGCTGTCGCCGAGCTTTAAGAGCTCTTCGGCCCAGAATGATGTCCTCGCACATTACCGGTCTTAACCTGAGCCCTCAACTAAACTCACATCTCCAACCATGTCCGAGAGAGTAAACCAGATCGCCGGCCACCTCAACTACCCGAGGGGCCTCCTGGCCGGCCAAGTGGCCATCATCACCGGCTCCGCACAGGGTATCGGCGCCGAGTGCGCCCGGCTGTTCGCCAACGAGGGGGCGAAGGTTGTCATCTCCGACATCGACGCCGCGAAGTCGAAGCAGGTTGCCGACAAGATCAACTCCAGCGGCGGCAAGGCGATCGCTATCCCCGGCGACCTGCTGAAGGACGACTACATTAAGGAGCTGGTCAAGAAGGCGGCCGAGTTTGGCGACGGCAAGATCAACATCATCGTGAACAATGCCGGATTCACGTGGGACGCCGTCATTCACAAGGTAGACTACTTTACCCCCAACTCCTCAGACACATACTTATACAGAAGTAGATGACCGACAAGCAATGGGACACCATCGTCGCCCTGCACGGCACGGTCCCCTTCAAGATCATCCGCGAGGCCGCGCCCTTCTTCCGCGTCAAGGACGGCGCGCCGCGGTGCATCATCAACATCTCCAGCACCTCGGGCCTGCACGGCAACGCGGGGCAGCTCAACTACGCCCTGGCCAAGGCCGGCGTGACGGGCATGACCAAGACCATCGCTAAAGAATGGGGCCCCGCCTTCGGCGTCCGCGCCAACACCATCGCCTTCGGCCACATCGAGACGCGGCTCACGGCCAACAAGGAGGAGGGCGGCTTCGTCGTCGTCGACGGCCAGAAGGTCGCGCTCGGCATCCCCCAGAAGCAGAAGGCCGCCGCGGGACCCGAGCTGTACGCCGACATCCCGCTCAGGCGACCGGGGACGGCCACCGAGGCCGCGAGCGCCGTGCTGGCGGTTGCGAGCCCGCTGTTTTCGTATGTCTCAGGGCAGACCATTAGTGTCACTGGTGGGAGGAACATTTGAGAGTGCCGTCGAGAATTGCAGTGTAGGCATCTGAGTGTAGGATAACAAGCGAAGGCATGAACAGCGAGACCGGCAAACAAGTCGTCGTGAATGCTCGATAGTTCCCGGACCAGAATATTAGTCTATGATGAGCGTAAAAGTCAATGCCTCAAGCTTGCAGCAGCAACACCAAACAAAAGCAAACCCAATGTGATGGTGACACCCCGTCAAACCTTCATCCACAACTGCAGCACACCCTTGGCATACTCGACAATCTCCTCCCCGCCCAGCTTACTCTCGCCGTACAGCCGATCGACAAACGTAATCGGCACCTCGGCGATGGTGAACCCCTTGCTCTTGGCCGTCACGGCCAGGGCCATCTGCATGGAGAACCCGCGCACGTCCGTGATGTCGAACAGTTTCTGCAGCACGTCCCGCTTGTACAGCCGGAAGCTGCCGGTAAGGTCGCTCACTCCGGGGCGGAGCACCGTGTCGGCGAAGATGTTGGCGCCCTTGCTGGTGACTTTGCGCTTGAGGTCCCAGCCGAACACGCCGCCGTCTCCGGCGTAGCGCGTCCCCGTCACTATGTCGTAGTCGGCCTCCTTCTGCTTGGCGATCATGCGCGGGATGAACTTGGGGTGGTGGCTGAAGTCGGCGTCCATGATGATGATGTAGTTGCCCTTGGCGAACTGCAGGCCGTGCACGTACGCCGTGCCGAGGCCGAGCTTGCCCGTGCGCGTCTGGAGGTGCACGTGGGGGGCGTACGCCTTCTCGAGCTGCTTGGCTACCGTCTGGGTGCCGTCCGGGGAGCCGTCGTCGACTATGATGAGTTCCCAGTTGATGTTGCTGCAAGGCAAGGGGCGAGCGGGTTAGCTTGTGTGAAGTAGGGGTCAGGAGGGATCGAGCGAGTGGGCGAGCTTACTTCTCGGTGAAGGTGCGGTTGAGCAGCCAGGTGATGATTGGGAGGTTCTGGCGCTCGTTAAAGGTTGGGAGAATGACACTGTTGCACGCAGTAACGTGTTAGTGATCGTCGGCAGGCAGTATCAGGATAGGATGTCTCCAGCTGGGCCAGCATACGAGTAGAGGTCCTGCCCGCTGCTGTGCTTCGTTTGAGGTGCCATTGCGACGTCTGAAGAGGATTATTGGAAACTTGAGATGAAGGACAGTCGAGAATGGGATACGGCGCGTCGACGGGCGTGAAGCAAAGTAAAGAACGGGCTCGTTGGGGATTGACGACGGCTGCTTGTGGAATTGAGTTCGCTGTCGAGCTGTCTGTCCTTTCGGCGCGGTTTCCCAGCTATTGCTGCTGCTGCTGCTGGCTTATCGATTAGCACCCCTGAGTACCTGGCCTGTGCGCATTTATACACTTGCACAGTACGTACACGGCGTCTGCACAACGTTGTGGATGCACAAATCCATCCGGCACAAGTCGTCTCACTGCATATCTCGATAGCTACAGTATGTATTCGACTCTTTTTGAACAGAGTTAACAGGTGATTTCAGTGAATTGGAGGAATCTAAATTTGTCATGAAACATTTCGCCAAATGACCCTACAGGCATCTCTACTCCGTGTCCTCGGTCAGCTCTCCGGCAGTCCTTCCGCCGTCCAACACCATGTCAGCATCCGACCATATCCACCCCCGGAGGATCTACACCATCGTGGCCTGCCGCGACATATCCGGGCTTCCCTGCGCGGTATGCCGCGCCGTAAGTGTCGTGCTGTTGGTCAGCGTGTTGCTCTGCGTCCTCCCCCTCGACTCGCCCTTGGCCCAGCTCTTCCAGCTCTTCAGGCTGCCCATGCTCAAGCTCCTCGTAAACTTGCGCGGCCCCTGCTCGCTGCCCTGCGACCACCTGCCCTGGACGACCTTGTGGTCGTCCAAGATGCCGAGGCTCCGCTTGGTGAACTTCCACAGCTCGATGCCCAGGACGAAGACGATGGTGAAGCCGACCACCAGGCTCCACTCCCAGCCGATGGCGGTGTGCTTGAACACCTGCGTGTTCAGCACGGGGATGTACACCGTCGCGAACACGCTGCAGGCCCCGAGCACGACGGCCCAGAACAAGAACCTGTTCTCGTACACGTCGCCGAACACCGGCGGGAGCCTGCTCTTGTTGCGCGGCGACTCCGGGTCCGGGTTGAGGCTGAACAGACTGTGCCGGATGCTCTTGAACTCCCACGCGCTGATCAGTATCTCCCACGTCAGCAGCGAGAACACCGCCGCCCGGGCCCGGAACACCGGCTCGCAGCTCTCGGACCATTGGCGGTTGCAGTCGTGGCCGAGCTCGCCCCCGTTCGCCCCGTACACCACGATGATGAAGCAGAGGAGCGTCGTGAGACCCATGATGAAGCCGTATATCGTCATGTCGACGAGGATCTGCGTCGTAAACACCCCGGCTTTCTTGTCTTGCGGCGGCTTGCGCATCACGTCGCGGGACGCTTTCTCTCGACCTAATCCGAAAGCCTTTTATTTGTCCCCCAAAGATCAGTATTTATTGGAGGAAATCAGACTGCACAAGCTCGGAGCCAACTCACCGGAAACGAGCTTGTAAGCATATTAACCCAGAGAATCTCAAGCCTTGTTTTTTGACGAGCGGTTAGCTACACATATATCTACAATGGTGATATCAAGAGAGGGACATACGGCGAAACTGATGATCGGTTAGCTTGACACGTACAGGCGACATGGGAGAGCAGGAGGGAGGAGGCGGAGAAGACATACTGGGAAACACGCTAAAACCGCTGGCGTCGCGAAAGCCCAGGCCGGCGATGAGCAGGATCACCTCGCCGACATTGCTGGACAACAAGTGGAGCACGAACTTCTGCACGTTGTCGAACATGCGGCGGCCCTCGCGGATGGCCGCGACGATGGAGTTGAACTTGTCGTCCGTGAGCACGATCTTGGCGGCCGACTTGGCCACGTCCGACCCGGAGCCCATGGCGATGCCGACGTCCGCGCGGCTGAGCGAGGGGGCGTCGTTGACGCCGTCGCCCGTCATGGCCATGAAGGCGTTGCGCCGCCGGAGGGCCTCGATCTTGCGCACCTTGGTCGCGGGCGCGCACCGCGCGATGACGAGCGGCAGCTCCTCCATGGCGTCGATCTCGGCGTCGGTGAGCTTGTCGAAGTCGGTCGCGTTCATGACGCACGTCTCGGCGATGGACGCGGGCAGGACGCTGAGGTCGTGCGGGATGATGCCGACCTCTTTGGCGATCGCGCGCGCGGTGTCGGGGTGGTCGCCTGTCAGCATGTGGACCGCAATGCCGGCTCTCGAGCATTCTTGGATCGCAGGGGTCGTCTCGCGTCGGGGAGGGTCGTAGATCCCTGCCAGACCGAGAAGAGTGAGGTTGCGCTCCACGGACTTCCGCAGAGAATCGCCATCGTCGTGGATGGCATCCGGGTCCTCGTGGCCCGTGAAGAGCCCGTCCCATTCTCTGTAGGCGACGGCGAGCACGCGCTGACCCTGTGAAGCTAGGTTGGTCATCTGGGCGAGGACTCGCTCCTTCACCTCCTCGGTCGCTTGTTCTCGCGCATCGCCGACACCGACGTGCGAGCAGAGATCGAGGATGCGCTCCACCGCGCCCTTGGTAAAGACGTGGCTGTTGCCGGCTGTGAGACCGTACTTCTCCGCCTTGCCGGGCGAGTTGTAGACCACCGTCATGCGCTTGATCGTGCTGTCGAACGGGAACTCGGCAACTTCCTTCCAGCCAGCCTCCTTGAGAGACTTGCGACCAAAGCTGAATCTGTGAGCAAAGACCTGCAGGGCGATCTCCGTCGGCTCTCCCGTTGTCTGCCATTTGTCCTCTTCGTCGTCGTGGCGAACAGTGGCCAGGTTGCAGAGAGCGGCGGAGAGCAGGAACATTTTGAGTTCCGGCGTGACCTCCGCTGCAGGCTCCTCTTCCTTTTTCTTTGGCGGGTTGGCTTTCTCGTCGGGGACGTCGAACTTGATGGCTTGCGTGGTGCGCTCCTGGTCGTAGTCGCGCTTTTCTTCGTCTTTTACGGCTGACTGCGTTTCCTCGGAGTAGGTAACGTATCCGGCAGTAGGATCATTGGGGTCCTTGGAGTCTCGGACTGTGTAGATGCTCGACCTCGGCAGCCAGGCTTTTCGCACGATCATCTTGCCCTGGGTGAGGGTTCCGGTCTTGTCGGAGCAGATGTTCGTGACGCCTCCCAGTGCTTCGAGGGCCGACAAGTCACTACCCACACACGTCAGCAGATGTGTGGTTGGCGTTTCGAGGAAAGGAGACGGGATCTACATACCGTACGACGACGTTGGCTTTTCTCATGACAGTCGTTGCAACGACCATGGTAATGGTGAGAACGGCGACTAGCGACTCGGGGATGATTGCAATGCCAGTAGAGATGGCATAGATGACGACCTCTTGTGTCACGTTGAACTTGTTGACGCCAAACACCACAACAGCCAGCAACAAGGCACAGAAGAACAGGAAATAGGCTAACTTGGACAGTTTGATCTGCAGCGGAGTCCCTTCAGTCAGGCCCAGGAACTTGCCAAAGAAGTCGTACGCCCTCCTGGAAACGCCCTTGACCGGCTGCAACCGCCCGTACTTCTTCCAGTTCAAGGAGCGGCCGGGCTTGCGCACCTTCCCGCCGGTGGAGGCCGCAATCTTGCCAACTTCAGTGGCCATCCCGGTCGCTACGACGATACCGCGCCCGCGTCCTTTGCGGACGATGGTGGTTGCGTAGCACATGTTGATCCGGTCGGCGATGCCGACCTCGCCCTCTTCCTGGGCGAGCTTCTCGGTGCCGGGGATGTGGATCTCATTCTCGGTCAACTTCTCGACCGGCTGAGCTTCTCCGGTGAGCGACTGCTCGTCGCATGTCAGGTTCATGGCCTCGAAAAGGCGCAGGTCGGCGGGGACCGTGTCGCCCATCTTGAGGATGACAATGTCGCCCGGGACGACGTCGGGACTGCGGTGCTGTGAGTAACATGATGGATTCGATGTTGGTGTTTGAGGCACTCCACTCTCAAGACTTACTTTGGGATAACGACAGTCTTGCCGTCGCGAATCACGTTGGCTGACGGGGAGGACAGTGCCCGGAGGGCGTCCATCTTCTTCTCGGCTCCGTACTCCTGGTAGAACCCGATCGAGACGTTGAGGACGATGACGGCCGCGAGGACGCTGCCTTCGATGTAGTCGCCAACGCCATAGCTGAGTGCCATGGCGAAGAAGAGGACCTGCAGCGCTGTTAGCCGTGTCGCTGTCTCGGGGCCGGTCGTGACACGGTTGACTTGCTAGAATCATGGCATTGCATAGTTGGCGAATGAATATCGTGTACCACACGATACCGCCTCCTATGTCTAGCTCATTCTTTGGATATTTTTGGGACAGCTCGGCCACCTGCGCCGACGACAGCCCCTTTTCGATGTTTGTGTCAAGTGCAGCTGCGACATCGCTGACAGGTAGGAGAAACGGATGCTTGTCGAAGTGGGCAGCCATGTAACGAGTGAGTAGATGTGGTTTTTAAGGGGTGCGAAGGTGATAACATTCGCATCCGCAAGCGTTTGGAGAAGGACTTAGATACTTGGTAAGGAACTTTCTAGAGAAGATACATTTGAGTTTCACGGTTTGAATACTATCAGACACCGTCCGAGCCTTGAGAGGGGGTACATGGATCCTTTTATGCATCACGCAAGGTCGATGTGGCCTTCCATCTCTTCTTTTGCCAGAGGAAGATTTACATGTCAACTTCCCGCACTTGTGTGGTGAGCCAAGACGAGTCCCAAGAAACTCTATCTTGGCTTCCGGGAGGATACACCGAGAGATAACAAGAACAGAGAGCAAATCGGGCTGTAAGTGGTGAGAAGACCGATGCCAATAGGTGGATACAGCATTCACGTGCTGGGACACAAGCATATGTTGTCATTCCAAGGCCGTGATCCGGGAGACGACTGGACTCAATGACACAGGAATCGCCAGACCCCTTGGCGCTGAGGCTCGGCGGACGCATATCACCAAGTCGTGATTCCCTTGGCCCCTTGGCAACGTGATTTCGATGCCACGGACATCGCTCACGCCGGTGATGCCTTGCATCTGAGTGCAGCAGTTGGGCTCCCGTGTCTTCCGGATTTCGAAGCCTGTGACGGACTGACCTGCGGTATGGCTATGATCCGATACACAGGACGTCCAGGGACGGCACATAAGAGGTGCCATACCGGTAATTAGGGCTGATGCTCCGCACCCGGTGGCGTTGTCAACCGGATGCTGATGGCCGTGCCAAGAAATCGGACGGAGGCTGAGCACGTGCTCGGCGACGTGACACTTGCCCCACATTAGCTTTGCGTTGCGCCCTGTGCTGCCAAGAAATAAGATGTGGGGAAAAGCATGATGACTGATGAGAAGCGCAGGCTGGACCTGGGAGGCAGGGAGGTTGGAACTTGGAAGTGCGTGCGTAGTGTAGGACCCAAGGATGCACAATGTCTTGCATGCTACCAGAGCAAATCAACAGCATTGCTGGCAGCCAATGCGGTTGTGCTGTTATAAGTTAGTGCAGACGGAAGCAGGAAATGAAGTGCAAAGAATGGCCGACGCGAACAACAGCGGCAATGGCAGAACCCAGAGAGAGCAATCCGAGAAGAATGAAGGCGGAAATTGATTGGTTGGGCAAAATGCCAGGAGCTCGAAGCAGCACACAGTGCCAGAAGTGCAAACCGTCCAGCGGATTGACGGAGGAAGGACTAGGTACGTAGACGGGATCAATTAGCAAAATGCGAGGGATACAAGCGCAGAGGGGGAAAGAGGAGATGGGTGGGAGGTGAAGTGACAGCCGGAAGGTACCTGGTACCTTGCCGATCCGATCGTACCAAAGTGACGTGCGCGTGCTAGTGATACCCAGGAAGTCACTCTCCGGTACTGAGCCAGCGACAAGCTACTCCAGCGGCTAACAACCAACTCTGCCGGCTTCAAGTTAGGAGCGAGGGGGGAGGCTCCCGCATCCGCATCCAGCAAGCCACTGACCTTCCTACCACGCCTACTTTGGACGTACCGTGGTACGGAGACCTTGTTTGAGAGGCTGTTTCCCCCTTCCCATCCCCTCCACCTGAGTATGGCACAGTACTTCCACCTCCACCATCATTCCAGTGCTTGGTTCTGTTAGATGATTCGCTCGTGCGACGGCATCTTCTCGAACTGTGCGGCTTGCTCTGGGCCATGGGCAATGCGCTTTCCAACCTCACCTCTTTCCTTTCCAGCCCAGAAACCCTCTCCACTCCATCAACTCCTTGACATCTACAACGTAACCTGCTCTTGTGCATGACTCTGTGAAAGAATTAAGCCATATTTATCATCGCCATTGTTAAGGTAGTAGACCGGATTGCTTGATATCTTCTGCCCAGCCTCAGCTTTGTCCATCCCTGTGTACCTTCGCGCCTCAACGCAGCCCGCTCTTACGTCATCGCCATGGCAGCGGAAGTCGACCAAGGTAAGCTTTCATCGCAAGAAACAAGCCCTTCCTATCGTGAACTGGGAGGCATTGTACCAGGAGCGCAATTTCTGGAATACCAATTGGACTTGTTCGCTCTATGCGCTCCGTTTCGATGCCCCCTGCCCCCGGCCCCCCGCCTCCGGTGATTGCCAGACTCTCCCGCAGGTCAACAGCATACATGTACATGATTGCTGACACTAGGTACTTTTGACGTGTCCTTAGCCACAGCGCAGGAACAGATCACTCCTGTTGCGCAATCTACGTCTGACGCGCCCCAGTCTCCAAAGGCACCAGAGGATGCTGTGGGAGTGAAGCCACCCGAGGACAAGGCGCCGGGCGACAAGGCCGTCGCCGACGCCAAGTTCCCCGACGCTGACGGCAAGAACGACGTCAGCGCTCCACAGGACGCACAAGCCGCGCCGGCCGAGCCAGCAAAGGCGGAGGACGTCGTCACGGACACGACCCCGGTCGGCACGGCCGCCGGAGGCGCACAGCAGCAGGACATCGCGCCCAAGGAGGACGTTCCGAGCGTGACGGGCGCGACGTCGGGTGACGCGCCCGCCCAGCCACCCCCGTCCGACCTGCCCGCGGCACCCGCAGCCGACGCGGCCGTCAAGGAACCGTCAGCAGCGGAGGAGAAGCCCACCGCAGCAGAGACCAACGGCGCAAAGAAGGACGCCAATGTCACCGAGCAGCCGCCCGTGCCCGCGCCGGAGGAGGCAGTCGGCGCCCCCGTGTCCACCGGCGAGAAGCGCAAGGCCGAGGAGGAGCCGGTGCCGACCAACGGCGACGCGAAGAAGGCCAAGGTCGACGACGCCAACGGTGCTGCTGCCAACGGCAAGCCCGAGGCCAAGAAGCCCGGACGCCCGTCCAAGAAGGACAAGAAGCCCATCGAGAAGGCGAAGGAGGCCGTCGGTAGGACGCTAAGGAAGACGAGGAGCCAGGGACCCATTGACCAGTGATGCCGGGTGGATGGATGTCAGATGGGGTGTGTGTGATATGTATTTGCTCTTTCCTTTTGCTCTGTTCGCGGAAACATGAGGGGACAAAAGTATGTCGGGCCGGTTTGGCTGGGCACGGGGACTATAACTGGGATTTCAACGACTGTATTGTTCGTGCGTACGTGACGGGTCGTCTCTTTCTTTTGGGGAGAGAGTTCTTCACTTTCCTTTGCGACTGGAGTGAGTGCATCTCACTGAGTATCGTGTTGGCTGTCTCTTCCGTCTACGCGGGAGACGCCACAATGTATATGTACATAAGCAGGTAGTAAACATGAGGCCCCAAATAATGGAGAGGTCTCTTTAAACTGTACTACTGTCAAATGAGTCTCGTACTCTGCAGCTGCTCTCCGGAAGACTCTACTTTGTTAGATCTCCTAAGACCCGGTCCTGGGGGTAGAGGGTCAAATATGGTAGGATAGGAAGGATGCTTTGGGTCCTGACATGTTACACTGCCTGTGATGCTTCATCCTGAACGCTGGAAAATGCCAGAGCTATATCCTCGCGATGTTGAGTTGCTTCACAGTCAGTCAGGTACCTGTACTGCGTAAATGTTGCTAGAGCGACCTGATGGATCAGATCAAGTAGTCGAGGACTGACGAGGGCGATGCAATGATAGAGACGTTCAAGTGCCTGGCGACCTTTACTTGGATCAGCTCTAATTTCTTCTCGTCAGGCGTGTTCAGCAGAAGCCACACCCAAAATAGATAAACGAATAATGCTAGGCACCAATATATCTGTTCCCTAAAAGTTTGGTAAGACGCAGAGCTTCCCAGGGCCATGGAAAGACTGCGAATCACCGGTGCAGGCGACGGGGATCGGTGCGTCGTGGATCTGGTGATCCTGACTGCTTGTTTCAACATGGCCTTGAGTCCTTGACCGTGACGTGCTTTACGCAAATCTCTGGAATCCGATAGACTGAGCGGACCCCTAATTTTCTCTGTTTTATGCGAGAAGAGCACCCTCCGGATCGATCACGACCGGAGGGTTGAATAATGGTGATGCACAGCCACACATCATGTTCCCTGGAGGGAGAAATCGAAGACGACAGCAACTTATAAGCCAAGTTACAAATGTATAATAATAATCATCATGATGGATTCTCATGCCTGCCATCCTCGAGTTCGAATTCGTACTGGAATGCCACTCAATCGCACAATGCATCATTAATTCTGCACCGTCTGCTTCGACAGATCTGAGATGGATCGAGAGAATCCTGAGTGTGTTTTGCAAAAAGCTCGTATTCTCCCAAGTTGGGTGGACCTTTTCATCCATAAACCCCCTGCATCGAGAGTGGATTGCGCCTGAAAATAGCCACTGGCAGCGTCGGTCTCGCCTTTTCCCAACAACGAAGGGGGTCCTGCTGGCCTTGCTGGGACGGCACCGGGGGCGTGGCAACTACGGAAGACTCAGCGAGCCGTTCAGTGGGCCGTCCCAGGGGTCCTCAGCTGATCTCGCCAATAATGGAGGAGGAGCCGATCAGATGCGTTCCTTCCGTCATCCTTTCGGGGCGGTACATAACCCTTAAAAGTTATGCAGAGGAAGAAAAAAAAAAAAAAAAA